>VZSF01009050.1:35970-503688 GCA_013398295.1 Chionis minor | reverse complement strand
TGAGGCCAAACCACGACAGTCCTCCACAAAATGAGCAACACTGATTTACACAGCGGACTCTTCGGTTTGATTATCAATAGCAGTTGATCCTGCATTGCCGTACGCTAAACTACAGATAAAAGAGCCACTCTATTGTTAATCCAAGATCCTGCAGAGATATGAAGCACTGACACTGCATGGTTGCTTAAAATCAAGCCATTCAACTGTGTCTGGCGCATTTACTCTTTCACACTCAACACCTCATGTGACACTAAATGGATCTATGAAACAAGGGCCTGCTCGATTCGCTCCTCACATCTCACTGAGCTGAGAAGTAAAACGATGGACATGGCCAGAGCTGCGCTGGTGTAAACGCAACTCTCGAGAGCAGGGCCTCGTGGTTCTCCCTTCTTTCTCCTTACAGCATGTTAAATTGATCCAGGAAGCAGTTCATCTGAAAAAAATACCTACTGACAATTTGTTTTAAACAAACAGTTGCTGGCAGATCCCCCATCTCCAGCGGCATGCAAGTGTCTCAAAACACAAAAGGCAGGGAAACTGAAATTGAAAATTGATCTCGCTGTGGCCACGTAGACTGGAAGAGTGATTTCCTAGCTGTGATTTTAAATAACTCTTTCTTCTCTTCCCCCCTCCCTCCTCCCCATACACATTCACATTTCTTCCCCTGTATTCTCCATCTTTTGTCAAACAGGAACAAAGACTTCCACCATCGCTCTCTTTCTCCAGCCTTCTCATCAATATTCTATTACCAAACAGGGCTTTGGCTCTTTTTTTTTTTTTTTCTTCTTTAAATCAATAAGAAGAAAAGCAATGAGACAGAAAAATTAAAATCCCCAGCAGATAAAGAAAAGGGTCTTTAAAAAAAGCTAATCACTGCTAAACATGGACAGCTCACCAGAGTGTTCCACACAGCTCCTGCTACTGTTTGGTCCCACACTGTCGTAGAGGTAAACTGCGGCAGGAAAGAAAGGAGGAAAAAAAAAAAAAAAAAGAGAGACACAAATAACTCTTTCAGATGAAAATTGGCCTTCATGGATGGTTGTCACCTGGACACCATGACCTGGGAAGAGCAAGAGTTTGTAATGCCTGGCCTCTGGGTGAAGGTGGCACTGGGGAAGCCCCACGAGTCTGCATAATTGAGACCTACCTCAGCTCCTGTCTGGAGTCAGGGGCAGCCAAGCATCTTTATAGCTTTTCTGCAATGCAAGTGCTCCTGCTCCTCTCCCAGGCCTATCCCTTCCCTCCCTGGCACGTCCACACATGATGTGGGCAGGGCTCAGCTGCGCTGCTATATATACACACACACACGCACCCCAAAATTATATGGGATATGCCATATCTAATATCCTCAAATGTATTCTCACATACATTACTGAAAAGACCCTGAAATTATTTAGAACAGCAGCATGAGGGGGAAAAGCAAGCACTCTTGAGGTTTTCAGCCTGACTTTGTATGCTGCTAAATATAGCCAAGCACCAGAAAAATACACCAGCCCAAATGCCACAACTACTTAACCCTCAGTGAAGTAAATTACAAAACCTTTCTCTGACTCCCCCTGGACCTCAGTTTGGCTGCAGTCCTTCAAAAGGTGTAGCTCAGTCACGCCTGTTTCACAAGGAAGGCCACTGACTTAGAGGGAATGGACATATGGAAAGGTTGATTTCATTCTTTTAATTCTTCTTATTCGTCTTGACACACGCTCCTTGTAAAACTGCAAAGTTAAAATGGAATAAATATTCTTTTATATTTAGTTTGGGTTTTAGTTTTTTTAAAGGTAAACAAATTCTATTAGCAAATGCAAAAGACAAGGAGAGACAGAAAAAGTCATTTAGGTGTGTCTGCCGCAAGACTGATGACAAGAAACAGCATTTCTGTTAAGTCATATCCCTGTTCTGTTATTGCTAATACTTCTTCATGATCAAAGGATCTTCAAGAGATACAGCTGGACAGAGACACTGCATGGCAGTGGAATGAAACAGTCAACAATACATTTTCTCCAGGAAGAGCATTTAGAACAAGAAAATACAGCCAATTCAAAAATAGAGTAGAGGGAATAGAAAACTACTCAGTTTTGACTCAAACCAGTTTTACATCTTTGCGCAGCATACATTGTTCCTCTCCTGCCCGGTAACAAGCTCAAGTCACAGCTCGATTGTTATGCACTTGCCCCAGCACAGACGATACCTCTGTGCTGTGTCCCAGTGCCCTGCTGTACTGGAGAGCATTGGGCCGCACACGTTCTGTCAGAGAGGAGGTAAAAACACCCCATCATCTTCTAGGCCTTTGGCTGGCACCTGACTTCCCACATAGCAGACTACAAACCAGCTCATGGCGGGCTTCACAAATCACTTTCCAACTTTCACCTGCACTTGGGACAGTTACACAAGATTGCTAGGGTTCTGTGTTCTTATCACACCAGGAAATACCTGCACACACTTTGGCAGTAAACAACAAGCTGCATGGAGAAGTTTCCTGCTCTAGACCACCAAAGAGAAGAAAAGAAGCAGCAACAGAATTGGGGGAACCACAGAATGACAGTCTGGCCATCCTCAGGAAGATGACCATGAGACAAAACCCCATAGCTCAAACTAAAAATCAATTCCATCATCGTTCCATCCCAATCATCGTTCACCAAAACCAAATTACAAGCATCCTTAAAATTAGGAAAGATCCTACTGCGTCATTACCTTTTAATAGAGTAAAAATTTCCAGGGGACAAAACAGTGAGTCAAACAGGAGAGCTCTAAAGATAGCGTATGTATCAGCAGGACAAGACTCAGGTGACTCAGGAGAGAGCACTCCTCCTGAGAAGGTGCCACAAATCACCTCCACGAAGTGTTAGAGAGCACTATGACATTACTGAAGATGGGTTCTGCATTTCTGTTTAAGCACAAAGGCCCTCAAGCATTTACGACGAACAAAAGCTTCTTCTCCCTCTGTACTGCTGTAGTGCACAGTGTGTTCTTTCCACTTGGGGGTGACATGGTCTTTCAGGTATGAAAAGATGACTCCTGCATAAATGCCTTGTAAAACACTTTGGAACTGTGTGCGCCATACAGGAAAAAATTATTACAATCTTGAATTCTTGCTTTAAAATATGCAGTGAATTTGAGATGTTTACCTGGGACAAAGAGGTAAGAAGGGGCACAAGAACTTGGGGGAAACATACACTTACTTCACCCAGTGTTTCCAAGTCAAATCACCAAAACCAGAAGAGTAATGAGTTTAAAACCTTGCCCTATCCCTGTAATGAAGAAATACCCTAATCTTTTCTCGTGTCTTGCATTTTCCTCACAACTTCACAGCCACCTGTGATGCCAAAGCTAGGGCTCTTCCTCCAAGGTTGCCCCTTTCTCCTGCGTTCACACTCCCCTTTGCTTTCCTGTATGGCTAGCACAAAGCAGGGATTTCCCTTTTCTCTTCTGGCAGCACATGGCAACAGAAATTCCCAGCAAACCTTTCAGAAGCAGTTGTACTAGCTTCTACTTTTAGCAGATATATTAAACAGAAAGGCAAACTAGGACTCAGGAAAGAAAGACTTCCATTACATTGTGAATTAACACTTAGAGAAAGTAAAACCAGAAATGATTGGATAAATCTCAGCAAAGAAAGAAGATGTGAGCTGGAAAAAGGTCAGGCAATGTTTACCAATGGTGAGGGCTACAGAACAGTGTCCTCATTTAACGGCTTGCATCCCTCTCATTTAGGACATTTCACACTGCTCAGCAGCCCCACCAACAGTCATATTCATGGCACACCCTCACTCCAGCCCAAGCCTGCTGCCGTGCCAGCTGCCGATGGCCTTCACGAAAGTTGCCTGCAACCACGCTGACACCTAGAAGGCTCTCAGGAAGACACACTTGGAGGTTTGCTCACAAAACATTTTTCTTGCAGAGCAAGCAAGTTCGGCCACAAGGGCAGCTTTGCGCTCACGTTTAGGAGACTAAGAATAAATTCAGAAATGGGTCCCCCCAAAATACACTGTAAGGAACAGTCAGACACGGGCAGAGGATATGAATTTGATAGGGGAGAAGATCCACTAAACTAAATCCTTCTGGATCCACAACACAGCTCTACAGTAGCAACCCACAGCACGCAGCTCAGCACACAAACACCTGTAGATGAGTTAGCAGTGGGCAGCCCATACAACACCTCCAGAAATACCAATCTGGGAGTAGTATGTGTGACCCACCCTATGCAGGAGAACAGAAATAGGAGTCTGGAGCTGCAATAGGAATCCCAAGCTGACAGGCCGGCTCCTCAAGCAGAGCCTCAAGAGGAAGCCGGCACAGAGCACTCAAAGCTTCTAAATAACAGCATGCGTAAAATAAATGAACAACCTGACATATTCAGAAGGAAAAAAACATTGTAGCAGAAAACAGAATTTCACACTGTAATTCCCAAAAAGCACATATAGGGGAAGAAAACTGTTGTCTAAAGGAGGACTGAAGGGTGCCAAAGACCTTAAGGGTTCCTTCATTTCACACTACTTTTTTTTTTTTTTTAATTTCTCTATTGTGAACCCAAATTAAGGTCTGTCTCCCTGTTCCACTGAAAAAAACCACCAGAGATTCAGATGCTCTCGTCTGTGATTGGGTGGAAGCTGCCAAGCAATCATGAGTAGCCTATGTTTTTCCTGCTGAACAAGAATCCATCAAACCAGCCAGATGAAAGAAGGTGTCCAAAAGTCCAGAAACCGAATGCACCAAGATGAAAGGCCCAGAATTCAACACTTGTCTCCCTGAGTCTCCAAACCTCATGGGCAAGCAGGAGGAAAAAAAAGGGGCCAGTAACCATGGGTAACCACTCTCAGGTTAATCTCAGATGGGGAGGGGAAAATGCTTCTCAAGATTAATAGCTAAAGTACTCGGGGATTAGAGATTAGGAGGAGAATCCTGTTTGCTAGGATTAAGAGGGCTGGGTTCACATGAAAACCTCAACCAGCGAACTGCCTCCAGCAAAACAGTGGGTTTTATTATTATAATTATTATTTTATTCTCCTCCAATAAATGAAAAACATCAGCGGGAGGGCAGCAAAATCCATCAAAGGTTTAGAAAATAAAATCTCTGAGGAAAGGTTAAGGGAATGCAGTCAAGATAGAAATCAGATATTAAAAACAAAAATCAGCCCATGTTATTAGTAACATGGCAGATTATAAAGAATGAGAGATTTAAAAAAAATATTTAATCAACTTCACTTTCCAGAATCCATGCTGTGTGGTATATTTCTTTGCCCTTGGCTCAGCTGGAAGCAGGTGAGCTGCAAGGATGGCAAAACTCACCCCTTTTTCATATTAGGAAAGTACAGTTTGACCACCTGATGGCTGACTTTTCAGAGTACTCAATAAGAGCTTCATTTCAACATTCACTCTTGGTTGCTTGTCATTGACGTGTGATTAAGACACCTACTGAAAGTGTATAGGAGGGAACAGAAAGCAAATGGGACTCTGCTGTATCAGATGGGGCTAATAGAGAAGAATCGGGTATTAGTCCAACGTATCAAAGCAGGCATTCAAAATTTTGTTTAAGCAGCTTGCCTGAGATAATTTTCAGCAGTGAAGCCAGGAACAAACCTGGATCCATCACAGCAAAACTGTCTGAACTAGACCCTACTTCACTTGACTACATCCTTGTACAACAATGTACAGTCTGGGAGAGGATTTTTTTTTTTTTTTAATACACACAGAAAGATATATTAGAAGAGCTACACAAATCAGATATTCCTATTCCTCTTCCCACTTTATTCACAAGCCAGATGTAGCTGGGTTAGCTCAACAGACCTGCCAGCCAGCATATCACCCACCAGCACACAAGGTCAGCAAGGAGAAGCGAGGCCACAACGCTGACCTGTAAGCAAGGACCGTGCTTGTGAGTGACCTATAACTGGAAAACATATTCCTCCCTTGCAGCCTAGTGGCACAGGCCCTCCACATAACCAGATCCTATCTGTAGGCCTGTGTCAAAAATGCCTCATCATGAGATTTAGCATTGGCCTTCTCAAGCACTGAGGGAGAACTGGGAAATATGATTAGTCCAGCACATTTGGCCTTTCAGGTGCACAGGAGCTGCAAAATTGCCATACCGATGCACAAAAGAACTTCCTAGGAAGAAAGCCCAGTAGGCTGCAGGTAATACAAAAGCCCTACAAAGTGACAAGGGTTGTAACAGGAAGGAATATGGAGCCGGTATTCTTAAGCACAGATTTAAGTTAAACACTGGCTGTTTGTGAGGGACATCCAGCTGCAATACAGACTTGGATGCTCCTCAACCTGCTTGAATAGAGAGCTGCAAAACCATCTGCATACTTGCCCTTCAACCCACATGTACAGAGACAGAGGAAAAGCTGGCTCCACCTTTTACTGAGCAAGATCTCAAGGAGGAAGAATTTTCTGTTGCAGGTCATTTGGAAGTTTTATTAAACTGGCTGTGTCCAAAAAAGAAAAAAAAAAATAAACCCAACCCTTGCTTTGTCTGATGCCAGATGGTGTCACTGCCAGACTACTGAGCACCACTGGTAAGGGACTCCCAAGGGAGCAAAGCTCAGGAGGCTGGGGCACCATCCGGGCTGAGAAATCACACAGTTCCCCATCATTTATTCCTCTGAATAAACCCTGGTCCTTGGGGGTTCCCAAGGCTGGTACAGCAGCAGCAGGTGAAGATCAAGCTGATTCATGGGGAAATGAAAGTGCAAGCACAGCACAGGTGGACTGCGTTTGTACACGTAGATAGAACTTCATTAACATACTGGAAGCACCGCTGCCTCCTCCCACCTCGCCTGCAGCTGTGTCTCTCCTGCTTTTCCCCCTGCTATTCTTGGAAGCTAGATGACTCACCTTCCTGATGAAACCAAGTCTAGTTGGCGCTGGGCCCTGACCCGTTTTTGTGCAGCACAGGCCAGGAGCTGGAATTTGCTTGAACCCTTTCCCTCCGCACTCGGGTAAGCCAGCCGTGTCCGCACAGGATGATGCCAAGGCCACTTGCCTAGTGGCGGCATCATTCTGTGTGAGCGAGGAATGATAACACCAAGTTTCAGAGGGGCTGTGCATCGGGTTCACAGCCTACCTGCTTGTTTCCCACCGAATAACAGACACTCAAGGGTAACAGAAGTTCTTGGAGGGCGCAAAGTGAAGAGGAACTTGTAGCACAATAAAGTGGAAAGAAAAAGCCCGCGTGTGATGCATGCATAAATGACCAGGGCACACAAAAGCCCCTTCCAGTATCAATCTATGCCAACTCCTATCTCAAACACTCTAATTGTGGGCACCATAACTTAAGAGGCAAGAAAGATAGATACCGGGAAAGATCAGGAAATTGCAGGAATAAAGAACTCGTAAGTATCAAGTAGTTTAAAAACAAACAAGACAAAAAAAAGCAAACAGTCAAGTTGAGAAGATGTGATGGATGTTTACATTTGCAGGGCAAAGGAACATTGAAACAGAAAGGGTATGCTCCATTGCTAAAGGGAGAAACAAAACAATTAGATACTTAAAAGCTTCAATTTACCAACATCACGATACTCCCTCACAAATAACCCCTCCACTCTCCTCTCATAGTCTACTTTCACACCTGTTTCTGTCCCATCTTTACAGGCACAGCCTCCCTGCTGCCACACGCTGCCATTGAGTCGTTTTCCCGTATCCCATGTGCCCCCCTTACCCCATACAGCAATACTCAGCCCTACCTGTGCCCCTTTCCTTCCCTGACACACTCACTACCCTCTTTCCTAGCAATACTGATCCCTTGTACAGATTAGAGATGAAGTTCTCCATTACAAGCGTCTACTTTTCCCATAAAAATACTATTTTTAAATGCCCAAATTGACTCTGTGCTCTACTGTACAGGTGCCGACAGTCAAAACAACTCTGCTCCCATTTAGCCACCACAACAGGGAAAATACAGGACCACCTTCTCATCCAGGCTAAAGAGCCACACTGTTGGAGACTTATGGCTTCAAAGATGAAGATCCATCAACTATTGTTGATGGGCCCTCAATAGGGAATATGAGGTTTAATATAAAGATGTGTTAGGGCTATGGAGAAAGTGTTCCACTGACAGGAGGGCCATCTTACAGCTCAGATTAAAGTGAAAAACTGATGCTGGACAGTGGTGTGAATGGTATTATGCTCTCATTTAATAACACAAGCACACCTTGCTACGGTGCCATCACTCACTGGCATGAAGATGCTCATCGCCACCAAAACCTACGTGTTGCCATTGCCCACTGGCACGGTAGTAACAGACAAAGCACCAGCACACACAGGGCAGCAGCAAAGGTACATTCACTGGCAAAGGTACATCAGTCCTAATATAGCCTTGTGCTATAAAAACACACAGAAATTTTACTGTGAATGGGGAGCTGCCCTGTCCACCATAATCATGTCGTTTGGCAAGCGCAGGAAAGCTAGGAAAATGAGAATCAGCTCCTGACAAGAATAAACAAAACATAAAAGAAAAATACCAAAAAACCCTCCCTTCAATTGAAATCATCTAAAGAGAAAAAGCAGTAGACAGCAGAGCTCAATGTGTTTGGCTGAGAAGAAAGTTATTTACAGCAAGGTCTGGCCTCTTACTGCCACCATGTAATTCCAGGCAATTGCACTTTCAAATAGATCGTTTTGGAGAAAATCAACAGTGGCTTTGCTTTCAATCTAGTGGAAAATGAAGTCCTGCAAACGCGTTACATAAAGCCACAGCAGAAAGAGCCCTGTGCACACAGGCACGTGCTCTCAGGTGGAGGTTGGTGGGTTTGGTACTAAACTCTGCCAGACCCTCTCCACATTTCCCAGCTCTCACATCACACACTGGATTTCCTTTAACTAATGATGCATATCAGGTACTGTGTCAGCGACAAGTTTCCACGGACTGAGTCCTACTGCCTACATCAGTCCTGTCTTACCAGGTCCAAGGAGAAGTGCCACCTCCAAGACTTGACAAAGCTGTAAGCCTCCTGAGCAAGGCCCTCAGACATGGAGTATACAGTCTTGTGAGGCATATATATACCTGCCTCCAAAGGGTCATCCCAAAATTCACTACTGACTACATCCACAGAATTATGCCCCACAGCACCTTCAGTCAACACCAACATACGCCCAAGTGTCTACAAGGCTATTTCCCAAGCCTGCATCGAGCAGTACTGCCCTGATGAGCATACCTGCAGCTCTCCACTGCTATAGAAATCCTGTCCTACTAGTGCCTTGTCATTCAAATACAACAGACACCAGCTTCTGAATGTGTTATGTCACTGACAGCACACAGAATATTGTAGAAAATCATTACTGAAACAGTTCATCCAAATATTCAACCTCAGAAAAGCTTGAGGAGGGTGACTATTGAAAGCAAAAATATTTTTAAATGCCTATGTACGACTTCATGCAGAGAAGGATGGAGGCTGCATCATTATCAGAGGCCAACAACATGGGACTACAAAGGTAGTGCAGCCAGACTCCACATACCCTGTCACCCCAAGCTGTCACTGAGCTTCCCCTTCTCTTCGAGCCCACGTGCCAACATACACACACGAGTGTACATACACGCGCGTACAGCACCAGCCCTGGTATGCATTTCAGACAAAGGCCAAGGAGAAATATAATTGTAGGCACCTTCTCCAGGGCGAGTGAGAGGGATGGGGAGTAGACGGTAAAGGCAGACTTTGAACCATCTCAAGCTAGTTCAGATACTATTGCATTGTGAATGCAGCAGAAGGAAAAGGTTAATTCCCACTGCACGTTCCAGCAGGAAGAATTGTTAACTAACATTCTCCTCAGTTCAAGACACCGAAAAATGACAAGAGACAAACCTGGAACTAGTAATTCTAAACCAAGTTAAGATTAAGACAGACACAAACAATCCTCCTTACTGTTTTAGGAATACTGGAAGCTTTCACCTCGGTCACTGAGTCCAGGTTCTACAGTGCATCCAGCCACACATTTCAACAAGCGCATAGCTCAAGATTCCCAGAACACCTATTCCACTCATGCCCAAACATCCCAGGCCACAGAGCACTTCCAACAGTTTACAGCAAACCACTTCCAAAAAACTGCAGCCTGCTGCTATAATATGCAATATCAGCAGAGACTGAGGACAGCCCCGCCAGCCCACCTCTCTCGGGCAGAGAATAAGTTAAAGAGAAGCCTCCCATAATCTTCTGAAACAAACCATGCCCATTTCCACCGTGGAAGGTGATCAAAAAACAAAGCCTGACAATCTGACCAGAAATTGAATTTTCTCTCCGCAAATCTGGCAATTGCTTTAATCCTGACATTGTGAAGGGGACATGAAATCAGGCATCTGGGATAATGCAATGACAATGGGACCACCGATAGGCCTGGTGCAGCCTACGGGCTATCTCTAACTGAATCTAATCTGCACTGCTCCAGAGAAAGATGGGAAAATTAACAGCCAGAAGCCTATTTGTACAAAGGTGGAAAATATTCTGTCCTTTCTAGACAACTGGACCAGTAAAGCCCCCTAAATAGGATCAAGCCTAGACCTACTCACTGCAAAGCAGTAGAAACCCTTTTCATTTCAGTGCTGACACAGGTCTCCACAAACCGCAAAGCGCCCACAAACAGCAATGTCTGTCCACTGGTTATTCCTGCCGCAGCCTAGAAGACAAAATAATTCAGCACAATGGAGATTTTGCAAAAGGAGTTTCAAGAGGGAGCAAATACAGTAGCTTTCGCTAAGGAAGTAGAGATTAAATACAATAAAAAAAAAGTATCAGCAATTGCGCCATCAATTCAGACTTGCCGTCTGTTTCAGCAGCACATGATACGGTCAGTTAAGACTTCACAGAAACAGCAGGGAGGAGAATTCAGGATCTTCTCCTCCAAAAGTACACACCTCTGCCACCCACACAACAGAGAAAGCGCCACTTTTTTTTTTTTTAGCTCTGTAAAAGACTTAAGACTCGATGTACATAACCTAGCTTTTCTGTCAGCCTCCACTAGTGGACTTTTCCTGGGAGCCATTAAATACACCATTAATCAGATTACAAAGCGATACATATTTCAAAGGAAGTCCCCTTCTTCCACCCTCAGGTGGAAATGGTACCAAAACAAATACCAATGCACCCTACACACGCATTTATTCTCCCTGAACATGGAAAGCTTTAGCTCGTTGACACACACCTTGCATTTTGTGTGACGTACCAAAAGCACCAACAGCGTTACAGAGGGAAGTTGACTCTATATCATGAATGAGATGCGAGCCCCTTTCTGGAGCAGCGCTGGGAAAGAATGTCAAGCCCCTCAGACAGCAACAGCTCTCCCTGACACTCGCTTGTGGAGATTTCCGATCCATTCCTGCCCCCTCCCCTTGCCCTCTTCCCGCTGCCTGCCGGAGCTGATTTCTTTTCAGCATCACTGCTAGTAGAGCGCTGCCATCCCCCAGCCCCAGGCGCCTTGCTGTCAGGCTCCGAGCCCCCAGCACTCTGAAACAAGGGAGCCCAAGCAGCACGGGTCTCAGGGGAATAGCCTGCGGCTTTATCTCCCGAGCCACACCACCTCCTGAAGCCTGTGCACAAATGAGATAACACCCCCCCGTATCTGAAGGGTGCCCCTTTTAATCTCATGACTAAATAGCCTCAAAATTATTATTCAGAGAAGGTGTTCTAAGATAAATTAATTTAAAACAATTTATGGCCATAGACTGAGCCACTACATCGCTGGGCACAGAGGGAAGCACTATTCCATCTTGGTGCCTTGTTCCCCTCCTAAACAAAGACACGGTGACTCTCTTCACACGGTAACATGCTTCTGAGCACATTGCATGCAGCTATTTCTAGGGTATAGATAAGTAATTAAGCATCTAATGCATCATCAGGGACAGAGGACCAAACTTCTGTCCTAGATAGCGATAAAGCCGTGACACTTGCAGCACTCAGAAGATCCACACAGCTAGTTTGGTACACCAAGCTGCATGAACCTGCACAAACATAAACTGAAAACGAGCAAGAGTAGCAATGAACAAAGTACTATTTTTAAGAAGTTTCTACTAAGTAAGTTCAAGGATGCATAACATTCAAGGGTAAAAATCAAGTCACAAGCACTACCCGTGCATCCCCCTCTCTGGCACTGCTTTCTCTGAAGGAAACATCCAGCAATACTGCCCGGGTGCTGCAGTTGCATTTTATTCAGTGTCCAGATCCAAGCCCCAGATAATCACCATACTGAGTGTTTTTACGGAAAGCTTAAAACCTTAATGGCCCGAATCATCAGAGCATTACTTCACTCTGATGTTAGCGTAAGTCTAATGCTTTTAGCAGTTGCACTGGAGGAAAGTCAGTGATGTGACTGCAAAACTGAATGGCCTCAGTGTCTTATACAACTGTTATCTCTGTTCTAGGAGAAGGGATACAGAAAGGTGCAGGAAAAAATTCTCTCAAGATGCACTGCAAGTTAGTTATAGAGATGTGAAAAAAAAAACACCCACCAGGTCTCTGGAGTCCAAGTCACATCTCCTGGGTCAATTAAAAAAAAAATCCCCTTCCTCAATGCTATCCAAAATAACCACCCAAAGTGGTTGCTTTCTTTCTCTTTCCTGCTACTACCTGACCCACCAGGAAAGCAGCCTCTCACTGTGTCAATAGTGGCACCCACTTTGGAACTCGATGAGTCATACTGGAGATAAAAATCCCTGGCAAACAGAAAAAAAGAAAAAATCTCCCCACCCAACGCTACCAGTGCAGCTAAGACACAACTAGCAATCTGCACCTCACCCTGCTGCTTCCATTGCTCTAAGAGAGCTGGATATGTATTATGCTCTTTTGCATCCAACTCAACAACTAAACAAGACTCCCAGTAAACTAGGGCATAGTACCTAAGCAGCATTTCTGCTGAAGCTATTTGCTTATTTCTGGCTGGGCATATCCCTAAGTGCCAGCTGTGACAGAAGGTCATGGTGCAGGATACTTGCTTTTCATGTTTTCTTTTCTTTGGGATGCAGGCTGGAAAGTCTTTTGTGTGATACTTAAGCCTGCCAGTGTGGTGAGGATAAGGAGGGGTCACTTCACTTGGCAAGAATTGTTCTGGATCCTGTAGAGCTGCCAGATAACACATGGACAGGAGGGAAGAGACTCTCAAAAAAAGCATTTAGATCAAAAAGTACAGAAACAACCATGGAAAAGCTCACTCAGCTCTAGTTTCCAAGCAGGGGACTCTACCCTCACAAATATTTGCTGTACTACTGCCTTGTCAAGACTCCCTTTAGAACACAATAGTAATGGGATTTCTCTCTCTTTCCTTGGAAAAGTTTATCAAAGTGCAAAAACTTTTGGTAAAGTGAAAAATTTTCTTTCAAGTGCTCCTCTGCATAATTTCACTTAGGAATGGATGCAGAATCCCTCTAAACCCTCTGAAGAAATGAAATAATAGCTAGTGTGGATAAGTTTCTATTTTTCCTACACTTATACCTCTCTAGGGAAAATTTGCTTTTGAGTAATCATCCAACATGGCTTTTTTAAGCACAAAATGAGTGAAAACATTTTTGGTTTGGGTTTTTTTTTATGTAAAAATGAGACACAACTCAAAACCAGAATCCATGTACCTATGAATGTTTACAAAATATATGCCACTACTGTGTTTAGCCTCTAGAGTATGCATATGTCAGGTTGTTTTGGGCTCATGTTATCTTTGATAACAGTGAATGCTTCTGTTTTAAAAGCCTCAACCTGAAACAGTCATATAGCATCCACCTTCTCATACAGTAAACCATGAGATAAAGGCACAGGAGTGGAGTTGGAAGCCTTTAGTATCCAAATAACTGAAACTTTCATCAGAAGTGAGAATGTGCAACTCAAATACATGATCTGAGTTTCCTCTAAAACAAAGTACAAAGGAAAATAGGGCAAAAAGAACCCCAACACAAAGTTAATTATTGTCAAGATTTTAATCACACCCAAGAAAAGGATTTAAAAATTATGACTCTTCCTACAACCACATCTTGATCTCAATGCTAAGATGTTATTTCTTTCACAACATTGTTGGGTTCGCCTACCATATGTCATCCTGTTCTCAATTTTTTTCTTACAAATATTTATTCCTTCTGCAGAATAAATATCATCCTGAAAATAAAGTACAGTGTTTCTTTCGGGCTGAAATAACTGTTTGTCAAATCTTTGGAAAATTTTCAACAGCAGAGAGACTGGCCAGCCTATTTCTCCAAATGGCAAATGACTGATAACATCCCCCACCCTTGACAAATGCTTTCAGAAATAAATTTCCTTCAGAAACAAATCAAAGCCATAACAAAAGGACTTCTCTCACTTTCTTGGCAAACTCCTTAGGATTCATTCCCCAATTTGGGATTGGAAGCAAGCTTTTTGTTTTTTCTGGTCAAAAGACATCTTAGAACATGGCCAGCTGAGATGGGCACAGAACAGATAGAAATACAGAAGACATCCATCCTCCAAGCTTACCCAAACCATGACGCTTCTCAGTGCTTTAAGTTATCACCAAAAAAACCCCCAAGGTTATTTTTGCTCACACTTATGACATTTTTCATAACTGACAGATTAGAAGAACACTACACCCATAGAAGAAAAGAGTTCACTTTAAAAAGCCCATTGCCTATTTATAAACTCTACCTATAACTCTGATATTGTTACCACATTTCAGTTCAAACAATAATGGCTTAGCTACAACAGATTTTTCTACATCATGTCAAATATTTTTTTTTCTTTGTTATGTGTACCTAAGCTATATAAAATGAATCTGAAACTAATGCATGCAATTGATCACGCTGATTCCTCTATATCAATTGTAAGGTTTGTTGAGTAATTTGAATAGGTAGATAACCTAAGTTGCAATTTGTTTGTTAATACAAATTCCTGCCCACCATATTTCCTCTCGGACTGTTCTGCACACTATATTACGTTAGACCTTGCAACATATTTGTGAAATCTAGCATCTCATTATCATGACTCCCACGTTACATGCAGGAGTCAAGTGACTTGCCCAAGACTGCAGGCTCAGCTAGCAGCATTGCTTTCACAGCTAAGCACCTACACCAGTGGCCTCTGCAGAACCTCCATACATTTCTCTCTAGGACACTGGGGTTTTTAGCATTTCTACAACATGCATCAGCAAGCAGATAAACTAAACGCTCAAGATTTTACCTATTAGGAGTAGGTAAAGTGGAATAACTTATCTAGGGCCACTGCTTTGAAAGCAAAATTCCCACTGAGCTCAGCATGGCCAGGATTTCGCCTCTGACTATACTGGGCCTGGCTGAGACGGAGCTGGTTTTCCTCAAAGTAGCCCTCATAGTGCTGTGCTTTGTATCAGTAGCTAGAAAAGGTGCTGGTAACACACCAGTTTTTGGCTACTGCTGAGCAGTGCTTGTAGAGCATCACGGCTGTCTCTCCAACATCTCCCTCGCCTCCCCCAGTGGGCTGGCGGTGGGCAAGATTTTGGGAGGGGACACAGCCAGGACAGCTGACCCAAACTGATCAAAAGGATATTCCACAGTGTATGACTGTATCTGCTCAGCAATAAAAGCTGAGGACATTGGACTCCACCTCCATTTCTGTCCCTGTGGTAAGCAGTGGCATAGGACCAACCTTTTGCAGAGGTTTCTGGACACTGGTGGAATACTGTTTAAGGCAACTGTGGAACAGATACCCATGTTGACACCAACCTCTGGAAGTGTCACACAGCTTGTCTACTGCAACTTGCGACAAAAGTTATTACTATAAATAAAAATTATGTAGTCCAGTTAGATTCAGTGAGTATTCTTTACAGGCTGCATGAAGCGACAGGTCTGTGAGAGAGGCTTACAATGATCTGGATTTCATTATTTTGTAGCTAAGTCCCACTGGCCAGCCAGCAATCTGATTACGTAAAATCATTTGGGTCACATCATGGCTCAACAGTGGGGTTATTTTGTGATCCCAAATAAAAGTAAGACAACAGGACAGAAGAGGAAGACTGAAAGGAGGACAAGACAAAAGCAGGAGACGCATATTGACGAAGGGCTGATTACATAGCCTTCTACGTGAGAACAATCCAAAACAAATTCCAAGGCAGCTTCCTGCATGCTGGGTGGTGGCATCTCTCCCCAGATAAGCAACCGGGAGGCTGCGTCTCCCTTGAGAAATTCTGACAACTTCATCAACCACAAGTAAGGGAGCCCTGGAGGTTAACCTTGAAAGCTCCCTGTTGGAACCTGCACGTATGACACTGCTGCCTATTTGTTATTCCTTAGGATGGTAAAATGTGCCTACGCAAACCCATGCCTTTTGCCATTACAGATCCAATTTAAACAAGCCATGTCAGTTTGAGGATGGAAGAAATCCCAGAAGCCTCCTGGCAGCTTGCTTGCTGTCTTCCCATGTGCTAATATAATATGCAGATTAGAGATCATTGCATTTAAACATTTTAGGAAAAACAAATGGATCTTGAGCACAGCACAACTGCCTCAGCAATGCCACTTTTTATTACAAGAGGAATGAAACAGAACAAACTGGAGGCCCCATCACAGGCAGGTACTGCTTTAAAAGAGATTATCTGACAAGATTCTGGTTGAGTGCTGCTGCTGGATCTGACTGTGAATTACCATGTGATTGGCAGAGATATTTAGCACATCTCAAAAATAAAGTTGCAGTCACCAAAGTTCAGAGCAATGCAGTTCCTCCTACTGAAATCTGACAAAGTTGCTGATGAAGGATTTTTGTTCCATCTTGTTGGGTTGGGGTTTTTTTTGAACACTAAACAATTACTAAACACAAATGTGCCAGACTGCAATATAATCATTTGGGAGCCACTGTCAATGTTCTAGAGTAGAAGTCTGAACCAGAGAGAAGGCACAGTGGCTTCAAATGTCGACTCTCCATGGGACCACAGACCAATCATTCTCCCCTCAAGCCTCAGTTACAAATCTCTACACCATTTCAGTGCTTCCAAATCATTAACAAATCTATCCTCATAAACAATTAGCCAGTGGGAACCTTTCCTTCTGAAGACCATCCTCATCAGATCTTTCCACCAACTACCATAATTGCCAGATTTGTGTGCAACAAATGCCATCTCTTTTTTGGTATTCTAGGTTCCCTTGTTGACTGGATTTAGAGACATTATTTTTCCCATTCGAGTTGCACAGACTTCAGTGTAGGATAACACTTAGAACAGAATAGGAAAATGCCTTGCTTAACCCAATTCCCTTTAAAACAGTGCTGGAAATACTGACTATAGCTACAGGTGTTAACATTGTTCTTGGATGGGTAACCTCCAGAGCTCAGGTTTCCGCAGAAAGAGCTGAAGATTTCTAGACATGTTTTCCTCTGAATCAGTAATAAAACAATACCTCTGTGTGGAAATACCCTGCTGTAGTAAGCAAATAGGGTAACTCGGTATCAGTCAGTTCTGTAACCTTACACGACATTGATTGCAATTACTAAGCCTGCAGTGTCACTGCAGAGGACACCCCTGGAACAGACAAGAAGCAAGGGCTTTCCCAACATGTTTTTCTAAAGATCTCACGAGCAACAAAGTTAGTTCAGATATCTGGGCTGCTTTCCAACATCAGTAATTATTTCCTTTGAAGTTTCAATCAGATGTGAAATTTTTCTTCATTCCTGTCCTTAACTGCCTAAGTTGAATTAGTGTGCTGTTAAATGACAAAACATCAGTTGCAAGCTAAATAAATCCTCCTGTCCACACAATTCTGAAAGCACTTCAGGATCTTTGAAGATGAAAGATGCTTAAAAACAATTGTGGTATGTCCATTAAGGCATAGTTGCAATGAGCACTGCAATCTTTTCATTTATTCAATAATAAATTGATTTCTTCCCTGGAGCTGATTTTTCCCTTGTGCCAGGGCTGGTCTCTGATTTTCCTCCTTGATGTAGCAGTAAAAGATTAAATTGCTCTTGGTGCTCAGCTTCCAGGCACACAAGTTCTCCAAGGATCAGACTTTAACATTTTATCATTTGGTTCAATAGTCTGTCTTTGTAATGCCTTTTTAACTGGTGAAGCCCCACGACTGTACTTCCCTAACACATCTCTAGAAGTAACTTCTTATTTCTTTTAAGATCTCAGGGGTCTATGGAGCAATTCTCAGGTCTCCACTAGTAAGTGGAGGTTAATCTAATAGCTAGGACACAGTGATAAGGTTTTTAACCAACATACAACAAAAGAAAATAGTATTATGACACCCACCTTATTTCAACTCAAGAAAAAAACTCAAGCATAAAGGAGTTCAAATACAGCAGTGGAGGGAATTTTTTTCCCCTCATTTAATCTGTACAATAGCGACCTCCTCCTCAATCCTTTCCTCTGAGCTTCATAATATGGTAATTTTTCTGGGCTTTCTCCCCTCGTGGTCCTTAACCTTAGATTCCCACAAATGGCCCTTTCTCAGGGGACACCTCTCATTTTGGGTGTACCTTGCAGCAGCAAGCACCCTGTCATGCACAGAAGATGGATAGGGAGCCAGGAGAGTCCTGCAGGGAGAGAGGCATGTACCAGGCACATCTTGTAGGCAAGAAAGGAGTCACTCCCATATTTATACTAAACAAGGTGCCCTGTTTTCCAATACAGCCTGCTGTGCAGGCTGAGACACTTAAGAAAACCCCACGTATGTCAGAGCCAGCTACCACGTGGAGCAGTAACCCATCACCTGCCGCATGAGGGACCATGCGCTTCACTCACATGCATCAGGGCAGTGCCCAGCCTCAGCAGTGCCACTCTGCTCTGCAAGCTTCTGGTCTGAAGGGTACTGAACACCAAGAAAGCAAGTTATGCTGAAGATAAGAGAATGACACTTGAAGCCCAAGAGCAGTACTTCAAGATATGGGCAATCCAACCGTGATCAGTACTACAACACAAGTAACGCTGCATGGAAGAGTCACTAAAAAGTGCTTATTGGTTTGTGTTGTTGGGGGTTTTTTTAATTTTATTTCACCCTCTCTTGCTGGTCTCTCATTCATCCTCTTATACCCCATTGAATATATCATCCCTTTCCTTGTAAAAACTCCTCTCTGTCAATAAAAAGTTTGCAAGACACAGGGAAACTGCTGGGCACATTGTATGTAGAAGGTGGGCACAACATAACCCTACTTTTAAATGTGCAACACACTTCAAGCTCACAGAAAGCATCAGTGCCTGTTTTTGCCTGTGCAGGTAAACAGTAGTAATGGCCTAACCACTATGGCATAAGCATCTCCAAAAAAAAAAAAAACAAAACAAAACAAACCCCATCAAAAACCAAACACACCAACCACCAAAACCAGTGAAAACCTGCTATATTGATAAGCTCTTTCTGTCCCATTCACTCACACATGGCCGGAGATCTGCTAGGGTGCTCCGAACAAATGGATTGCGTTCCTAAAGGGCACATAGGCAAC
The DNA here is from genome assembly GCA_013398295.1 of Chionis minor. Classification (NCBI taxonomy): domain Eukaryota; kingdom Metazoa; phylum Chordata; class Aves; order Charadriiformes; family Chionidae; genus Chionis; species Chionis minor. Next base: position 484,345 of record VZSF01009050.1, on the reverse strand, counting down.
AGCACATCTCCTGCTTTCCCAGTTCCCCAGTAGGCACTGTCCCTGCTTCCTGACAAGGAGCCTTACCCAAAAGGAATGACAGACCGGTTGGTGTGAGTGCCCCTGAAGTACCTGGCAGAGCCCACATACCCACCGCTTAGCCAAGCTGCACACACTTAGCCATTTGAACTTGACTCATCAGTTGTTCCATCTGGTCCCCTAGGCAGTGTAATGGAAGGCCCCCATCTCAAGCTTATTTCTCAGGCATTGTACCGGCATGATGCTGTATTCCTGGGAAACAAAACGCCTTTTATGGACCTACAGGGCGGGCACACCTAGGCAGCAGTCCCAGGCTTCGGTGCAGATATCTATCTACCATCAAGCTGCATCAAGGCAACCAAAACCAAAGACATACATTAGTGGCAACTGGAAAATGGTAATTCAGCAATGAAATACAACATTGTTGCTTACAATATGTATTAGAAGTGATTTAAAAGATTTGATGTGTGTGACTTGCCCTGCTATCTGAATTCAATGCACGGGGTAAATGAGTTTTACTGGGAAGTGGGGGGGAGAAGGGGCCAAATTATCCCCTCTGACAGCTCCTTAATAATGTGTTCTGCCTGGTTGAGCTACTGATGCCTCAAAAGGGGGTCTATTCCTTGACATACAGTTTAAACTCACATATATTTCTCCAGTTGGCTACCATTAAAGTAGTATCCAAACTTCAGTTCCCTCTCTCCATCTTGCATTCTCTTGAATGAGACTCTCACAAGCACAGAACTGAATGGGCAGCTAGCCCACCTATGCAAAACATGCTCTGGCTCCATGCATGTGCACGTGGGCAGATGCTCACAATACGCAGCTGTTTATTCCTTACGTGGGCTCTTCCTGGTGTAACATTACCAGGCATAGCTAGTGCATGCACTGGAATACAGTAGAGCCCTGAATTATCTCTGAACAGAATGAGACTTCTGCAGGGCACAGCATCACACCTTTTGGAGATCCCAATCTGGGACTGGAAACAGACTGCAGCATTGCTGTAGTCTTCCACCTGAGCTAAATCTGGTTTGAATGCAGTTGGCTGGCTCTTTGGAGGGGCAATGTTGCATAGATGTGGCTTATATTACCTTCAAGTCCTCAACTAGTTTATTCCTCTATCTGACCCTTGCTCCTAGAAATTACGTACACATTCACTGAGTCAACTGGCACTCTCAACAGAGCAGCACCCCTTTGCATCCCATCCTACCTGAGCACTGCAGTCAACACTGACTCATAAAATAAGAAATGTTCTGGGTAATTCAGTGGGGCACTTAACACAACCACTAGACCCACACAAATAATCAGAGAAGACTTATTGACCACTTATCCAATAATCTCAGTACCAGCCCCTCTGGCCTACTCACATTGGCTTCGCCAGTTTTTTCATCTCTGTTTCAGATAGATTAAGCTGCTGACTTCTTAGTAATATAACAGGTCTTGTGGCATGCAAAGGGGGCTTTGGTATTTAAATATATATTGCTGTGCTCAGTTTCCTACTATTACATCTCATCACATCCTTCCAAGCCTTCAGCAACTTCATTGAAACATCTTTTTGTAGTATTTAGAATTTCCTTAAAGATCTCCCAATAGTCCCCCCTCCTTTGCCCACAGATCCCTATCCTCTAGTGGTCCAGCCAAGGGAAACCAGTTCTGGAGGAGTGTAATACATATCCTCTCTATTAATATCTCTTCCCCCAGAAAGAGAAAATGGCGCACTTGTAAACTTCTGGGCTGAAATCCATTGGAAGACAGTCAAAACAGACTTCTCATTCTGTTGCTACTGTAAATAAGAAACTAGCAGTACCACATAAAGGACTTGGAAGACTGAATTAAGGATGCTGTCTTCTTCCCAGAGACCATGCCACAGGGAGACACAAAAAAGGAAAAGGCAACACATTCCGTCTCCCACCCAGGTGATAACCCAATTCATCTCATGAGTGGTTAAAATGAAGCAAGTTTGGGTAGCCACCGAGGGATGAGCACTCCATCCCAAACCTCCACACCAGCTCTCTGTAAAGTTCAAATTTTGCCTAGCTGAAGAGAGCTTTCACAGCCTCACTGCTCAGAGATGGAACGGCAGAGGAAGACTGTTCCTCCTTGTAGCAAGTGCCTCTTTGCATTAGCTGTAGCAGGTTTCAGTCCCTACAGGAATGCAGCTTCCTCCCTCCCCATTGGGAGGCTTAACACTTGTGCTCTCTACAAGCAACTGCTTGTCTTGCAACTCTAAAATAAGCACCTTTGAGGCGCCTACAGGATACACGTTGCCTCTGGTTCCCTGCACTCTTGTCAAGCTCTTGGGGTGATGCAAGCTGTCAGCCACACGATCCCACAGCAGAGGAGGGAGCAACGCCAGCGCTCTCTATGGAGAGAGCAGGCTTGCTGTAATTGCTTCTAAAAGCAAATTCCACTGGGCCCAGGGGAGGGCAGAGATGGGCACGTGTCTGTACATACTCACATAGAGGATCTCTTATTCCTTTCAGCTTCTCCCGTGCAAGCTTACTGACCTCCTGCAGTATTAATGAATTCCTCTGTCACCTCCTTGCTCTGACATCTGCTCAGGAGAACGGATGAGTAAGCAGGTAATCCAATTGGGCAGCAGCAAAGCAATGAGCCAATTCTCCCGCACGACTGTGTTACCCCACTGCTCTTTGGCACTGTCTGTCCCTAAAGGCCCGGTACTCCAAGAAAAGCTTTTGGGCTTCCTGCCCTGAGGATGGCTGAAGAGACCTTCTCCACCTCCAGCTTATCTCATTGCTTCCATAAGTATGACATAAAAGGCTGACTTTTCCAAGATTTCAACACTGAGAAAGCAAAAATGAAACCTCGATTTCTCCTCATCTCCTCCTCACTTTCTATACAGCAAATCAGCATAAACAATTGCTCCCTCCCCACAGCAAATCAGACCAGACAGATAAAGAAAGCTTCTGGACAATAAAAGCAAATCAGATCCAGATCAAACACTTTCAGTAAAACAAATTCTCAGGCACCCTTTAGAAAGTTAGAACAGGCAGTAATACTAGATGGCTGGGAATTAAGGACAGAAAACGTCCTTAAGGTTAAATCCAGTTCATGTCAGGGCTAGGGCAGGACAAGTTACGGACCAGCGCTCTTCTTTAGGCTTTATTTTAAAGGCATCAAACAACTGAACTTTTAACGATTCCCTTCCAAGATGCATTTAGCTGCAATCAGTATAAAAATTAAGACAATTCTGACATACTCAGATGAATTCTTTGTCCAGGCACTCCTGTTACCAATACTTCACTTTCAGTTACACCAAAAAAAAAAAAAGTTTGCTTCCTTGGTTTATGCACTTTTTCGGATGCCTGTTTGCCTTTCTCTGTTTTACAGTCTTTCAGCGGAGCACCTCATTGTAGGAAGAGCAGAAACAATCTCTCCCACCTCCACCATTTCCCATTCATACCTTATCACTAAAGGATCTGCTAAAAATGAAGGCTCAACAGTTTCAAGGAAAAAAGCAAGAATGCAGACAGCCTTTTTTGTTCACTATGGGAATGTGTTCATCTCTGCTTGGCTCAAAATAGTATCTGACAAGAGTGAATCACACGAGTTCTGAAAAACTCAGAAGAAATAAGCAAAGAAATCTATAGCTGCCTTCCTCAATCTCACTCCCTGCCTGCCGCCTTATTGACTTCTGCTGCCTGCATCGACAATCTATAGCTACCTGTCTGCTATCTCCTCCGTAAAGGTAACTACCACAATAAGAGAAGAGCGGGGAGAAGGTGAAGCAGTGAATTACCGTGAAGACCTCCAGTGCTGCCTCTTGCTGGGAGGGACAAAGAGGGGTCAGTGAGGAAATACATAGCAAAAAATTATCTTGCTTTCATGAGAAGCCACTGAACTAACTCAATATGAATAAAAACTATAGAATAGATTTTTACTTCACTTACATAAATGCCTAAAACATCCCAAAATACCTTCATCAGTCCAGTTGTGAGGAAAAGAGAGGGAAAGAGGAAGAAAAAAAAAATACACCCAGAAACCAGCAAGACCCAAGTTCAAATCCTGAAGCTGATGCTCCCCCTAATCCTGAAACAAGAGAGACAACATTGCATAGCCAGGATACCACTAACCTGCAGGGGCTGGGTATGGAAGGAAGAAGGCATCTACCTTCCGAGCAGATTAAACTCAGTTCTTCTGCTTACACTTTCAACTTTTTGTCCGCTACATTTCTTGTTCCAGTCTTCCCTCTATTCCGCTAACACAGGAATTATACCTACTGACACTCTTTTACACATAACTAAACACACTAACCCAGAGAGGAGATATTAGTTGCATTTTTATGAAGAGAGGGTCCAAGGACTGAAACCAAGCAATAAGCAAAAACATGTTGGAAAGGCTATGCCCATGTAATTCCAAGCCACAAAAGGGTCGGTTTTAGTTTAGTTCCCATTTCTTTTCAAGTCAAAGAAAAAAGATACATATGTTCTCTCCAAGCATTTGACCATTTTTTATCTCTATCCTTTTCCTGCCCCTGACCCTTTCTATTTTCTATTGCTTTAAACTTCCTTTCTTGTGAATGATCCTATGTTGCTGAAGACCTGTACTTGATTTGAGCAGGAAAACAAAGAGAAAAGGATCAGCTTTTGCGTGCATTTAAATATCCATACACATCTTTCTCTATACAAGCCCGTATATGAAATCCCACTTGAGAACTAATCAAGGAATTACTGCATATTTTTATGTATATCTACATAAATACACACACACTCACGCCCCTTTGCATATAGATTCAGTATCGATCACAATGAGAATGAAAAAGCGGCAGGAGGGAGCAGCTAGGACTTCTCGGAACCGCAGCTGTAGCCACAGGGGAGGTTTCATGCGTTACACGCACAACGGACAACCCTGGTCCCTTACTGGAGCACACAGCATTTCCAGCCCTGGATATGCCTATAATTTTCTGCTTGGTGGAAATAAAACCACATGGAAAGAAGGCTGCTCAGCCTGGCCTCAGCCCAGCACACAGTCAACACAACCCAGCGCAGTCAACAAGCACCCCGTGGTCCCATCTGGACCTGAAAGCTGGAAAGTGCCTCCAGGTTTACAGTTTAAATGCCCACTAGAGGTAAGGGGGGAAAAAAAAATAAAAATCAAAGCAAATGTTAGAAATTATTAGAAAAGGACCTCTGCCAAAACAGAGCGCATCATTATGCCACCGGATATATTTTTTTAAAGAAAAGAGATGAAACACAAACACTCGGAGCAGTAGTACTACAGAACTGTTTGATGACACAGATTTTAAATTCAGCCAGTGTAGAGCTACTAAAGAAAAACAAACAACTATAGTACTATAATGTTAAATTTGTTCAAATTTCTCAAGAGCCAGAAGGAAGGCTACAAGTAAAATTTCTTAGAGACCATGCTCGAAACCCATTCAAAAAGTCTTCTAAAATTTCTCAGTTTAAAACATTTTTGTCTGACATCATGCACAAAAAAAGAAATCTCTCACGGAGGCTTAAAATGTGTAGTTTGTTCCTCATTTGACAACTTGAGAGTCTGCAGGTTATTTTCTTAGTATTATGGATGATTTTTTTAGGTTTTATATATTTTTTTTTTTAGTTACACGCCAAACATACTGATTTCTTAAAACAGTAAAGCTCCTTTTCCAGACATCATTTTGTTATACAGATAAGTAAAATCCTGCAATCATGACCAAACCTCCAGAATTCCATTATAAACAAAAAAGTCTCCTTAAAAGACAAAACAAACAGGTTGTGTTCAACTCTTCCACAAGTCATAACAAGACTACATAATTTGCGTTTTGCTGTGTCATTTATAACTGATTTTTCTACAAGCAGAGAGAAAAAAAAAATTAAAAAAAAGAACACCTGAGTTTCAAAATAAGGATACCTTTGCCACCAAAAGACCTATTGAAATGGGAAGTCTTCCTACAGACTATGGTGGAAATTTCATTGCTTGAGACTCCCGAGATAGTTTCAGTAAGCTATCATATAGACTAGGCGTAACTGGGTGAATGTCAAGCTCAGCCTTACCAAGTGTCTTCTGTTGCTATCTACAGCAGTAGGAAGCATCCATCTTCCCCCAAGCAGCACAGGGGAGGGAGGAATCTTTTTTGCATAGAGAACTGTCTTGAGCAACACACTGTAGTCAAATTAAGTCAATGAGTCACACCATAACACCAAGAAAAATCAGACACGCGGTTACTTTTTCCTGCAATGACCTTGATTCCATTCATGCAAGAGCAAATGTTCCGAGAAGATACTGAAAGCCTGGATATGGGGGAGGGAGAAGAAATAAACCATATAGGATTTATTGGTTTGGTATACTGGCACACCTTTCACTCATCCAGTCCTCTAGAATCCATCAAATCAATTTAAGAAGGCCAGACAAGTTACCAGTCTCATCTTGCAAACTGAAACACCCAACAAGCATCTCCTTGGTGTCTCCAACGGTGGCACCACCACCAAGCTTGTTGGCACCTCCAACAAGCATCTCCTTAGCACCTCCAACAGTGCTAAATCCAGTTGGCGTCAGGTCTCAAGTGGCGTTCCTCAGGGCTCAGTTTTGGGGCCAGTCTTGTTTAATATCTTTATTGATGATCTAGATGAGGGGATTGAGCGCACCCTCAGTAAGTTTGCAGATGACACCAAATTAGGCGGGAGTGTTGATCTGCCTGAGGGTAGGAAGGCTCTGCAGAGGGATCTGGACAGGCTGGATCGATGGGCTGAGGCCAATGGGATGAGGTTCAACAAGGCCAAGTGCCAGGTGCTGCACCTGGGTCACAACAACCCCAGGCAGCGCTACAGACTTGGGGAAGAGTGGATGGAAAGCTGCCTGGCAGAAAAGGGTCTGGGGGTCCTGGTGGACACTTGGCTGAACATGAGCCAGCAGTGTGCCCAGGTGGCCAAGAAGGCCAATGGCATCTTGGCCTGTATCAAGAATGGTGTGGCCAGCAGGAGCAGGGGAGTGATTATGCCCCTGTACTCAGCACTGGCGAGGCCACAGCTTGAGTACTGTGTTCAGTTTTGGGCACCGCAGTATCGGAGGGACATTGAGGCGCTGGAACATGTCCAGAGAAGGGCAACAAAGCTGGTGAGGGGTCTGGGGAACAGGTCTTATGAGGAGCGGCTGAGAGAATTGGGATTGTTGAGCCTGGAGAAGAGAAGGCTGAGGGGAGACCTTATCACTCTCTACAACTACCTGAAAGGAGGTTATAGCGAGGTGGGGGTCAGTCTCTTCTCCCAAGTAACAAGCGACAGGACAAGAGGAAATGGCCTCAAGTTGTGCCAGGGGAGGTTTAGGTTGGATATTAGGAAAAACTTCTTTACTGAAAGGGTTATCAGGCATTGGAACAGGCTGCCCAGGGAGGTGGTGGAACTGCCATCCCTGGAGGTATTTAAAAGACGGGTAGACGTGGTGTTGAGGGACATGGTTTAGTGGTGTTTTTGGTAGTGTAGGTTATGGTTGGACTCGATGATCTTGAAGGTCTCTTCCAACCCAAGTGATTCTATGATTCCTTTTGCTGTGCACTGAAATTGCATCCCTGCATCATCCACCCAGAGGCACTATTTAGTAACGCTGTTTTTACATATCAGTCAGACAATTGCTTAACAGAAACCTTAGTTGTAGGATCTTCTCACCTGGAGGGAAACTTGAGACGAGAAGACTATTTTAAGTTACTTGGAGGGAAACCCAAAGTAACCAAAACAAAAAAGACAGTTCCTCTCTCTCTTTTTTTTATGCAAGCACAACAGCCATTAGACTGATCCCAGCACTTTGACAGGCTAAGACTAGTACTTTGGGAAACAGAATACCAGTGGGAGGATTCAGCAACAGCCAAAGAGGTGGTCAAACAAGCAGATAATAAACGTGTTACGAGCAAGCTTTTAAATCAGGTACTTGCCAGAACATACACTTATAGGAAGATTCATTCCAAAGGTCTCAAGAGTCACCTAATTCACACAATGGATGGAAAATAATCTCCCTCTTTCCAGTCCAACACTCTGCCCACTTAACGGCAATAACTTTCCTAGGTCAGTGCTGTTGGTCATCCACAAAAGTCAGCGCATCACCTAGATGTCAGCCTGGGGTCTCTCATACTGTGGAAGAACTCAGCAAGAAGCTCGTACAATAGCAAATAAATCAAAGAGCCCATTCAACACCTATATGCACTTCTTACAAGTCAAAAAGCAGTAGCTGATAATTTTGTGACCAAAGAGCCGCTTTGGGCCTTGTTTTAAATTGGACTCTATTGCCAAGAGCTTATAAACCATACCCTAATCCCCCACACCCAGCTAGGGGCTTTAACAAGGGTCCACAAGTGAACACTGGATCTGTTCACTTCCCTCAGACAAGAGCCGGACTGAAGTCGATTTAAGTGCCCTATAAGTGAAGGGTCTTGCATTTGTTTCACAGATCTCCTGTTATTGTAACCATAACTTTTTCTCTCTTTAAAGTATTTTATATGAAACAGCACAACATGGCCTCTACCCCCCATCCTTAAGAATTTCTCTCCTTCTTTGATCTTGGCAAGTCAGGCCTTGGTATCTGCCCACAGACAGGACCTGCACCAATGCAGACGATGTATCAGAAATGGAAGGACCAAATTGTCATAGTCACGGACTTTGTGGCAAAGATGGAAGCAATAAGATGTGGACAAAGGGGATAGGAAATTGTATAGCGTTACTTTTAATAGTATAATACAAAGACCTGGCTCCCTATCCCATACTGGCTTCTTTCCCGTTTCTGTTCATCTTACCATTGACAAGCGTGTAAAGCAGCATCTTCACTTGTCCATCGCTGGTAAAAGAGGGATTTGCATCCTGACCAATTCCAAAAGAAAAAAGCTGGCTGGTTTCCATCAGGAAGGCAAAGACAAGAGAAGCATGGCCACAGCGCCAGTCAAATAGCATACACACCATCCCTAGATTCATCCTATGGGTGTCAGGTTTATTTCCAGCTCCCACTGTCAGCTCCTTATGTGTGGATCATCTTCTCATTCTGATTGCACACAGCACTGAGCTCTTATACCCATGCAGGACACCCTCAGCTGCACCTGCAATACTGAACCATGTTTCTTTCAAAATGCTTGGTTCTTAAAAAAAGCATTTCAAGTTCTCCTGTGCTAGCAGGAGTGGGAACATGAGGGAGGCAGCAGAACCAACACAGCGGTCACTGGCTAGACAAGCCAGAGGCAGCAAGGCAGGACAACCCTAGCACTCCTTTACAACAGCACCCTCACCATGACCAGTTTATTTGTGTCAGGAATACATCTGACCCGCTGACACATTCAAAATAAGAGCAGGAAATATTATTCCCACTTGACCGTAGCTAAGTTCCTTTCCTTGCCCACCACACACCTTAGAAGTTCACCTGGAGACAGTTCTCATTTGTGAAGCTGAGCAGAAGAAAGGTAGGCAAGCAATTTATCTGCTAAGAGCACTGTCTGGATGATGAAAGGAACTGCCCAAATTCAGCGTGTAATTGATACCAATTTTTTCAGTTGAAAAGCACTCACCCTATCCCTAATGTTTCAGTTTGTCCAAAAGAACTCACCAAAAACATCCAGGCCTCATAAAGTGTTTGGAGAACTGCATAGATGATATCCTGTATGGCTAAGTACTCTTAAAACACTTCAGTGGGCTGAGTACCCTAAGAAGGTCTTCAGTCCAAGACAGACCAAAATTCAGATCGTAAAATGTTTATATTAAAGTGTTGCATAACATGAAGTGCCAGATCCATGAACCAACAAGCATAGCACCGAAAATAACGGGTCTGATTGAAAATTTACTTGTAATATGTGCTGTGCTTTTTACTGCTAAGGTGGGAAACGTCTCTCTGACTACTAATTGGTCAGGACAGATCTTTGCTTGCGAAGCTTGCCTGTTAAGATTATCTGGATAGAGGAGAAGCTACAATTTCTACAGATTTTTTTGCTCTGTTTCGTAAGAGCCCAGCCCAAAGCTGAGTGAAGTCAATAATGGTAATGGGCACCAAATTACACGTACATTCAATTTAACAAACAAACAAAACAGTCCCAAATTAAATCTTGCCTCAGTCTTCACTATACTTGAATGCATACTGTATGCATATTTAAACATATTCCTTTCTAATGGAAATTAAATTTTAAAAAAAATCAGAGTAATTGTACTTACCTATATACTTCAGAACAAAATTTAAAACCTCAAGAAAACTTCAAAATAAATACACTGTTTCCTAAGACAGAAAATTCCAAATACCACTGCACTAAAAATGTGATTTCTCATGTCACACAAGTTTGAGCAGAAATTCCTAAAAAAAAAAAAAAGAAAAGAAAAAAGTGACCACACATACAGATGACAATGACACAATGACTATTTTGGGCTACTTATTTTGATAAAAATCCAGTCTTTTGTGCTGTCCAAATATTTTCCTAATGTCAGACTTCTGACTGTCACTAAGCAAGTCCAGAGGGAGAGAAAGAAACAGAGAGGGAGCAAGCTACGCTTTGGCAACTGAGTAGATCACGATAGCATCTTCTGGCAGTGAGGAGACAGGGAGACAATTTCAAGTTGTGGGATATGCTCTGAAAGAGCAGGTGTTTCTGCTAAAGTGGTCAGCAGTGGGAAGGCCAACAGTGCTGACCACTGAACTGAATCATTTGAAGTTTAACCACTGGTCACATGGGCAAGGCAGTCCCATTCTGCTGAAAATGGCTCTTTCAGCCAGGCTGCAGGTACAGGCAGGCATCACTTTCTTGGTTCTTTGCAGGTAGTGTTTGTAAGGTCACCATCACTAACAGAAGATCTTGGAAAACATTATCTGAATTTTCAGCTTGTGAAATCAAGGCAGACCGAGTTACAGCAATTCACATAAGATGAGGAGCAAGGCAGTTTTGCTAGTGCAAGACAACAAGTTCTGCATTCAAGGTATGGGGCACACAATGTCTAGACTGCTCTTTTAACGTGTTCTACGTGTCCAAGGTGGTAGCTGCCTTTCTGACCAAACAGGCAGCATATGAAATTTTCAGCCTAGTCCAGCTGGCAGGATGGTTAGAAGCTCTGCTCTCAGGCTCTAAACCCAAACCAGAATTTCACAGTGGGATGAAAGCAAAAAAACCCACTCAGATTTAGGTAGTCACCAACGTTTTTTTCCCAGTTCTTTTTGCAAGCCAGGACAGGGAAACAAGGGTCCCCACAAACAAGGTCGTTTTCCTTTAGCGCAGAGCCTGCAAAGTCTTACTGCTTCCATGGACAACAGCCTTACCAGCACAACATAGTACCCTTTGTGTGCTTCTCAGTGCGGCCACTTCCATCTGAGCACAGAGCATATACCCTCCATTTCCTAGGTTATACATAAGCTGTGGGCTGCTATGAACCTAAAAACTGTGTGTTTTCAGTTTTGTTTGCTTTTAATCCTGATGGAATTTTCTGGTCATGGCTCATAAAGTTCTTTAAAAGCATGCGAAGTAAAATATGCCACAGTCTCAGTGTGTTGTTATGGCAACTGGAATATTCAAAGTTACCAGGAGCTAAACATCTATTTGTTAACCCAAAGTGCTATTATTTTTGACCAGAAAAATGTGATGGCATTCTGTTTCACTCAACTCACGTATTTTCCTTTTTGATCCCAAAATGGCCAAGGCAGGGGAGGGAGGAGTTCTTTTTCACAAAGAACTCTACAAACCTTCCATGTCCAAGGATAATTGTAGGGTTGTAGACATACAAGTCCGTCAACATCCCTGCTTCTGTTGGTCACAAGATACCTCTCTTGGAATAACGCAAGCGGATCAAAATGCACATAGCAGTCAAAGCAAAGTAAAAGGAGTTGGAATTTCTGTGCTCTGCTCCAAACTCTGTCATAGTTGGTTAGTGACAGAAGATAAGTCACTAAGTCCGGTATTTAAATTTTTACTGTTTTCAAATGGCTTCATTTTGTGTTTCTGATTTGAACCACATTAGCCCTGAAGCTTAGTGGTATTAACTATCCTCATAATCCAGCAACTAAGGCTGGAAATGTGATTGCTTGGTCACCGCACAGAAAGCTCCTAAAGAAGCTCCACTGGTCATGTCACAGAAGATACTGATTTGTAGCTACTTTTGACAACTATGTTAAATCATGTTTCAGATTCCCACCTCCAGAAGGGCCAGTGATACCCACAGTCCTAGTTGCACTCGTTGAATTGCATTTCCTTAAAGGGGTAGAAGAACCAACAGTCTTCCTCTCCTGTTCATATAGTAAACCATAATCCACTGCTAAGAATATCTACTAGTTCAGATTAATTCCTACATTACAAGGCCTACCCCTACTCACCATAGTTGAAGTGAAACAAGCCATAACTATACACAATTGTAACATCATTCCTCTTTCTAGTCAGTAAATATACAACTACTCCTGCTTTTGTTTTACTTCTGCCCCCACTTCAGTCTGACTTTTCTTTGCTGAAAAATAATACAGTGCATCTTTTCATGCATATGTTGCAGCGTCTATTTTATTCTCTCACCTTAGAAGTTCATTTCTATTTCTGTCCACCTTGTTCTCTCTTTTTCTACTTCTAAATCTATCCCTAGCCACTTCACTAAATCTCTCATCATGCCAACTTTTCCCACCTGCTTATACCAAAGACTTACTCAACCATCATTATCTACAACCTCACAACTCACTCAAAGCCCAAGAAGTTTACCAAGACCTTATGACTAGGAAACTAAATCTCAATTCAGTACTGTCATGATTAGAAAGGGAAAAGTACTTAGATTTCTATGGGACACTTTTCTGAGAATCTGTTCAAGAATCTCTCAAACATACTTCTCAGGAGATTTCCATGCCCATTTTCCCGGCCCCAGAATACCACACTTGAAAATCAAGTTAAAGATCCCAAGCCCTCTGAACTTCAGCAATCCTTCTGTAGTTGTCACTGCTTAAAAAGTTTTCACTGCTTAATTCCATTTCATTCAGAAATAACAAAACAACAGAAAAAGCAACACCAAACTTTAAATGCAGGCATATTTCAAAAATCTATTGAATTTTGTTAAGCTACAAACATTAAGCAATAAACATCATCCTGGCTCTGTAAGCTGCCAATCTTGATGTTATCAAGGACAGCTAGCTTGCTTTCTTTAGTTTTTCACTTACGCAATTCAATACAGGCAGGTACCCATTCCTTTTTCTTATCATTCCTATTCAGCCAGTTCCGTGGGAGTTAGGGACTATCTCATTTTCAGATTCCTTGCATATTCTTTCTTCCATTCTCTCGCACTGCAATTCTTTCAAAACTGGACTGCCAAATGAATAGTATTTATCTTGAGTGATCTTCCAAGAGGAAGCACAATGTAGGCTCCTTCTCCATTAACTATTCTTGCTGTCTTATTCTGTGCATTATGAGGCAACCAAATCATTTTGTCCCTCTCTGAAAAGGGAATTTCACTGCTGAATTCCAAATTCAGGCGATATACACTCTGCTCACGCAGGCCTTTCAGAGAGGCAACACTTCTGAAAAAAAAAAACCATAAAAAGTAACTCCTTGTGTGCTTTCCCTCACATTGATTACCCATGACTACCAGACTTTGAGTCCTTAACTACTGCAAATCCCACTGAGGAAACAATCAAGTCTTTTTACTAGGGGAAACTTTGTTGCTGCTTGTCCAAGATCGTGACCCATGTCAGTTCTAGAAAGACCACAGAATAGACTGGAGGGAAAGCATTACCAAAGAGATATATAGGAGCAGGTAGGGGTGAACAGAAAGCATGTATTTCTATAGCAACTGAACTACGCTCTGCGAATTTGTTCCAGAGATCGAGTTACACAATGGCAATTTATGGATAACACTTTGTTTTAACATACTAAACGCTTGGCCATAATTATGTCTAATGGCAGACAGTCACACAGGTTGTATAGTTTGTGCTTGTAAACAAAGAGATAATAGTTTGGAATAAAAAATAAAAATCAACAAGAACTAGGAGCTAGATTGACACATACGATATTTATTTCATTCATGATGCAAGGTATATCTAGGCTTGTTCTGCTCAAATGGCACCAGGCTGCCATCACAACAGTCTTTAATACAAGAAAACCAAAAGCTAAGCTTAGGCAAGAAGACTGTTTAAGTGCAGGGGCACGGTGTACAACAGATATGGTCAGTGGTGAGTCAGGAAAATTCCTAGTACCAAGCCACTCCTGCCTGAACCCATTGCCAACGTGCAGAGGATGTATTTAGAGGTAAGCTTCCTGTACAAACATGGGTCACTTGAGGGACAGAGAGGCATTTCTGAAAGAGCAGCAGCAGAGCAGGACACCAGCAAGCTGAAGAAATGACCGTCAGAAATAACCTCTTCACCCTACACAAAAGTGCTAGTACTGCAGCAATTATATAGCACTAGCCAGTGTAAATAGAAGCAAGGAAAACCAATGTTTCCATGTTTCCCCCTCGTTGGAGCAGCTGCTTCCAGTTAACTGGAAGAGTTACCTGTTTAGTATCACTTCTCTTTTAACATGGGAACTAGACCAGTCTTTCCCTGATCCATGACTTTCTGGCTTCCCACTAACCAGCAGCCACAAGGAAGCAATGGGAGATCCAGGGACAAACTTGGGATTAGACCTTCCTGTTCCTCAAGCAAGCCCTCTCAACCATTAACGTACATACAAAAGCGGTAAGAAATGGGCAAAAAAGTGGCTGTTGCCACCCATTAAATGAGCAGCAAAGGCCAGCAATGCATTCGATGTGCTTTCAGTCTCCATAGCAGTAGAGAAGATCTTCTCAAAAGTTTCCCTGGGAGACTGCATATGTACAGATAGATGTTTAAATACTGCTAACAGCATGAGGGCCAAACACACTGAGGGCAGGGAGAAAACAGTTGAAGCTGCTGTGGGCAAGACAAATTCAGCTCGCTTCTCCTCCCACCCTAACTCTGTCCGCCTCAGACATATCTCTTCTACTCCAGGTAGGCTCAAACTATGAGACTGATGCTCAAGCAGATAGGAAATTCAGTCCTAGGAGTATCCAATTCAGCAGCCAGTTATGTATTTTTATCCTTTTAATCACATAGTTGCCAACTCAAGTCTGGCCTACGTCCAGTACCATAAAAGAAGTTGGTTTATTATAGTCAGATTCTTAGACAGCAGGTCTCCATAGCAATACACCAGCAACATTATCAGTTCCTTACTACTACTGTATTCTTTTCTTACATATATCACAGTAATTCTTAAAGCTGTCCACAATAATTGGGGCAGAGGTGCACTATAACACAAAAGTGACATCTACCATGCCTCTAGTTTGCTATCTAAAGAGGAAGAATTCACAAAAGTTAGAGATAAGCAACTTACAGTCATATCGCAAACTGGTAGCGAAATAAAAGCTATACTTCCATTCTCTAGTTCTTACCTTGTTTCATTACTTAGTAATTAACTAGAGCAGCAAGGAAAGAGTTCAGAAGTCAAGATAGCTTACCCTAGGTACACAAGATAGACAACGTGAGTATAATTGATCTAGCCGCTTCCTGGCCTCAAGCTTAAATCTAGCCTGGAATCTAAACTATAAAAAAAAACAACAACGCTACCAATAGCTCCAAAACCTTGCAGATTACCACCTTTGCTTGGCCGAGGACAGCCTTACAGGTCTCAACCCCCAAACACTCTCTTCTAAAAATCACAATTCCTACCTTGGCCCAGCAAATCCTGAAGATGGCAATTTTAACAGTAAACCAAGGATTCCTGTAGATCCTAACTCATTGTCGAGGAGCACTGCAGAACAGCCGTTCCCTGTGGGATGGGAACTGAGAGACCTTCAATCAAGAGTCCAGATCATAAGGTAGCATCATGGTGATGAGGCAGTTCCACAAACTTGGAAATCAATCTATAAGTCAGAGCTAGGATGAGGTCTGGCAATTGCCAGGCACAGTCATGGCAACGACGCCAAGCCAAAAATCAAGTCAGGTAGTCAAAGGCAGGAAGTGAGTCTACAAGCTGATGTCCAGATCGCAGAGCTCCACAGCTACACCCTGGCATGGCTGTAGCTAAGCTAAAAATCAGCAGTCCTTCTCTAACGTAGCTCAGAGGAAGACTGAAAGCCCAGGGCTGAGCTTAAATAGAGCTCCTGGGCCCACAGGTGTGGGTCCCAGGTGAGGCTCATCAGGGCAATTAAGGCTTATTAGTGCACTTGGAGCCCTGACACACCAATACACCTGCAGTTCCCACCCTTAAGATGCCTAAAAGACAAAACATAACCCCAGTACCAGTGCCCAATCCCAACAGGCCCCTACAAGCTCCAACCCTCATCTTAGGCTGGGAGAACCCCTTGATTCCATGCATAATCTTAGCCAAGAGACTTATAAGCCCCAAACCTAACCTTAGTATAGAACGCCCTACAAGTTCTGGCTATGGTTGCCCTCCCATATGACAATCAGCCAAAACGAAGACAATCCCTTCTCATAGCTCCAAAAGCCTCCCCTCAGTGATGTGTGCCTGCTCCAGACAGTACGGGTTGGTCACCTGTTGTGTTAAACCCTGCCTTGTAATAAGAGTCAGTCTAGGCAGCACATGACTGAGCTATTACAACTTTTTTTTTCAGGATGTTGGGACAGACAATACAAGGTGGTTCACCTGGCATGCTTAACCAGACATACCTCTATTCTTGACCCTCAATCCTCACCTAAGATAGTAATGAACAGTCCTTTGCCATCTCATGAGAACCTCCCCAGATTCCTGTGCTGAGTGTAGCAGAGTGCAGCAGATGTAATTACTGCAAGTACAGGCTAGCAGTTCCAACCTTTTTAGAAATCACTTGCAATAAATATGCCAAGTACATAGGGAAGGCAGGGGAAAACTACAGGATATTCTTACAGGCTGACCAGTTCGTTTTCTCCAATAATAAACAAGGCTTATGTAATATCTATAACATTTGGACATCAACCCTCTTAGCAATAGGGGTGGAACTTCTGCTCCTCACAGGAGGGAAAGGATGCAATCAGCAGGGGACGGACGCTACACTTCTCATCAGGTCTAGACAGGTTCCAATCCACCTCCTGTTCAGTTCATCACATGCTGGTTACCAGAGCCTAATTCTCATAAAAATAATAACATAATAATAAAAAAAAAAAAAAAGGTTGAATTCCAAGGTCAAAGGAATGATGGACAAGTTACAATGGTGAAAGTAAATGTAAGCCTTGACAGAGATATAACTGAGCTTTATAGCAATAGGTTCAACAGCTCAGGCAGGGGGAAATCTTCCTGTCTGTGAAAGTAATGCTTTTTTATTCACCCAGTCAGAGTCACACCCCAAAAAGTTAACATTAGATCTTAAAAATGGAATATTTCACCTTCCAGAAAACCTTGCACTTTCCCAATCCCCTGGAAGCTATGAGTTAAGTGTTCCTCAGTCATTCACCTCAGAAATAAAGACCCCATCCAGGGAGCTGAAATATGTGGGTTATGCACTGAGAAAATACATTAACATCTTTATTGGCTGCTCCATCCAACCGAGTCTTTTCCTATAAAGAAAACAGTGCCCGTGACACTAATTTCCCCCTTTGAGCAGAGTGTTTTGTAAAGTGTGGTTATCAAAGCAGCACTGAAATGGAGCCCCAGATGTGTGGAGCCAAGCCTGCTCCAGCCACACTGCCAGGGCAGGCTGGCCCCCATGCCCATGCTGGGAGCCCTCACACGGCTCGGCTCCTGCTGCACTGGCACCTCTGGCAGGACCTGCCTGCCACAGCTCCGCGCCATCAAAGCACACTTTCTGCCTCTCACCCGAAATAACGCCATTCACCCCCCTCTTCTTGGAACGAATTTCAAACACATTCTTCCATAGCAAGGTCTCACACCACAACAAACACCACTACAGGGGTTTATCAAATGTCCAGAATTGAAAGCTAATCTGAGCCAGAGACAGACCGGGCTCCCCTGATTTGGGATGTAGGGGATATGTATGAGAGGCATTAACTTACAGCTTTTTCTGACTGGGAGCTTATTTCTGTGGCCGTTCTCTTCTAGTTTTTAGTTGAATAACAAAGGAAGATAAAGGAAATGGGGTGAGGCTGACAAGGACACGAGGAGGATTGTGTCTCAGAAACCAAGGCCAAATGAAAGTATATTACACACCCACAAACAACAGCATTAGTCTGTGCCCACATCTTTCCATTGGGTGCTGCGTTACATATTGTCCTGGGTAAGAGAATACTACTAAGCAGTGCTGTGGGGAGGAAAGCGGCATTTTACAGCACAAGTCACCTCCACAGTCGAGTTGTCTCGCAGCATGGAAAGTGGTGGCCCACGGGCAATCATTTTCTCCAGATTTCTCACATTTCTTACATAGTTTTTGAATAAAGCCATCACCCACAGCAAAAGCTGTTGTTTCCATCCGTCTTGCCTGGTACGTAGAAATACAAGAAATGGCACGTTTGTACTGCAGGTTTTTCGTCTGAGGATCTCCCTCCACAAGGGTCGATGTCAGCTTCACCTCACAGTGACTCCTGTCCAGAGCATGCGTCTTTGACCCTATGAAGCCACCACCTTAAAGTGAGTTGTGTGAGTTTGCATCTAACTCCAAATAGCAGCTTAAAAAGTGCTCTTGATCATCTGGTTTCTTAGCTTTCAGGGTTTCAAACCCCGAGTAAAAGCTAAAAATATACTGTATCATATCAGATATTATCAATGGAAACCACTACTGAGGACAAGAAAATCTCGCTCTTTCACGCTTCCCCTTCTAGGTATCACACAGTGATTTTTCACTGTCCTTTCCTCCAGCTCCCAAAACAAGAAAAACCCTCACACCCAAGAGAAAACAACAGCAGTCCCTGGCTCTATCAGTCATGTTCCCAATGCCAGTCCGGGGCATAAAAGACTCCCTGACTTTTTCGCCTACATAGTATCTCATGCCTTTTTAGCAGTACTCTACTGCTGAACTTGTGAAGTAGCTATCTTTTAAGACTTCATGATAGACTCAGATTTGGAGCTTTTAATTTACAATGCTGTTAATTAACAGGAGAATCCTGACAGTCATTAAAACAATGCAGGGAATAACCAAGTGTCATCTTTATCAATTTCCCTGTTCTGAAATGAAACTGGCATTTTTGAAGCAACAGAAGAGATCATTTTTTTCACTTATGCAGCTGAAGCCCTCCATACTGTGCGAAAATCAGGCTGGGAATTCCCTGAGAACAGACCTGATTATAACAGAGAGGAAATTCCCTGAACTTGCTATAGCAAGTCAATTAAAAAATATCAAACGAAAAGCCTTTTTGGCTAGGATCCACACGTGCAGAGACTCAGGAAAACAGATGAAAAGCATTCACACTTTCCCAACTTCAGGACAAATCTGAACCGAATTTCAAGCTGAAATTCTGCTTTGGCTGTTCATTCATTTTTGAGAACAATAGAATTTGTCATACTTCCTGCAATAAGATGCAAAAGACACAGAATACAAAACTTCTAAAGCAGGTATAGCTATTAAGTTTTGTGCAGCTCCATACGCTGTATTAAGGAATTTGCATCATATGAATGAATTCATTCTTTTGCTAACAAACTGGAGGTAACTATAAACTTAAAATTTAAAAATATACATGGATTTAGCCAAAGCAGTAAATTAAGTGCTATAGTAACAACAAAGCAAGTTTCTGCACACTTCATCCTCCCAAAAGTCTTTAAAATAGTAAGACCAAAAATGATTCACTTTGAGAAACACATAAACAGTTCAGTGTTTTCTCAGGGTGATCTTGGCCCTTCTGCTGGGTTTGCCAAGCAGGCTGAAAAAACAATCATGAATTTGCAGCCCAAATAGAAGAACTGAAATCCTGCAAACTGATTGCTAACCTGATCAGCTCACCATTGAGCTGATCTAGAATGAAATAAATGCCTGGAGATGAACGGCACCAGAATATGTTAGCAACGTCCTGCAGCATCTGGTCTGTTAGGTGTGCCAACATCACACACCTAGGGAATAAGGCTGTTTGTCCAGAAAGGACAGTTCATTGAGTTTCAACCTTTTTGGAGCTTAGATAGCTTGTTCTGCTCTCTAGGACCAAGATAAAATCTTCCTCGTTCTTCAGGTCCTTCAAACTCCCTCTAACCAACTGCCTAACCCTGTTCCATCAATGAAAAGAAAACCACTGAAAATACAACTAAAACCAAGCATTTACACTAACCAAGAAGGAAACCATAACTTCCTTTTCTTCCCTGTCAGGTAGCGCTGTTAAGTTTAAACCCACATCTTTGAGATTTACATGCCTCTTTCATTGCAGTTAATTCAGTGACTACTGAACTGCGTAAAACATGGGAGATAACAATAATTCGGTGCCAGATTCCCACCTTTTTTTTTTTTTTTCTCTCTCTCTCTCCTTACTTCTGGCAAGTCACCCCTCAGCAGCAAACAGATTCTTGGCTCTCAGTGCACCCTTATGCCTAACAGCCAGAGACATTAGACGTCCAGGTACACAGGCAACCCTCTAGTCTTTCCTTACCTGAGAAGCAAACAGGCAAAGTAAATGAACTGCTGGTCAGTTTTTAATCAGATTCTCTTCCATATTCTGTTCCACCTGATATAGGCAGCTTTGCACTTAGTTTTTCTCTGTGGAATAGACAACCCTACATAAATACAATGAGGTTTACCAGAGACTGAGAAACAGTTATTAAAATCAGATGAGAAAAGCAGCCTAGATGAGACTGGACAATACCCCAAACCCTAGGCAACGTGTTAATTTATGGAGCAGTACCTTACTCATTTTTCCTCTTGACATCTTCTCTGACAAAGAGGAAACCGTGAAAGACCCATCAAAAATGCATGTATCATAACAGGCATATGAACAACACTTGGCAGCTCTGAAAATATGAACATCAATCATTTTTTGGTGTATGTTTCTATCACGCTGTGAAAATGAGCCTCTCAAAGCAGATGTGGGGGAGAATATGTGTCCATTACACTCTGAGATCTAAAAAAGCAACAACTTAACAGCCTACGCTGCTTTCTGATACTACAATAAATAAATAAACCAGTGAAATATATAAACCTGTAGAAACAGAAAGGTCATAACCAAATGATGTCCCTACCCTCTTATTTTTTAGATACCTCCATATCTACTCATTCCTGACACTTAAAAGTCTGGATTTTCATGCTGAAGCTCCAGAAGCCTACAAACAATAATAGTCATCTACATCCACCTTTATCAGAAGTCTTTTTAAGATGTGAGAATGCTGCATTTCTAACTCCTTATGAGTTAGGGAGGACAAAAAGTCAAAGGGCTCACAGTACATGCTTTCTCTTCCTGCTGGACATTCAGGTATTTTCTTATTCATAGAAGGAAATTGCCCACATTAACAGACAGCAAACCACATAAGGGAAAATAGATAATGGAGTCTCTTTGGGTTACTTCAACATCTCTCCCACATTTACCCACCTAAATTTCACAAAAAAAAAAAAAAAATTTTACAGTTTCTCCAGTAGCCTTTAAGCCTTTCTTTTAGTCTGTGTTGATCACTTGTATCTACATAACCAGATGTGGATCAACCACAAAGTATAAGGGAAAAAAAGCACTTTCTTTACTTCTGCTCTGTTAGTGGCCTTCACCAGGGCTATTTGTTCATGAGATATCTCCAGGACCTTCCAAGAAATGACTGTGCATCAGCAATGACAGAAATAATGTCTCTGTGCCAGGAACGACAGAAATGTGCCAACTTGAGTATCCCATTCCTATGTAAATATTCCTGTGTGGCTTAACTTTTCTGCAATGACTTCCACTATTTTTCCCCCTTCTTTTCAATCTCCATTAGACAATAAAATTTCATAAGTATATCAATGTTTTCCTTAACCAGAAAATTCTGGTGCAAGCTATAGGTCCTCCTGGCAAGGCTGATTAGACCTTTAGGGGAACCAGGATATCTACTTAGCTCTAGCCTCCTTGTCCTGGATTAATCAGTCAGCAAAAGAGACTATGGAGTGTCAGCTAGCACACTCCCATCACTCATACAAGGCAAACTCAGCTGTTCAAATCAATATTCGTTAGCAGGCAGAATGAGCTAGTTTTGAGAGTGTTCTAATTAGGCAATAGAGATTATTACAAAACACCTGCAATGTTTGTAATCGTTTAAAATAATGAGAATCAATATTAGCTTCCAAAGGCACCATATGGTAAATGCTCAGTCCAGGCAGGTGGTCCCTCATAGGCTCTCAGTGTTTCAAAAGTGATCATTAACTTTTTTTTTAATCTGAATGAACTTGTTCTCAGTTAATGCATAGGCTGTTGTTTTGTCCTCTGCATGTTGACCACACATAAAGCTGGCTTAGTTACAACGACTCCTTATGTCACGCTACAGGACCTGAGCTGGCTTTTTCAGGAAGTGACTCCACCAGACCAAGCCCACCAGGAGAACAATCTTCCTCCTCTCTGTAGCACCTGTGGTTGAGAATCTCAGAGGCCTTACAAACCATTTTCAGGAGGGGGGAAGTGTTACTCAGTGTTTTCTAACTTAATGTCGCAAACCTACAGCCATCAATGTGATACTGTACTTGCAAATGCTGTCCCACGGCAGTGGTGTCTCCAGGGGTGGCAGCTGGGGCCACAGAGAAGAGCTGTGAGAGCCATACGGTCACTGCGTCAGCAGCTTTGGTTCTGCACAGCGCCAGGGGCAGTGTCTGAGCCTAGCCCTCACAAATCCACACCAGTTTCTTTATAAATGGTGAAAATGAAGTTACACACACACACACGCTAAGCAAATAAAATATGCTTCCTGCAAGTCATATCCACAGATTTGTCTGTATGTCTGATCAATGATAACTCTTCAAATCACTGATTTTGTTTTCTAATTGCAAGAAAAGCAGATTACACACCTGCAGTGTTATGGAAACAATAAACAATAACAAATATAAATATCCCCATAAGGTAGCTATTGCCATATCTCTTTTACAGAAGGGTAAATTCAGATACAGCCTGTCCATGCCAAGATAGAAATTATTATTCAACAGGTAATAACCCAGAGAAAAATCTTCCTATGTTGGTATGAAAACAGGCCTCAGTTTCTCCCTCAGGCACACTTTGTGCAGTGAATCCTGGGAGCTGACTGTGGAAGAAAAAAACCGAAGGTAAAGGAGTTACTTCTTTAGCTTCTCCCTTTAGACAGGAAGAAGAAACTGGATTCCAAATAAATATAAATTACAAATAAAATAACATACCATTAAAGGTTCTCAACCACACTCTTTGCAGATATGGATGCCAATAAGAGAACCAGAGATTCAGGAAACCCAGGAAGCAGGCAAAGACAAACAAATCTTGAGATTATCTAAGTCTAAACTTAAATAAACTTGATAAGGGTTTTGCTACTAAACAATAATTACACAGCACTGTGTTTACCTATCAACTTTCATGCCAGGGATCTCCAAGCATCTTATTTACAAACTATTAAATCACTGTTTCCATCACTGACACACAGCCACTTCTGTTACAGCGCAGAGGCTGCTTAAATGCACACTGCAGAATATTTAAGACAGGTGTACAGACTGAATTGTAATCAATTGAAACAGTAGGGGAAATGCAGAACAGCAATTGAATCACCTGAAACTAATTAAGACTCTGGGGTGAAAATGCCAAGACTTCTAGAAAAAAACACTGAATTTTTAATGATTGTAAGTAAAAAGGGCCACCTTTGAAATATTTCACCACCATTCATGGTACATTTAGCAGGGCATTAGTTGCTGGGCACTAGTTCTGAGTAAACTTGGGGAAGGAAAAAGCCTAACAAAGATCAGATAATCTTCCAACCTGGGCTATTCTATGAAATCACCAGGACAGATTTTGCCACCTGTTTTAGGGCAGATCTTGTCATAAATACAGTGATTTTTCTGGCTTTATTTGATTGTTTGAAATTTTGAAAAATGTCAAAGCTTCAGAGAAATGTTCTGATCACTGAAATATATCAGGTGTCTTTGCAGGCAGCTACTAGAAAAACAAAATTAAGTATTTAAATCTAGACTGCTAATAGAATTTTTTTTCAGGGTCACTCCCCTCCCCCTGATTTCATTAAAGAAATTTGTCAAAAATATATTTTGCAGAATATTTTGGTCATCTCTACTTTAGTCCCGCTATGGACTTCCTATGACACAAAGAGAAAATGGGGGAGTCAGAACCCCGGGGGATGTAAATAATGCACGTGTTGCTCTGCTGCCCTTTCACAAGCTGTAGCAAGCGATACAACAATGAAAGAGCAGATGAAAAGAGAGGACATGGCTCCTGCGTTGAACCACAATCAACAGACCACCCAAAGTGAGCAGGTACGAGGTCATTGATCGAAGTTACACACGGCATTCTTGCACCCCTCCTTGCCCAAGATGTTCCAAAACCTGGAGGCACAAAGGTGGTGTTAAGCCATCATTAATGTTTTACTTACTGGTTGGCACCTTCCCTGTTGCTCCTCCTGAAGATGTAACACTGATTTGGACCAATATTTTGTCACTAAGCTTTTCCCCCGGCTTTTGACCCCTGTGTGTTCAGCTCAGCTGGAATTAAATGGCCGTATCACAGCACAAGATGGGATAGATAGCACGAGGAATGTTTGTTTCATGAGACAGCAAAGCCAAAGAACACGGTAAGAAAACCTGAGGCAGGATTTATCACTAGGTTTGTCCCTGTCCAGAGTTTTACGCTTCATCTTCCTCATTCGTTTTATTTTAGGTATGTATGGATTGTTGCTCTGAATTGTTCCGGTGAAGCACTGCCTGCTAGAGAGGCTGCGATCACAAACTCTCTGGGCACTGGCATTTGTCACCACGATTGTAATTCATAGCAAGACATAAACTTTTTCAAAATGCTGTGAACATAACTTCAGGGGGTTAATAAAGCTGCTTTCCAGTCCTTTACCTAATTCCATTGATAACTTATTCAAATTGTAATTGCTTGTAATGTGCACTCTATATCACATTACTACTTATGCTACATGTACTCCCTGGGGCCATCCGTCACCACCACCTATCAGTAAAGACCTTGTTCCTGACCGATGATGGCAGCCAGGGTACTGTTAACACACGGGGGTTTGTGCCAAACCTTAACTCACACCCTCCACCCCTGATTGACTCTACCCTGCATTTATCATTTGGAATTTCTCTTATCCTCAAACTCAACTTAGTCCACTGCATACAAATCAGCTCTTCTGCAGGCACTTCCAACAAACCTATATATGTTTCACGTGGCAAACAGCATTCTTGCCACTTTTTTCTCCCCTGGAAAACTCAGAAGCCAACTTTCCTCTCATTTAAACAGCATCTCCATCAGCTTTACTCTGCATTTCACAGATGTAACTCACAGCAGACTGCTTCCCTGGCCTGGGAGCACGAACACCAACATACTGTTGAAGGTAGTAGAGTTCTTTCTGATCAGCAGGAAAAAGCACTAAGCAAAACTACTCCTTTACAATAGTTATAAGGTACCTAAAATTGAAAGGGTAGTATCACAGAAGCAGACAAAGCTGGATAAAAGGCTTCCCTGACCCACACTCCTACATCGTACACTCCAACACTTACTTGTAGGACGTATTTTTATCTTCGTCATTAATTTTATAGTATCCAGTGTTACAGCAGGTGGGTTCCTGAGATATATATGACTGTATGTACACTGACGACTTTTCCAGAACCATCTGAAATAGACTACACTAACATTAAGAAGAGGCTGTGTCCTGGGGTAAAGAAAATCCAAGCCTGACTCAGACATGTGGCAGAAGTCTGTGTGCAGTGTAAAGACACAGTAAATAGCATGGTGGGCCTTTTTGGACCTGGCCTCTTTTGGCTCTGCTTTTGAGACCCATACTTATCTCTGCAGAGGCTTTCTGATCTGACCTGCAGCTTCCAGGCCTGGATATCACAACAACATTCTTATACATCTCAATTGCAACACTTCAACTCCTGAATTTCTACTGCGGGTCTTCTTTAGGAAAAGAATGACAAGGAATGATAACAAATACTCTAATTTAAAAATAACAAGATGCTTCAAAAGACCTTGGTGTTTTGAAGTTTTGAAGAACCAAGGTGCTTCACCAAGAAAAGAATTTACCAACTATTCTTTTTATGTACAGATCTTCATAGCTGTGCATAGCGGGTTTTTGGAAGCAAATTAATTCTCAAAGCATTGCAGAGTGCATGGATTAGATCCACCTTATTGGCAGAAAAGCAAAAAACAAGATGTTGTGAGACATGCCCAAAGCTATATATCAAGTAAAAGTGACAGATCTGGTAGTATGGTAACTCTGGAAATCCGGCTTTAACATCTGCACCCAAAAGACATCTTAGCTGTCTCTCAAACTGTGGGTGTGTGACCTCACAAGGAGGGATAAAGCCACTAGAAACTGAGGATGCATCTACCTGGTCATCAACAGGCAACTGTTAGGTGGCTCTGTCCGTGCTCTGAGCTGGCTAGATGTTGAGCCAGTTCCGGCCAAGAAACAGTGAGATCACCTTAACTACACTAAGTAGTGTGGTGCTACACTAAAAAGTTGAATGCAACTCCTGAGCATCAAGTGTCAGGTCCTGTTTGGTACCAACACTGAAGAAAATCCTCACATCTGGATGACTCAGATTAGCAAATCAGTGGTCATATGATTGCCTCCACCAGAACGTACAGTAATGCCTTAGAAAAACTTAGTCCCGAAACACATTTACTGCCAAATCTGTTTGACTTCAGGAGATGTTTTTTCAGTAGTCCTGAGACAGAAGCTCATCAAGTGGTTGGCATACATGCTGGGACAGACGAGTTGTACCTCCTTCCTTTTCTGCATCTCTTAATGACCTGCCTTTCTCCTCTTCCAACCCCTATTTGCTGTGTGGCTTTACAGTTGTTAGCTCAAGGATTGTCTCTTACTGAGCAGATGGATAGTACCTAGCTTAATACGTAAGCACTGCTGAAACATCATCAGCAGCATTTCCCTAGCTGAATACTGTACCACAACATTCCCCCTCCTCCAGTGATCGCTCACTGAAGTGGCACAATTGAGTACCATAGCGTCATCTTTGTTGTAAGAAATACCGTGCTGGCTTTTTCCACAGATAGTCTCAGTCCTCTGCACGTGTACTGAACCAGCAGAGGTCCAAGCTACAAGGAAAATGTGGTGGGTCTCAGCCTAAGCACTGTATTATTTTTAGCTCACAGCTGATTAATTTAATGCATGTGAAACGAAGAGATAAGCATTTAATTGTTACTAGAAGTGGGGAAGCTGATCAGGGCTGAATTAGTAGAATCTGTGGCCTAATTTCATCATTGTTTTAATGTTCTAAAAGCTCAGGGCTTGTGCTCCTGCCAAGATGAGGCAGACTGCTCTTCAGACAGCCTTCTGCAATGGATTTTACCTTTTCCCTCTCAAACTTGACATTGCTTCCAAATGAAGGTGCCTAGCCCATCAGCTTGTAATTACTTCTGTGCTACTGTAAGATACTCTATCCTTCATTTTTCCTGTTCAGGTCCTGCTTTTCATGCAAGACCAAATTTCAGGTTCCACATTAATCTGACCCTGACAGTGGTAAGACTGACGGCAGCTCTTCCAAGTGCCCCAGAATATGCATACGCACAAAGCACATGCTAGATACTGTATACTATGTATTTATATTTTATCCTATAGATGTATATGTTATCCTAGGGAAGCCCTCAGAATAATCAAGTTAAAAGACCTTGGAACAACTGAGACAACGTGTAGGGTGTGACACTCAGGTGTCCTAGCAGGAATGAGCCAAGACCTCTGCTCCTTGAAAGAGCTTTTGTTTTGCAGCCTAGCTCTAATATTGGTGGACATGCATAACTTTTCTCCCAGAAAACAAATACATTACCAACTCTTCCCCTTCTTCACTTAACTTTGGGAGATCCTGCTCTGCATGAGGCAAAAGGGAGGAGATTTTCTTGCAAAAAAACCCACCAAACAACTGTTCAGAGATAACAAAAAGGGGAAAGGAAGTGGACTAGGGAGAACAATTTTGTCTTTGTTTCCTTTCCCTACCTCCCCCTTCCACAAGAGAAAGCCTGTCTGGAAAGCATTTGTTTGCAGGGGTTTCATTCAGTAGGAGACCAAACATCTCAAACTCTTTTTGACACCAGTGAAGTCCTGGGTGCTTAGCTCCTCTTAGGATGAGGCCCCAGGTATGAGAGAGGCTGAGTTACTATCTAGCAAGGAAAACAGTAACTGAAATTAGATTTCCCCCCCGCTCTGCCCCCATCACTTAAGACAAACCATTTATCTAGAGAGCATGAGGTATACCAAATTCCACAGGCTGCTTCTCCAACAGACTTAAGATTCCCAGGCAGGACTTCTTCAAAACAAGATTGCTTCCCCTTTGCGATTAACATTACCAGAGAGTCTGTTATTAGCCTGATATTTTATCTCTGACACTGTAAGAAATACCACTGCCATAAACCTTGCTGCCCTCAGTAAAATTGGAACTACTTGGCAAAAGTTAATAAAACAAGGAACAATGAGAGCAGTTGCCAATGAGTCCTTAAGCACCAAACGAGCCAGCTGCCCACATACACAGGCATGCAGGCGCGTGCGCACACACAAACGTTTCTTCTTCTTGTGATTATCTACACCAGCAGGAAGGGTACTATAAGGACACTACTATTTTCACTTCATGCCATACAAAGCACTAGTGCACTGGCAGGGAGATGGATGAGGTGCTTTCACAGATCCTTAACTCCTATGATTTACATTTCTCTTTACAAACTTAGTTTAGTATCTAGCTTACTTATTAAATGGTTCTGCTTTTTCCTGGATTCTTACCAAAGAGAGCAAAAAGGGGAGATGGTGTCTAAGATTTTATCAATGCAACAAAACTTCCTGTCCATACCTGTCCATTCCTTTCATACCACCTCTACTTTGAAGAAAAGTTTCAAGTAATAAAAAACAACAGCTAGACTTGAAGAGGGATGAAAGAAAATAGGAAATTGAAACACTTAAGGCTGCTCCAAGCACAGGTGCTGGTCAGGGAAACACTCTTGTGCCAGCAGTTCCAGGACTGGAGGAAGAGGAGGCAAACATCTAAACTGTATCAGCAGAGGACACAGGAAGATATAGGCCTCACTAATTCAGCTGGGACATCGTGAAGAGTTTGAAAGATGAGAGAAATTTTGTACCTTGGGAATTTACTGCAGCCATAACACTACCTTAAAGGGCTATTATTCAAGGTTCCTAAGAAAAATTGCTCAATCGTCTCTTTCACTGACTTCTGCTGCTAGACCCCAGTATCAAAACTCTGAGGAATTCTGAAAATAGAGGATGCAATAGTCAATTCTAGAAGTTACTCAGCTGAAATCACTAGAGCTGCACAAATATAAAAGCCACCATTTAGATCCAAGGAGAGAACGTTTTGTGGGGAGAGTGTCCAGGTCTACTCTTCCATTTCTTGTAGACTCTGCCTTGCAGGGCTCAAAAAGGGATACTTTGGGGGATGCAACTGTTTAAAACATCTCTGCATTCGAGTTATTTTCCCAGTTTCTATGCCTGCAACATTTTGGCAGTAAACTCCATTTGCTGTTAGGAAAGGTGTTTAATATTACAACTAGAAATTTGGTCCATTTTTGGAAACTTAACTACAGTCAGACAATAAACTCCTATAGCTAATTTTATTTTCTTACAACACTTCTGTTGCCTCAATGGCTTTGTGGCAGCACTCACACCCGTGGGAAGCTTTTTTTCTCCAGACAGTAAATCAAGAAAGTCTCTCTTCTCTGGATAGTAATTCAGCAGCATTTTCTCACAACTCTGAACTCTCCTCCCTTCTCCCTGCAAAATCCCACTGATGGTCAATCTCATTGAGCACGTTACTATGCTAACACCTCCACTATATATGGCCTTAACATATTTACATTACTCTAAAGCTTCACAAGACCCACTTTTGGTCTGCACCTTGAAAGACATACCAAGGCCTGTGTAGAGATCAACTATGGAGTTCTGCAGCAAGTCCGTCACCATAGTACCTATTCATATATTTACACAACTCATCTTACAGGTGCTCTTTCATAACGATCTGCCTTTGGCCGCTCGTTTTTGCAGATTTCAGAGCAAAGACTGATGTGGCTTCCTCAAGCTGGAACTTGCCTGTATTTAATAGACCTACCCTTGCCTTCTCAGAGACCTAGAAAAAAAAAGGAGAAATGGTCAGCCATGCAGTGCCTGAGCCTCCCTGAAGTAACCGTGGGGAAGGAGGCAAGGCCTTACAATAAGAACACCTATCCCTTCCTGTTCACAGCAGGACTAAAATCCACCACTTCATTTTGCTGTCAGAAGGAAAGAGTAGTCAGTCATCACCAGCCAAGGTAACCATATTCATAGTGACGGCCTGCATGAAAAAGTGGAAAGATTGTATTTTCAATTCCCTGATCTAGCCGGATCCTTCCATATAAGTCCACCTCCATAAAAGAATCAGACATTATTACAGGGATGAGGGTGGTACATGCAAGAATGTTGAGACAGATAATTTCTCTATTGGCTCACAACCATAAACCTAAGCATAAGGTTTGTCAATACTTGTGGCTTTCCACCTTGTGACCTTCCCACCTTCCCTGTCCTACCTGCTCCCTAACCCCCTTCATCTGTCAAAAAGATTCTTCTTTGGCGTTAATTAGTGTTAGTCCCCTGAACTCCAAGAAAGTTGTCTTGATGTACTCCACCACAGAGCATGGCCTCTGTGATTACGCAGTGAGGTCCCAGTCAGCTCCTGTCCCAAGGCCTGAGATTTATGTGCTGCGCAATCTCCTTTTGGCTTGGCATTATCTGCTCTGCCAGTGGTCTGAGTCATTCCCTTCAAGATGCAATGGCCCCAAGGTGGGACTGACAGCCTGTGATGAAGAGGGGCAGAAGAAGGGGATAGATGCTCCCTTTATTTTGTCACTGCATTTACCCAAGCGCTGCAAGGGAAATGTTACCAGGAAGCTGTTAAAGGACAACTTTTTCTGGAGTCACCGATACATCTCCATGTGACATTTACTCTGCTAGGAATGATTTATCCCTTCAGAACCCTTCAGAAGGAAAGGCCTGACTCACAGCCCAGCCGTAACAAGTAAATCACCTCCTGGAGGAAGATAATGGTGCTGTCCCATCATAGGGCTTTTTTAAACCTATCAGATCAAACTCAACCCCATTCTTGATGAATACTTAAATCTCATGTTTAGACTACACATAGTATTAATGTCCCAAAATAGCCAAGAATAGCCAGGGTTTATACCCTCTGTCCTACTAACTCCCTAAGGGACCCTATTCATCCTCCTCTCCTTGGAAGACAAGACACTAATCATTCCCTAACTCACGCTGTGATTATGGGAACACAAATCAATACTGGCAAAGAAATCTGACTCACAGATGGGAAGTCCCAGTGAGAGAGTAAGGAGTACTGGCCTCCCACTTTCCTACAGTTCCAACTCAAATATAAGAGCCAGGATCAGGAGAAAGGACTCATCTATACTAAGAAACTTCCTCGTACAAAATTCTTCCTAGCACTAAAGAGCCTGACAGAAGAACAAAAAAACCAGGGAAAAATGACAGAATATAAAAGCAATGGTGTTAATAAAGAATATTCACCACTAGAATGCTCTTTAACACCTTTGCCCGTGTCTCACCAGGTTACAGCAACTTATGTTCTGCCCCCAAACAACTGCTGTTCAGTATAAGATTATTCTCCAGCGATGCATTCTCATTATTTAGCCTAATCCACTTTGAAGTGATTTGAGCTCCAGTTTCTGCACACGTTTAACTTTGATCACTTACAAGTAGAATCCTCCAGACATACACAACATCTGTGCAAGTACAAGGAAAAGACACAGAAGAAACACAGGGTCACACTTAAGCATGTACTGGCAAAGCTCTACAATGTGACCTAGACAGAATTACTGGAGGAAAGGAGAGAGAGATTTATACCTATTTACATTATCCTTGCTTCCAACCATAAGCAATTCTCCCTTATTCTAAACCACTGAAATTTCCTACGAGATAGAAGATGAGCCTTTGGCTGCAGCCGCTTCAGCCCAGAAAATAATGACACACAGATAATGTCAGACAGGGTTAAAGGCAGAAGGGAAGTCCAGCAGCTGTACCTCCACAGGGGATCTCAGGTGACTCAAAAGTTTCTGGCATTACCCAGTGCTGCAAAGAGCAAGAGTCACACAAGACCAGCAGAGCCTACGATCAAATATTCTCATCCGCAGGGATGGCGCTCAGGTGATCACATGCCAGCATGCACACACTGTACTCACTCCAAAAGTCTCCTTCAAGTTGTTACAGGATTTTGATGTGATCACAGCTTAAAGCTAGATCAGCCAAGGCTTGGGTGTGCAGTGAGCAAGACCACAAGTGCTTTATATTCAGAACTAAGCCAATTATATTTTTAAGATGGAGAAAGTGAAAAGCAAGGACATAGGGCAGACTAGAAAAAAAGAGGTTTAAAGTTACCTGCCAAGCCTTTGCTGGGGACCTCTTCTTCCCCCTGCCCCCTGCTTTCAACATGCAGTTTCATAATCTTCTGCGTTGCAGCACACCATGCACAGTCCTGACAGGGTCCCTGGGAAAAAGTCTATCCTTCCACCGCCTCTATGATCTGGCTCTTTGCTTACTCCTGCCAATATTCTCCCATGGCCACGTTGTGCTGCAAAGCCTCTGCCTACTGAAGTCATCTTCTGCCAGCCCCATTACACACTCCAGAAGGTCCTTTCACCCCGCCACATGATCCAGGCCCCCCAGTGAAACACATTTTCCCTCATTCTGAAAGGTCTTGTCTGAGCTCATCCCTTGAAGGAGAGAATGATGTGTCATAGTAAGCAGGAATAAAAATCCTATCTGCCACACAATCATGAAAAGTTCTGCTTAAGGAAGAGCTACTGGATTTGGCCATGTATCACATGTCAATATGGACACTACTCTCTTCCTGCAATAGCTGCAGACTAACTGCACTGGCCTGTGAAAAGCCATTCTTTTTCAGAAGTGGCCCAAGGACTGATAAAAGGTCAAGAATTAGATAAAAGCACACCTTCTTACACTCAGCCAAAATGCATATCCTGCAGCCAGTCAGATCAAGTGTTCCTTGCCTACTCTGTGAGACTGGTCTATCTGCAAAAATGACTTTCTACTGCAGGGGAGCAGTGCTTTAAGAAAGAAAAAAAAAATAATCGATAAAAGAAAGTCACTTCTCAGCAAGTGAAACCATGTTGTCACTCTCTGACATGAAACTTGGATTTGGTGAGAAAAAGTACAAATAGGAAGCATAAGCAAATCCAAAAGAAGCCAGAAAAGAATATGCAAAATGGACTATTTGCTTATCTGCGAGTGGAGCCATCATGTACCCCTGCTCCGTACTCACTTTGGTACATAAGTGGAGAGCTTTTATGGCCTTCTGGAAGACAATAACAAAAGTTAAGGGTCTTCAGATCAACACAGAAAAATGACTCTTTATTACAGTTCCTCAGTGCTGAAATGCTCTTATTCCCCTCTTAAGGGTCAAAATCTGACAGTATTTCTTCTGGGACATGCCTCTAGTTATTTTGACTGGTACAATCAGCTCCTTGAAGGACAATACAAGAAGTCCTTGCTCTTTCCTGATGAATATTTGTTCCAACATCACTAAATGGCTCAGAGGGCACACAAAGGCAACTATGACTGGTATCTCTGCGGCACAAATATGCATTCCCTCTACTGATGTGGGATGACATGAGCCACAAAGTTTATTTTGATATTATGATTTCACTCATTCAATGAGGTGGTATACAGATTTTCATTCCCTTCTAAACTGGAAGGCTATAAGGATTAATATTTTGTGATACTAAATACTACTGACACTCCACCGCTACTACAGAGCTGTTTGGGAAGCTCTTCTGTGATGTTTGCAACCTGAGCAGATGCTGGCACTATTGGAGATCTCAGAACAAGCCCACTCCTCACAGTGCTCTTTTTCCATCATTGTTCACGTGAACATTTGAGGGTTGCTTTCTACTGATTGGCCAAACTTTCCTCTCTTCGCCTTCTATCCAAAGCCCTTGGATGCTCCACAAATCCAATGTCCAGACTGTTTGCTCCATTGCTCAGAAATGCCATCATGCTGAGACTCATTTGGCAACACCTGCCAGTGATGACTGTGTTTTATAACAGTCCATTAGTGCAAGGTTCTTAATGAAAATGAAAGCTGGTAATGAAGCCAAAAGGCAGCAGCAGCCTCTAGTCTAGGGAGGGTAATTAAGCTAGAAGAGATGGGGAGACTGAAGAACAAAATTAACACATGGATAAAGAAAAAAGAGACCTGGTAGTGCATTAGCACTAATGTAGTTATGGCAAACCATCCAGTTTCCTTTACGAAAACATTTCATTAGCATTTGCTGGACTATTTTTATATTGCTAGCTGATACTACAACAACAGAGTATTGCTCCTTCAGCGATGCAGACCTCAACTAGAGCAACACACTAAGGAGTTCAATGTGGAGCAGATAAAAGACCCTCTGGAAAATGACGGATATCTATATATCGATATTATGGTACATTTGAGCTTTGAAGAAGGGAAAACACTTAAGTTATCCTCCTTTTAGTCACCATCTCATGTCCACTAGATGTGGAAGAAAAAGACTGGTTCCCAAGACTAGGAACTTCATTTGGTTTACTTTTAATACAATCGTCAAAACTCAGTGGCTCCCATCTTTTCACTTGGTAAAGTACTTTATAAGCTAATGCTGTAATTCTCCTTGTTAAGCTGTATCCTCTTGATACTGGACCTAGAACACCTTTGTATGATTGACTGGCACCCCTTCTAGGGAATTCCTCTGCAACACCACCAGGATAATTCTTTTTCCTTCTGTGCATTTATGCTCTGGATGTGCTTGAAGATGGCTTTCATTTCATATCTTGCCACTTTCTCAGCATGAAGTCTAGCTATACACACTAGGTCTTTCACTGTTCACTCATAATCAAGCCATGCATGATCTTAATCATCAAGCCCTTTCAAAATTCTTACAAATTGTTTGACATATCTCCACCCTACAGTATTTAAGACCCTTAACAGTTTAGTCTAGGTGCAGCTTATCAGATCTATTTTCAGTTGAATTATCCACCTACTGCTTTATGAAGGATGTCATGGCACTTACGCAACATTTATGCTGTTTTCTATCCACACTGATGATTGCAATTCTTCCCATTCTAGTCAAATCTACACATTTCATTAATATGTCATTTCTTCTCCTCTTTGTGATCACTGAGAAGAGCGCTAGACAGAAATGACAGTAACTTCCAATTTGTCTAGCCTTCCCAGTTCATGAAAATGCTGTTGCATTTTGTATTGCTAATTTATTTTAGAAAACTCTTCATGTTAAAGCCAAATTTTAATTGTTTTTTCCAAGTTAGATTATATAGGGCTTTTTGTGAAATAACACATTGAAGTCTAGATATATCACAGCCACTGTCTTCCTTTCATCCATTAATTTTGTAACTCAGTCCAAAAGTAATCAAATGTCTTCTATGAGTTTTGTTTATTAAATGCTGCTGCTGATTGCTCATGGTTCTGTTACTCTGTATAGTTACAGACTCATTATTCTTAATATTGCTTCCATTATTTTATTACAGGCTGATAAGGCTTTTAAGAAACAGTTTGAAAGTTAATTCATGGAAGTGTTTGGGGCAGGACTAGAATTTAGCTATACACAGAATCTAACTGCTGAAAAGCTGCCATAGCTTTTTATTCTCCTAAGCATAATATACAGGACCAGAAGAAACAAGAGCAGACAAGGACTACAGATTATTTTATGATGGTTATATTATTGACAATATAGGTGAGACATAGACACAATGCACCACAACTATTAGGTAAATCCAAAAAGGTTTGACAGCCTCACAGAACAAAAGACTGATGATCCCACTGCCTGTGGGTTTGACTAATTTTTACTTATTTCATTATCCTTTACAGCACAAAGATATCTTGTGGACTTCAGGGTCTCACACACTAGAAATTACAACAGGAAAGGTGTACTCAAAGCTCTTTCTTTGAAGTAATGCCAGGAAGTTGGGGGGGAAAATGTTAGAAAGGGGGCTCCAGAGCCTTGTGATAGAACAAGAGTAACAGGTACTTTCCCTCCCTGAGCAGCTCACCATGCCAACGCTTGACAGCAAGGGGTACCATGAATGGATAAAAAAGGAGACTGACTCTCCCTGCCCCATCCCCACTGTGCCAACTGCCGCCTGACCCTTTTGTTCTGCCCCTGTTGAAAATTCATATTAACATTTCTAAACATTTCCAGCAGTGGCAGCAGTAATAACCAGCAGAGAGCTCTGTCGGCTGGCAGTACAGCCTGCTGCCCGCTTTGGCTCAGACATTGTACCCTGGAAAGACTGGAGACCTACAATCAAACTTCTTTATGAGTGGATTGAATAACTGGCTCTATTTACAGGTGTTTATGTGGCATCCCAGAAGCCGCGAGGTAAACACCTGAACCTAGGCAATCACTGGCCTGTAACTAGAGCCCTGCCATGTAATAAATACGCAGCTCAGTAAAAAGACAGACAAGCTTGTAATAAGAGACTCTTGAATCAGTCTTGTTCTTCCAGAGTTTTCCCCTTTCTCTAAAGCACTCTGTTAACAAAGTGAAATCTCCATGTGCAATGAAAGTCAATCTCCCCATTTCTTGGTAAGCCAGTGTCTCAAATGCAGTAGGGACTTTTTAATTAACATTATTTGCCTATGAAAGACTAAGAAAATGCAACAGAAGCAAATTCTACATTGTCTAAGAATAATATCATTGCTTAGGCCCATTTCTAAACATGGCTTCAATGTGGCTTGCTGTACCTCGCGTGTTCAACTGAAAGCGCATTCAGCTCGGTAGCTCTGTGCTGCTCTGCTCAGGAATCTGAGCCCCTGGGCTCGTTCCTGGCACTAGTAGTTCACCCTGGCTCTGCGGAAAATCAGGTAAGCTCCGTCCTTTACTGTCTTCTTCTGCTAAGTGGAAAATATTTGGTGCTCTGAGTGACTACACAGTACCTCCTGCTCACAGCTCTACCAGTGTGTCTCGTTTCTAGCTCTGCTGTCCCACCAAACCCTACTTGCTGAAGGTCCAGAGCGATGTGCACTAACCTAACTCTGAGTCCCAACAGTGGGATGGCATCAATGCCCTAGATCAGGGCGCCAGAGGGACCCAGCGCCGCATTATCAGACATGGCAAGTCAAAGCAAGTCAAAGTCAAGGTTTGTGTGGTGGGGCTGTGGGGCAAGACAAACCAGCTGTACTACAGCTCCAAAGCTACTCACTCAGGCAGGGTAACATAAGGAGACACTTAAAATGTGTTTGGCATAGATATTTGAGATGGAAAGATACTGAGGTTTATTCTAGTAAAAATGTACTTGGAACAAAATAGATTTTTGAATCACAGCTATCCATCAACACAAACAAGGTAAAACAAACTGACATACTAAGAATAAAATCAGAATAAAAAATATAACAGAAATAATTATCACCAGATGGAAAGAGAACAGAGACTTAGGCAATCATTATGGAACAGTAGTATCAGGATATTGGAATTCTCATGGAAAATTGTTATTTATACCTTCTGCAAGTTCATATTGTACATGGCCAAAGGTCTAGGAACTCTCTATTCCTGTCCCCAAGGTGCCCCATCAGCCAAACACACTCCAATCAAAGCCAACAAGGATTAATATTAACTGAATTATGTGAAGGGGTAAGGAACAAACATCCAAGAGCAGTAACTGCATCCAAATTCTTTGTGTGGACTCAACAGGGCACAATCTCTCCATTTCCACTTACAACTCATCTTACTGATGCCTGACTCTTAACTGACAGAAGGGGAAAAACACTCCAACTTAGAACCAGTGTAAAATAAGTGAAGTCCAAACGTGCCTGATACTTATCACAAAAGCAATGACAACAAACCTTAACCAGCCCTCTCTTGGTACATGTAACATACAGGGTAAAGACCATACAGCCATAGTCACTGCTGTGTTCCTATTTCCCTAAGAACAGGGCTGAAAGGCTCGAGTGAACAGGGACAGCACATACAGTGGGAAAACACAAAGTGAGAGCAGTAGCAAGGGCAGGACCAGAGAAGTTTCCATCCTGGTAACTTCCCTGAAGAGGATGTCATAGCAAGGCAAAATAGGCTAGGTGCCTGTTCGTTGCTGCTGCCTGGGGAGCAGCCAGTAGCAACTCCCAGAAGCTGGAAGCTGTGCAGTGGAAAGCAGGCAGTGGGTTCAGCAGTGAGACACAGCCCCAAGGTGGAAAGCCAGTACCCTAAAGGGTAACTTGCCTGTCTCTGGGTTCACCTACCCTGTGTAGGAATACAGAACATCCTTCCAGTCTGTTCCTTTGACTATTTCAAGCTGCAACTAATTAGTCTTGGGGACAGACATTTTAGTAGGGCTTGTAGTGATAGGACAACGGGTAATGGTTTTAAAATAAAAGAGGGTAGATTCAGACCAGACTTAAGGAAGACATTTTTTACAATGAGGGTGGTGAAACAGTGGCACAGGTTGCCCAGAGAGGTGGTAGATGCCCCATCCCTGGAAACATTCAAAGTCAGATTGGACGGGACTCTAGGCAACCTGATCTGGTTGAAGATGTCCCTGCTCATTGTACTAGGATTGGACTAGATCACCTTCAAAGGTCCTTTCCAACCCAAACTATTCCATGATTCTATGAAAAATAAACTGCCCTGAGGGTAAAGCTCAATTTCACTTGAAAGCAGGGCTGCTATATCTTTTTGAGAAACACCCAAGCCTCTCCAGCAATACTGAGGTTAGCATGGACCCTGCGTGCCACCGCTCCCATCACATACAGACTCAGCAGGGCACCTGATGGAGCTTTTGCCCCATCCCCATCATCCCTCTCCTGCTTCCCAGCACTATTTGCTTTCTTAGCACCAAAGCACAACTTCTCTCAGGGTCTTCAGGCAGCGCTGCACTGCAAACACCAAGTGGTACCAGAGTCAGGAGAGGTAAAGAACAGGGTTAAAAGTGAGCTAAACTCTGCCCAGGGCTGCAGGCCAAAGCCCAGACTCCCATCAGCAGTGACATCTGCCAGGCCATGTACAAGCACAAGCCAGTCTCCAGGTCAGTTTGTAGATAAGGTGAGGCACGGCCCAGCCTGCAAGCTAGAGTCTGTAGTCTAGACTCTAGAGTCTGGGATACACGGCCTGCCAGTCCCATGGGGCAGTTCCTCTTCTAATCCCAGAAGGGGGCTGAGCCCCCCGTTTCTACCAGCATTGTGTCTGCCCCACTCATTATACAGAGAGATGGATAACAGAGGGACAAAAATAACCCACCTCTAACCACATCTGACAGCACGTGGTTGGACGTGTGACCACAGCATGAGGCATGAGAAGAACACTCTATCCTCTTCTTTTGTATTTACTACTCAAAAAAACCCAGCACACTTACAGAGTAATTAATTTAGTTTCATGCAACATAAGACAGGAAAGTTATCACTGCTTCCATTTCACACATGGACAAGCTGAGGTTCACTGTGGGCAATGAGAGCAGCCTGGAGCAAAATCAGAATAACCAAGAACTGAACTGAGGACTAAATCTTGTACCTTAACATTACCTTTCCTTTCTCAGCATGACCTCCTCCCAAGCTGAGATGCTACTTTTCCATATTCAAGGGTATTACGTTCCTCCCTAGAGAGACCTGAAGGCTGAGCTGGCTTCTCTCTTCTCTCTCTTTGCTTAGAGAAAAAAACCCACATCCACAAACACACTCCAAAGGCAGTCTTATTTAATCCCAGTGTAATTCTCACTGCTCCTTCTTAATCCTTTCACCTGTGAGATAATTGCCAGCATTCTGGGAAGAACTCAATACTAATCATAGACTTGCATAAAAAGAGACAAAGAACCAGATAAAACAGACTAAAGGAAATCATAAGGCCTGAATTAACCAGGCACATATACATCCATTCCAGACACCCTGCTGAACTAGCCTCTTTCACAACAGATAAAAGGTCCACTAATGGGCCTGGAGGAGACGGCCATGAAAAGCCTTGTCAGTAAATGAAGGCTTTGGTCTTCTGTGTGCATTGTGGAACAAGATGCCACAAAAATCAAAGAACCAAAATAAGTTACCAATAGTAATACCTAGCTGCCTAATATTCAGTAAACAATGTGTAGGGATATCGTCCCACCTCGTTCTGTCCAGAAGATCAGCATGCATGGCAGATTCCACTCCCACCGCTTTATCCGGGACACTCCTCCCAGAGAGGAGTACGTATGTTTCCACTACCCTTCCCATTCATTCAATTTTCTCCCTCTTTCCATTGCTTATGTTGTACATCCATTCTTCCTTCTCATAACTGAAAAAACATTTCCACTACTTGACTATTTAAGCCCTTTCTTTTCCACTTGTCCTTAAAATTCATGCCTTCTCAGAGAAACTCACGTTGTTTGTGTGCGCTCATATGCACTTTCGCAGCAGACTCCTTACACAATACATCTAGCGAATGTCTGCATTGTGGGTTTTTTCATTCTGTAGATTTTTGTCACAGACAATATGTGTTGTTCCCTTTGTAAAATATGATTGCTATTTCTACGGCCATGTACATGTTTATCAATAGATAAATATGGTTTTAATCTTCCTGGAGAATTGCTTTAGCAAGTGGAATCTAATTGGGAGAGTCCTTGGTAGAACAAGCAAGTTATTTGGTGGTTTATAAGATAGATCGCACTGGTGCCTACAGAAACAGGAACGGACAAGAGAACTCTGTCATTTATTGCCTGTTCTCCAGCTCTCTCCAGCTCTCTGTGCTTCTGCTTATTCAACTGTAAAACAAGGAAAACAAATAATTAACCTTCTTACTGGACGGATGCGAAGCTGAATGATAATGCTTTGTACTCATTGGGTATTGTTTCAGGACACACTGTAAGCGTCAATGCAGCAGCCTCCTTGTGCAGTGGTGAAGGGCTTTTGTCCCCACTCCACTGCCACGGAGGCACAAAGGCCCTGACAATTCACAAGGAAAGCCAGCTACGGAGTGAAGAACACACCTTTTACATCTGAGGCCTCTCCATTAAGTACAACACTATTTAGGAATGTACTCCAAGCATTTATAAGACACTTATCAGGACAGGAGGTTGGTGGGATGTCAACATGCTACACGCACACCGCTGATGACAAACAATCAGCACACAAAAAAGTATTTTTCAGGAGAATCGCAGACAGACAGGGCTGGAAATAGCACAGGGGAGAAAAGCAACTGCTCATAAGAGCAGAGGCCATAATTCAGTATCTTAACATGAACTGCTGAGAAATGGCCAACTGGAAATCCCACCAAATAGAGCTGTAACGAGCTGAAGACTGGAAAGAAGGGAATCAGTGTCTATCCACTGAACACATCAATAGGAAAACTTGTAAAGAGGTTTCAAGCTCACCAGTCAGTCAGATGGGAGAAGATTCAGAGAGAAAGTGATTCCTGAAATAAATTTCTTTTTGGTTATTTTTGGAAAAGGAGACAAAAAGGAGGGAGGTTGGTACATTGGAAAGCCGACAAAAATCATTATTCTCTATAAATTGCTTTGACATTGTATAGGCAGTGACCTTCACAGCACTACCAGTTTAATGGCATTTACTTCAGCAGTAGCTGATTTCACTATTAAACAGGGATGCATAGCACAAGATTACACAACTAAATCACTCTTGTAAATATTTAATATCATTGCCTTTCTTTTTTTTCCCTTTTAACAAATCACTATCAAAGGCAGAGCACACAGTAGAAAACACATTTATTTATTCTATCCTGGAAAAAGCTTAGTGCTCATGCATTTTATCTATCTAGTTCTCCAAATGACTTTGACACTTGAAAGCCCTTGTGATCAAAACAGTCTGAAGGAAGGCAATTTTGCAACCATTTAAGAACTGATTTCATGCACTGATCAACATTTACCAAACTTGCCTGATGGAATAGCACAAAGTTTAACCCAGCAAATTGATAGCAAACACCTGAAGGAGAAAATTAGTAAGAAAACGACTCTGCTTTAAACAGAAGTACCTTAGGAGACAAAAAGAAAGAAAATCAGAGATTATCTCTCCACTCTTCCCACCACCAAAGAAAAAGCAAAAAAAATCAGTATTTGGGAAGTCAAAGGGAACTGGCACTAACAGAAAAAAAGTCACACTTCTGGCTGACAGTACAATAAGCGCATCCACCACGTAATAC
This sequence comes from Chionis minor, assembly GCA_013398295.1. Classification (NCBI taxonomy): domain Eukaryota; kingdom Metazoa; phylum Chordata; class Aves; order Charadriiformes; family Chionidae; genus Chionis; species Chionis minor. The sequence continues at coordinate 442,243 of VZSF01009050.1, read as the reverse complement.
ATTCATTCCATTATGGACATACAGTGCTGCACGGCAGGAAATGAAGTGTCCACAGATTTCTCTTCAAATACATCTGTTTTAAAGATGGAGTCAATAGATAGAACAAATAAAGTACCAGAATGTAGCAAAGAAAAATTACTAATGATGTCTCTAGTATCGTATCTAGTAATATAAAATTGACTGAGAAATTGAAATGCTAAGCCTGGAATTGAGTACCTTAAGTACAGCAAGTCATTTTTAAAGAGACCCTTACGATCTGTACATTCTGTTTTTTCCAACTTTAGGAAAAGAATTTTTCCACAGTCTGGCCTAAATGGTCTGTCACATTGTGGCAAAAATGATATTCGGTTCAAACTGCAGATGATCAATGCCAGAAAGTGTTCCTTATGACAGTATTCCAGCAGACAAATAACAAAAGTTATGCATCTTTTCAGCAATTTAGCAACAGAGAAAAGATAAATGAATGGATGTTTATGAACCAAACAAATTCTGGGGGAAAAAATAATTTGGTAAACTTAGGGATAAAAAACGGATGTAGAGAGCAGCTTGCCCCACATGCCTACAGACTTCATTGAGACTGTCTGTGGAGTAAGACTATCCAAAATAAATAGGTGTAGTAGAAAATGGTCAGAAAAACATAGTATTTGGATGATGGATTTGCCTGGTCCTGCAAGGCACTGGTGCCTGAAACATGCGTGCCCTTCGTCAGAGCTGCGAAATGCAAATGCACGACGATGCTAGGTGCTGCCCTGGGTTTTGTAAAAACTTGCAACATCTTTAATGCAGAGCTAAGCGAGAGCCTGTAATCCCTGTGCTGCGATGCAGCAATGTGCTCTCCCCTCGCAGGACAAGCCAACAGCTATGCAAGATCCTTTTATCAACATTCACAGGGCTGGAAAATAACTGTTCACAGTTTGATTCCCAACATTACTGAGTGAACCAAGAATTGCTCAGAGAACTGGCAGCTGAATACACATGTAAAAGACAAAGGTTCTTCAGTGATATTTATTCTAGCCAAGTTTTAATATTTCAAGGCTTATAGCAACTAACTCTTTACATAATCAAATGTAATTGTCTGATCCCAGCTGGTGATCAGCACATTCATCATCAACCTGGTCATTATTAATATAGCAGTAATTAGGGGAAATAAAGGTGTGTGCTTTATAACACTGGCTTAATACAATTCCACCGTACCTAATAAGACCACAGCTCCTTTTAAAATACAATTATTTTAACATTCAAATTATACATTTTTCTTACCACCACTAACAACTAAAAATCACAGAGCCATATGATTTTAGAACAAATACTGAAATGTTTTTTTTAGAGTCTTCAGTAAAAAGAATTTACTCAATTAAAAGGAACTGTGTTTTGCTTTAGAAATAATCTGACCCATAAGCAGTTCCCCAATCAAACTGTGATTTGAGAGAAAAGCTCAATTAAAATGCATGCAATTGACAGAATCAAATCGTAAACACTTACCTACATATACTACATACATTCTTCTTGCTCTACTGTAGGAGAGAAAGCGATATCTCAGGCACCACAGTGTGGTACTGCTTGGCAAATGCTACTGACTTTTTTAATGGTGACAACTGTGTACACAAATTCTCAAAGTACCAGTTCTGTTTAAAGCCTTTCCTCACAAAGCAGCACTGGTAAAGGACGGTTTCTATTGAATGCTTTGCTGTCTTTAGCAAGAGGAGAGGAGAACAGAGGCCATCATTTAGTGAGAATCCCTGAGGTTAGTGTTGGAACAGCCTCAGAGCCAGATTCTTCCCTGTACTATTTCTTTTACATCAGTGCATTTCCTCTGCTTCAATATCAGTTGTACCGCAATAAAATCCTTGCAATGCAGTGAAGAATATAGCTTTTAATGCCATTACATCAAACCTCGTGGTATATAAAGGATATCCAGTACGAGATCAACATCTCAAGAAAATCCGGCTAAAACAGAGTGTGGGGACTTTATCCTTGCAGGAAGAAAACACATTCCCAGGTGCAAAACATCTTTAATTTCTATGGGCTTCACCAGCTTTTTAGGCAACGCAGTACTTTAAGCACAGCAACTTGCAGGATAAGTTGTTTGTAACATAAATTTAAAAAAAAAAAAAAAGGTTTCGAAAATATATGAATACCTTACAGCCTGTGAGTGCTGGATTCACACCCGATTCCTCTGCAGTGGTATTTTCTATTATCTTCCCTTACTTTATAGCCTATCGGTACTGATCTCTGTTTGGATACGTGCACTCAGAACTCTTGAAACAAATGTGGAAATGAAAGTCAGCATGAGAAGGAGCTCTAGCTCCATGAAAAAGGTGAGTATGGCCAAATAAAAAGGTGGTGGGTGTCAGAGGAAGATCAGCAACTAGCAAAGGCACTAGTCAGAATCAGAAACCAGAAACAAGAATCAAAAAACGGAATACTGATGTGGGGAAAATCACACACCATTAGACATAACTTAACACAGACAATACTGGGTGAGTTATATCAGACAATTGGAGAAAGCATGACCTTCTTCACAGTAATATTTTTACAACTATTTGTATGGCATGTTATCCACTAATCTCTAGTCAAAATATTTACTATCTGGTAAAGCACTGCAAATAAGGCTGCTGTTTCTAAGTGCTTACTCTCAATATGTAAGATCCAGCTTACACAGCACATATTTTCTAAACTGTTCAATACCGTAATGTTATCACGCTAGTCCACAAAAGGCCACAATGAGCCTTAAAACAGGAAACTCCCTTCTTTCACTGGATTTCATATTTTTGCAGGGCTGTCTGATGTGTGTGACAGGGGTCTATTTCAGTTCCTGATGGCATTATCACCACTTTGCTGCATTACCATAAAGCCCAGGAAATAAGCTATTACCCACCATCACTCCTCCCAAACGTTATCACAGAGAATCATGCATTCACAAAACAGCATTAACTGTGAGAATTAGAGTCCATTTAAACTGCAGCTGTTCCTTCATTCCTAAATAGGTTCTTAGATCAAAACTTCTCCCTGATTGGTCTCATTACTAAATGTCCCTTTCAACTGGAAGAAGAAAAAGTTCACTTTAAAAAATTGTATGTTTTACAGATAATGCTCCTTCCCTATATTATGGCAACCAGGTAAGTAACACTAAAATGAAGAATGTTTCCAAAAATACAGTGGACATTTTAGCTTTCAGAATTGTGAGCTGAAATTTTGCCTCCAAATCATCTCTGGAAACAGAAATGAACCTGTAATTTTGATTTTCCATTTCTAGTTTATTTAATCTTCAGAATCTGAAGCTTCAATTATTTAAGGTAAAGACTTTCTGTTATTATAACGGTAATACTAATTCTGCAGTAAGAGCTTTCTTTTAAATACAAAGCCTAAATCCTGGATCTAATATACGTGCTGATGTTCCTTTCAGCTCTAAACCCATGCCCTAGAAAAACCCACAACCCTACATTCTGCTATTGTCAAAGAAAACACTGCTTATTATGTTCCATTTCCCTCTCTGCTTCTTTGCCTCTTTGTTACTGTCCATTGGAAGGACTCCAGTCTGCAGGGAAAAAACACTCTCAAATCTAAACTGAAAAACCTAAATGCCAGGAAAAGGCACAATGTCTCTTTAAGAGTCAACAGTAAATTAACTTGCCCATAAGAGTGCAATAATTAGCAGTTAGTAGCTTATTAAAAGGATGGCAAAGGCCAAGCTGCCATCTGGGATCTCCAGTTTCTTGTGATTGTTATTATGTCAAGATGTGCAACTTGCATTAGCTTTCATGTCACTGTGCTTGCCCTTACTTTACATGTAAATTTTAATGAAAGATACAGCACTTCAAAAATCAGATGTCCATCAAAAGTGCTATTAGTCTGCCTTTTACAAAGCATATGGCCTGCTTTACTACCTCTGCATCTCTACACACCATTGAATGCCTCAGATGAAGAAAACAGAGGAAGGAAAAAAAGCCTTTCAATGATATCAATTAAATATTCTCTTTGAGCAGAGTGAAACCCAAGCCTCACTTAAAACAGAAGACTACCATACAATGTAAGAAGACAATATTTTAGCTCCTGTTTACACACAACATGACCACAATGCCTTTAACTCTCACAGGAATCATTCTTAATAAAAATGAAAGCAAATGAAGAATCAGCTGTTTATTCCCATTCCGAATTAGAAACAGTTTTAAAATAAGGCAGAAAGAAAGCATGTAACAAAAAATAAATTACCTATAAACTACAAAATACTTAACACGTTATTATATATTTTATGCATACACTTTATTTGTAAACACACATGCTCATATGCACAGAGAAAAAATAATTTACCAGAAGCATCCTATTTAATGTCTCATTTGTCTGCCTTCATAAATATGTTACAAACAGGTGTAAAAAGAAGAATGTTTATAAATCTGTTCCTTTGTGTTAGCTGCTATTCAACATTTAAGTGACTTCATTTACCAAAGTTCAGAAAATGTCATCATTATGGGATCATCAAATAGGATGAATGCCTTACAGAAATGTCCCCCAATATCTTACATTTGAAAATCATCAACTACCAATCATCTCTAATTACTTATAAGAATTACACTAAAATATTTGTTTCTTCCCTAAATAAAATATGAAACCAGCAGCAAAAATTTGCTTATAAAAAATTTTCCAGAAGAATGACATCTACGTTCAAGGGGCCTTGATTCTGTCTAAGAGGTTTTACAGATTGGGTATTTGCTAGCCATAAAATAAAATGCTTTGTTTTTTAAACAGTCATTAATATGAAAGTAAAACCTTATAATCCTTATAATAATGCAGGAAAACAAACCCTATACCACACATATTTTAAAAGCATAAAGGAAAGACAGTAAATGTAGAAACCAATACTGTACAATATTCACATTTAAAGCACAAATATTAAGATATTTTACAGGAAAAGCAGAGCTTAAAAAACACTGCCAAGGCTGACAAGATGAATGTAGTGTTGTTTTTCCCCTTGTATAATTAGATATTTACAGAGCACAAATGATTTAATTTGTTACTGATGTTTCACTTCAACATTTGCATAAACTCTTGGCCACTCAGATGGACTTACTCACATCGCTCTGAAATCCTAATGGTATTACTGGTGAAGAAGAACTCAAAATTATTTTCCAGATCAGTAAGGTCCAGTCATTTCCTTCTGTCCGAGTCCACAAATGCTATTTCGTTTTTTCTGTGCCATTACCTCCTGGTCAATATTATTGAACAATTCAAAGAAATAACAACCTCATGCTGCTCACTGAGAGCAATGCTGAACATTACAAGACTTAAAAGACCTACTTGGGTTAAGAGCAGTTAAGACCAAGGGAGATAATCTGATCATGCAATGCTGAGAACTACACGGGGAATTTGCCAGTTGCCTCTGGTCTCCACAACACACATTAAAAAATGTCCCACCCATGAAATATGTGAGTGCTCTTTCATTTCTCTCTGCGAATGGAGAAAAAACCTGCTTCATGCTGAAAATGAGCGTGTAGCTGTGCAGTTTTTCATCCCGAACACAGCTCCTGATGGAGGGAAGGAGCCCAGTGCTGTAGGGGAGAAGCGGCAATCTGTAGACTGCACGGGCACCACGGAGGTGTCCTGTGCACACCCAGAAACCAGCCACACCTCGCTGTCATCCTTTGTGTCAGAGGGGACGTTTGGGACTTTTCAGTTCTTTGGGTGAATCTTGGCCCACTAAATTCAATCTGAATTTTGCTATTGCCTTCCAGAAGACACAGGACTTCATTCACTGAAAATAGCAGAGTCCCACCAGGAATACAGCCAATTTCCTCTGGAGGCACAAACCTCAGTAGGAGCCAGATCCAAACCAAGAGTCATGATGCAACAAACCCCACTACATATATAAAAGAATGGTGAAAGGTAGCAAAAAAGCAAATTATAATTTCCTTAAGGAAGGCTGTCAAGAGAACAAATGATATGGAAGAACATGACTACACATTGACTCCAGTTCAATAGCAAATTAGAGTTGGATATTTATGATCTCCTTTCGTATCATTTACTTGCGGGGGAGTGTTAGGGAAATAAACTCAATATAATTGTTCCTTAATTGTCAATTCCTCTCCAGAAGAGAAGTCATATTCAGCAGTTTATGCCAAACTAAATAAAAGTCCTCCCTGTTCATCATACATTTACCTCATCTCTGCGACCAGTCCCATACGCCTAATAAAAACAAAAAAAATGCATATACACTCAGTTCAGGTGAAAATGCAGGCAGCACCCAGGTTTTCCTGTATCTCAATTACTCCAGCCATCAGCCATTACCCCAGAACGCCTCCACTTTATCTCCTTCAGCTTTCCAGGAACTTATTAAAAAAAAATAATCTCCTGAACTTTTCAAAGAGGATAGATGCAGAAGAAGCCTGTTTACTACAGTGGAAGCAACTAATGAAAGACTTGTTTCAAATGATAAATGTAAGGTCACAGACTGCTATACGTTGTGAAGAGGTTTTATGAAATCAAATACATCATATCCTTTGGCTACATACATGGCATGAGACAGAGTGGCTGCCAGTTTTTACTAAAAACTACAAGAATGCCAAAAAACATGAACCTTCCAGCTACAATCACTAAGGCATCTGGTACCACCTTCTCTGTGAGCTGAAGGCCATGTGTGGGTTCGAAATTACACCACTTGAGCCCTCTGAAGGTAACACCATTTTTCATACAGAGTGATCTCTGATGAAGTCACTTGCTGTAACTAGAGCTCAAAAATACGCATAGCTGGGAAGTGAAACAATATTTTCAGTCAATGACACAATAAATTAAGTTTCAGTGCATATGAATTAATTGTGGACTATATATTATAATGCTCATTCCTACAGGCTCAACTGGGAGTTTTGCTTTGGAGAAGACTTTCAGTTTAGTCCTGCACAGACTGGCCTGCAGCACAAATGCTGCCGGAGAAAATAAGGGAGCAGCATGAGCTAACATCACACCATACAAGACTCACCCTAATCTACACTAACCCTTAAATCACACTAAGCCATACATCAGCTAACTCAATTATTGGCAGCTGTATTGAGACACAGTAAGGTTTTGCACAGTGTGCTTAGAACTTCAGGTTCTCACACTTTTTGCAGTGTATACATGTGATCATTATGTTCTGATGTTCACCTCTTGCTAAGAAGATAGCTCTGAGCACAGCTTATATATTATCCTTCACTGCCCAGGTTTGGATAAAATGGAAAAGCTATGAAATTAACTATTGGAATATTTTTTCAACTTCAAACCAGAACAAATAACATTGATTACATGATGCACCTCATCACAGAGAATCCAGCAATTCAAACTTGTTAGAAGGCGGCAGGACATCAGAAAGAGGAATGACACAGAAAGTGTTTAATATGCTGTTGTGCTCCCTAGAATTCAGGTATTACGGGCGGAGTGATCACTGGGCAGAGTCTGCTTGTGTCTCAAAGGGAAGTTACTATGAACAAATCCTCTGAGCTCTCCTATCCTCCCAAATTCATAGTAGTGCAATTAATCATTTCTTCCCCCAATGTCTTATTGGCATGGACACACCCAACATCCTCCAATCTGTTCAAATCATGCTGATCAATAAATCAGATTTTTCAGCAGTGTATTTGTTGAAAAGGAGTAAGCCTCAGCATAATAAAACCTTTTAATCTCTCTACCTCATTGGAAAACAGGACAAAGAAATAGATTTTTCTCGAGCAGTGCTTATAATTTATCAATTAATCTTCACCTTTCCCTCCAGTCCAACTGGAGACCCACAGCAGGTTTGCAGCATTTTGCCTTTTTGACAGTTTTGATTAGAGATGGATGACTGCCCTCTGCATGCTAAATATAGGTGTGAACTGCTGAAGAACAAGCTGGAGCCCCAGAGCAGCCTTACACGCCCTGTGCTGTACCGAGCTGCAAAGGAAATGGACCCCTCTTGTTTAGCAGCGCTGATCAGTTCTGTTTCCTCTGCAGCTTTTTGCAACTCAATTTCTATTTGAAAAACACCTTTTTCCTAACAGAGAGGATGGGGAGCAGAGCTGGGGAGAGAAATGATAGCTCAAATGATAGCTCAAAGACCACCGTCGTTGAAGGGTACTGGACAAGCCCGGGTCCTGCTTCCACCACCACCAGTGCCAAAATGCCCAGCAGTGGCATCGCTCCAGTGCAAGAGAGTCGGCAATACCAGGTCACTGGCACCTTGCTCTGTCTTCAACTGAACGGATGGTCGCTTTGCACCCCAGTGTCACCAGCTACAGACAGCATGACACTGCGCAGCCCGTACTTGGTGTGAATGGGGCGAAAATAGCATCTGTTAAGAAGGCCTCAAAGCCTTCATCTTAATAAATGTTTCCTCCATAATTCAATACAAAACAAAAGATTGTTAAGAAACTTTTAAAAGCAAAAGCATTAAGTTCCAGTACAAACCACATTCATAAAAATACAATGTGCCCATTGACAAACAAACATTTTACAAGCAATGAAGTCTTAGAAATAATGCAATCTCTACCTTTACTTCTACCTACAGACAGGAAGGTGTGCGTCCATTTAAGAGAAGGAATAAGAGGGGTGTCCATCATGGAGGAGGCAAAAGAGAAGAGAAGAAGGAAGCATAAAAACCAGAAAATGATGTCACTGGCCTTACTTACAAAAACAAGAAAATGAGCATATTTAAGTAGCAGCCAAACCCAACAAAACAAAACGTCAAGGGAAAAACAGGAGACACACCACAACTAAAGCACAAAGCAAGGCTTAAACAAGTGACAGTACAACTAGCAACTGCCTGGTTAAGCCCTTTGGCTTTTATTTGATTTTCTACTGAGAAATGCAAACCCTCATGCAATAGCACGCCAGTGATATGCCTCATTCCACATCAAATTCAAAACAGCAAGGGAAACAACAGAGTAGGACAGCAAAAGAATAAATCTCATGGTAATATATTTGCTAAACACATTTCACCTACCAGAGCTAATGTATTTGTATATAATGTTGACATTGCGTATTTACTCACATATATACATTTACATATTTTATATCCATCATATTTTTATAGAGAGTAAATATTTATCAAAAGGGTGTATCTGTGAGTTGGTTGGCAAGAAAAGAGAAGCCACTGTTCCCTGATGTGTCGTGGATAAATAAAGGTGGCTAAAGTTGCCAGAAGCCAATATTTTCCACATTTTTTTTTGCCAGACAGGGGAGTATAGAAAAGGCTGATGACAATCATACAGGCCTAAAGAGGTCATGCAAGTCTTCATGAGCCAACTGGCTTGGAACTTGTAATTTAAATGGCCAAATGCATCGGTTTATATAGTCCAGTGCTAAATCACAGACCAATACAAAGATATGTGATGCGTTACTGAGATTCAAAGTGGACATGAAAGTTCACTGTCTTGATCACTCCCAACATACCATCATCTTTCCTCTGCCAACAGCTTGCCATACTCAGCTGCATCCTGAGCAACTAGGACATGCTGAAGGGACCTGTCTGCTGGACGTTCCTTCACCAAGCACAATCTTCGAGCCATCAGCCCGGGGAACAGTAAGTGGGGATAGAGAAGGAGCTCAGTGCTTCCCAGAGTTTAGCCAGATGCTCCACACGCCAAATACCATGGTCTTGATGTGCACTCATGAAGAGCCCTGCTTTCCCATCACAAAGGGATGCTAAGCAGTACAAAATCTGAAGAGTGAGCCCCAACTTCACTTCTGATTGTTTGCTAAGCTTTCATGACCTCAGAGCAGAGATCTGCCTTGAAACTACAGAATAAAACTGATTATGTCCTAAGCCTCTCTACGTTTTACTGAGATATATAGAAACTACGTCTCTTTCATTCAAATACCTAATTACTCTTGAGCCTTCACAGGCACTACGTTCTACCTTATTAACTCTTTGGACATTCTAACCTCAGATACGTGTTCACTTAATGGCAAAAACACGATTGCCTACATCTAGTCTAGGAAAGTTTCATCAGGCTATAGAGTCAAAACTCACATTTTCTTCCCACAGACAAACAGTTGGTCTGGTCTTCCCAGTGCACCATGTGCATGCACCTTGCATTAAGTCTTCAAGCATTTCACACCTGCATTTTCAAGACTGGAATGCATCGCTAGCACTGCTAACTCCTCCCTGTGTGCCCACGTCAGCAAGATGCTGATACAGTCAGAGGAAAACAGAACCACCCCTCTCCCCACCTTGCCTCTTCTCATCAGCTTCTTGCTCCACACGCCCCTAGTGCAAAATGGGACTAATGATCCCATCGTGTCACAGCCAATAGATCTGTAACACAATCCAGGCTGAGATATTAAAATGTGAACTCTGATACAGGCCTAGATCCCATTTGTAGCCCAGCCTGTGGTTAGCCCCGTTCTTTTTCTAAACCATTTTGCTCTACGCATATTTGAATATTTTAAATTGCAGGCACAGGACTTACAGGCCATTATATGCAATTTTCCTCAGGATTCATAATGAGTTAGGATCATGCCACGAGGGCCATTAACATATTTTCTGTAATAATTGCACTCTTAAAAATAAAGACCAACATTGAGGTCTACATTTACCAGTCAGAAGTGGGAGCCGTTACAGCTGGCACAACAAGAAAGAAATGGTAAGATAAAATAGTTGTTGGGCTGCATGGAAGGAAGAAGCATACCTCTTTAGTGTCCATGGAATGATTTCATGTTCCCTCCTGGGCACCTAGTCCCAGCTTGACAAGTAGCCATGGCTCATGGGACTCAGAGGCAAAAATGCAAATGGCTTGACTGGCACCCAGTAGGCTTAGTTGCTTTCAACATGCAAAGCCCAGCTCAGAAAAGCAACAGGGACAAAGCTCTTTCATCATCAGGGACTGAAACAAAGAGGAAGTCAAAGGACTTACCTTGTTCACCCATCATCAGGTGTGAGAGGCCTTTGAGAGAGAGAGAGAGAGAGAGAGAGAGAGAGAGAGAGGAAGTAAGAAAAAAAGAACAAAACAGAAAAAGAATCAGCAATATCCATGCACTCTGGTCACAGTCCAATACCTCTCAGGATTGGAGCTCACATACTTGAACTAGACCAAGTATGGTGTAGCACACAGGGCACACGCCTATGCAGGGGCTGCTTTCCACACTGAGCAGGAAACGTCTCTCATGCGTAGAAAAAAACCTGCTGATAGTTGCATAACTGTATTTGAGGTTCATCAGTTTCCTTAGAGAGTGACTTCAGAGGGACCGCACACTGGTACGGCCAAATGGGCTAGGAAAGCCAAGGTCTGCATTAAGGCTTTGCAGAGAGCATTTGCTCCTCTGGAGAGCTATAGAAATAACTTCTCCTCAGCTAAAGATTTAGAATTCAAGGCTGCAATGGTCAGTGAAAGGGACGCCATGATCCCACCACATCTGCTTCAGAGGAAACATCTGGGCTAAAGGCACACGCACACACAAAGCTATCCTTATTCTTGAACATGGTGGCTTCAGCATGTATTTTTAGGAGTCGATCAACACTGCTCTCACTTACTAATTAAACACTGGACCTGGCAAGGACTAAAAAAACCTGCCTGTAATCTATTTTTAATACTACTCCAGTTTCTTTCTGGGAGACCTGGAGATTAGACTTCTGAGGGCAGTGTGTTACTTAATGGCTCTGTAGTGAAAGCTACTCTTTGGAGTAATTTTTAAAGTAAAGCCAGAAAGCAGCCCAGTTTCCCACAGCAGTGCCAGTCACTGTCAGCTCTGTAGATGGGGCTGTGGTGGTCACCTGGGCCGCTGCAGTCTCTGTCCAGTAACTCTTCCTGGTATAAACCTTGTTTGTTTCAATTAAAATCCATTTCCAGCACCAGTTTTCATATATGTTTACTGTACAACTCTATTCATACAAATATCATTTAGATACTATTGTATATATCGTCATGACCAAGCCATTAGGCATCAACTGACCCACTAGTTAATTTTGTGACACATGATTTCACTGAAGTAAAATATACAAAAAATCAATTCTTACCCACTCAAGCCATGAGTGATCCCCTTCATACTTGGATCCCTGACCTTCTTCCCTTAGCTTGATTCCTTCTCCACATCTTTTACCCCTCACAGCACTTAGTATAGCAGGGATTTTGATACATGTATATACACACACACACAGAGCCCCATACACCCTATCTTAAGTCAGTTTATTAATCAAACAGGACTGTGACTTTTTTAATTTCACGGAGACTGAGAGGTCAAATGAATTTATTACAATGAGAATTTTCAACGAGCAGCATGCTGAGTTTGAGTTTATTTCTCTCTCTTTCATATTTGTGTCTGCTGGAGAAATCTAAAATCCAGATCATCCCAAGAATATGTTCACCCACAGAGAACTCCAAGCCAGATAAGGGGATTAATAATCGTACAGTCTAAGGAATGCAAATATCTTAATGTTCTTGAAGATTATTGTGGATTTAGAAAAATAATCAGAAACACAACATAGGTTTAGGGTTTTTTTATTTTTTTTTAGCTATAAATAAACATAGCAGATTTGATACTGTAGGACATATTTCTGATCTAAATTACAAGATATAATTTCACTGAATCATTTTGCTCTGCTAGCAGAGTGGGTTGAATTTGTGTCTCTATTTATGGCCACTGAACCCATCATACTCGATAGGCAAATCCTACGTCTGTCCAAATGGGCACTTGAAAAGCACTGTAAAAGACGAGATGACAAAAGTATAATTGTTAGGACCTACCAAGCACAGGGACCCTGTAGCAATGGTGAACAAGGAGAAACGGCAAGAAGGTATGACATGCAGCTGAAGCTGCCTGAACAGCGAGGGGACATCAGTCCTAGAGCAGAGATAGGGGTCCCAAGCCCTCAGCCCTTGTACACTGCGGGGAAGGAAAGCCATGGCTGAGAGGAACAGCACCAACAGGCGCAGCTGCTGGGTATGGCAGGGACCTCGTCCATTTGGCAGGATGCGACATTGACAAAGAGAAACCTCCAGAGAGGCTCAAAGCGAGAGCCTGCACTTAACACCCCAAATCACTCGGTAAGAAGACCCCTTTTCTCTCCATCAGCCACAGTCTCCAAATGTCAGGAATGTCAACACCCCTTTTGTCCTTACCCCTGGAAGGTCAGTGCTGTATGCCCTGTCTGTCAGGCTGTGCTGGTTTGAGGTATCAGCCAGGTGCAGCCCAGAGCCCTTTCCCTACAGTCCACGAGTGAACGCACCCCCTTAATGTAACCACCATTCTGACCTCCGGTTTGGCCTTAGTTCAAATGCCTGCGAAAGAAAGTCTTCCTAAGAAATGTTCTGACTCCTTCTGCTTCTTGACAAATATGAAATACAACAGCAGCTGTGGCACTGTATGTAGCTCTTGATCTTCTAGTCCCAGATGGACAACGGACGTAGGGAGATTAATGATAAATAATGTCCCCCCAGAAATGCTACTTTTTCCTTTTTAAACCAGGAAGAAAAAGGAGGGTGGACTTGAAGATACAGCAAAAAACCCAATATTATCTCTTGTGTTGTCCATCGACACAGAACTTTATTTTAACAAAGAGAATACTAACAGAATTCCAGATTCATTGTTAGATAGAATAATAATATAAATAATGAAATAACATATCAGCTTTTCTCATCTGAAAATTTTCCTCCCTTGCAATTTAAAGTAGGAGTGATAATGAGTATCTCTAACAAAACATCATTAACAACCAAAACCTTCAACCATTGAGATCTAAAATCTGTGACATTTGCAGCACGTGTAACAATGGCCTCAAATTAGTCACAGTAAAATCAACATGGAAAACGTGAACTGGCATCACTGCCTCACCTTTACATCAGTTTCAAGATATGACAAGATGCTAAAACAATTTTCACATCCTAAAAGTCAAAGTCATCTCAAGGTGACATGGGGTAGCACTTGCTATTGGACTACAGTAAACTATCAGGGCATCCAACAAACCAATGCAAGAGGTGTGAGAATTGTTCAGACCTGCAAACTAGACCAGATTTTGCCAGAACAGGGGGGACACCTATCACCATGATATTCAGGCATCAACCATAAAGGCTAGCAAAGCTTTCAGCAGGCTCAGGATGCTAAATGAACTCATCGGGCCCCACTCACATATATTATTCACATAAACAAACACTGTTTGTGCCAATAGCTATCCCATTCCAGGGGAATCTCGTAAGAAAATCTGAGTTTCCACCTAAATACACATGAAATAGGCTTTCCTTTTAATCTTAGATTTGTTCAACAAGAAACCCTGATTAAAGCCTGAGAGCTGCAAACTCGGCCAGTGTAGAACTGGGAGAAGCTTGACACAAACCTGCATGATCTGTAATAGTCAAGGGGTTGTGTGCTTTTTCTGAACCAACCTAGTCATTCTTATAATAATCTACTGGCTGGGCACAACTGCTGCCGAACAAAAATGGTAGGCAGTAAGTGCGCTGGATAAGGTTTAGGAAATTCCCAGAATAAATAGCTTATCTGCCTGCACAAAATGTGAAAGTCGGGAATCTGGTGACTTGCTATTTCTGAACTTCAAACATGAGTGAGAGTAAGGACAAGCACATGGTTTTGGAAGAAGGCGCTCAACAGGTTTCTTAGATGATGACAAGCATCTGCTTGTGCTCAGCCTCTGGAGCCCCAGCTTCTTCAGGCTTTCAGCAGTGATGTGAAGAGAAAGCGGCCTGCTTCTTCAGAACACTGGCTTGTTATTAAAATAATATGTCCATTGCTGAGCGCAGACAGACATATAAACTCATCTCTTTCACCATGATTTATGCCTGTCTCAACTGACTCTTCCTACTTAGGGAGGTTTTTTGATATTTCTTTAAACTACTACCAAATCATTATTCTTTTCTTAAAGGTTAAAATTAATCTCCCTTGATCTCAAAGTAACAGTTCAAAGAACTAATTTAAAAAAAAAAATTGTAATCCATCTGCTTTCTATATCAAAATAGTAAAATGAAGTGGCTGTAATTGTACAAAATATCAAGGGCCAACGCTGGATTCTTATGAAACCAGAAGGACATTTTTAAAAGTAGCTTCAAAGTACAATGATATGAAAGAGCAATGTAGTTAAACAACAGTCCTCATCTTTAAGGATTTACTAGGGGCAATTTTCAAGGTGGAGGAGAAAATGAAGGAAACCTTGGAGGCTGTTTGAACCCCACCCCCACTGTCCCTCCCCCCAGCACCACATTTGGGTACTTAGCAGTTAAAATGGAAAAATAAATCCACAAAACCTAAGAAGGTGGTGAGAGCACAAAACACAGCTGAGGGTGACAACTGATTGCAGCAACAAAGGAAGATGGACTCCTTCATCTAGTTAATTATAGCTTTTCCTGTATTACTGGTCCCATGCTCTGGGGGTGTGCACATGTGCGTGGGTGTGCGTGCACCACTGAACTGCTCAGTTAAGGCGGGCAGCCTCAGTATTTCCCTTTTAATGATGCTGCCAGATGATTAGCCCAAAACCTCTTAACGAATGGGAAGAGAGACTGCCAGGCAGCAGCAGCAGCCTAGCTGTCCCCAGGGGCAAGCTTGCCCACAGAGGATCCTTTCCTGGGTAGCAGGCTCCGTGACCCATTCAAACAATAACAGGGCCAGCTGCAATGGATGTCTGAGGCAGGGCATCATGCCCTCTGGTCCAGAAGATACATGCAAATCTTCTACAGCAGAGCTGAAGAAAGAAATCGTGCAAAGCAGGGATTCTTCCAAAAATAAAATGACAGCTACTACAGAGAAGAGCACTCTGATGAGTGATGGAGTCTGCTGTTTCACCCTCAGTAAGTTTGCAGATGACACCCAGATGAGTGCTGCAGTTGACACACTTGAGGGAAGGGATGCCATCCAGAGGGACCTGGACAAGCTCAAGAAGTGTGGGCCCATGTGAATCTCACGAGGTTCAACAAAGCCAATTGCAGCTTCCTGCGCTTGGGTCGGGACAAACCCTGTAGCAATAGAGGTTGGGGGATGAAGGGTTTGAGAGCAGCCCTGCCTAGAAGGACTTGGAGGTACTGGTGGATGAAAAGCTGGTCATAAGCCGACAATGTGCACTCACAGCCCAGAAAGCCAAATGTATCCTGGGCTGCATCAAAAGAAGTGTGGCCAGCAGGTCAAGGGAGGTGATTCTGCCCCTCTGCTCTGGTGAGAGCCCACCTGGAGTGCTGTGTCCAGCTCTGGAGTCCCCAGCACAGGAAAGACAGGGGCCTGTTAAAGGAGGTCCAGAGGAGGGCCACAAACATGGTCAGAGGGATGTAGCACCTCTCCTATGCATAAAGGCTGAGAAAGCTGGGGTTATTCAACCTGGAGAAAAGAAAGCTCCTAGGAGACCTTATAGCAGCCCTCCAGTACCTAATGGGGGCTTTTAAGATGGGAACAAAATTTTCCCTAGGGCCTGTTGCAACAGGACAATAGGTAATGGCTTTAAACTAAAACAGCGAAGACTTAGACAAGATATAATGAAGAAATTTTTTATGATGAGGTGATGATGATGTGAAACACTGGAACGGATTGCCCAGAGAGGTGGTAGATGCCCCATCCCTGGAAACATTCAAGGCTAGGTTGAACAGGGCTCTGAGCAACCTGATCTAGTTGAAGATGTCCCTGCTCATTGCAGGAGGGTTGGACTAGATGACCTTTAAAGGTCCCTTCGAACCCAAACCTTTCTATGATTCCATGTTTACATCTCCTTTCCTAATTTCCTAAAACTACTACTTCCTTAAGAAATAGGCTTTTTTTTCCTCCTCTGAGCCTCCTACCCCAGCTCCATCAGCAGTTTCCTTTTCTAGCTAGGGAGGACAGCTGACAAGTGCCCCATCTCCCACGTGGTCCTTCTTAAAACAGGCATCTTTAGGTTTCCTAAAACCCAAAGACCAAGAGAGACACTCTAAGAGTCTGCATGTACCAAAAAGAGGATATTCCAGCAGGGCCAAAGGATGGGACTCAGAGG
Organism: Chionis minor; assembly: GCA_013398295.1. Taxonomy (NCBI): domain Eukaryota; kingdom Metazoa; phylum Chordata; class Aves; order Charadriiformes; family Chionidae; genus Chionis; species Chionis minor. Next base: position 425,346 of record VZSF01009050.1, on the reverse strand, counting down.
AAGAAGCAAAACCCTTGTCTTGAGAGATGTGAAGAATGGATGAGAGCAAAAATCATTCTGAGACCTAGTTCAGACCTTTTACCTGCTAGACAGGTCAGCTTCGCCAAGAGGATGACCTGATTTTTTGGTTGCTGGCATACATGGTGCCCGATTTTTCTGACTGGCCAAAGCAGTAGCACAGGCTGGGGAGCAGTCACTTTTGTTTGATTCAACTGTGATATGCACAACAGCCAAGGGGCTTCTCGCAGGCCCCAGCAGTGAGGCCAGCCGGGAGTGCAGTTTTGTTATTGTAGCCGGAGGCCCACTTCCAATCTAATTACACACAACAGCTGTGCTAGCTCCTCTTTTCCATCCCTTCTGCTTCCTCTGCTGTGTAATTCCAGGATAGGTTTTATCATTACTGGGGGCAGTGAGTCAGGGTGAGTGGCACCTACTCTGAGTGAGCAAAGGAATATGAGCATGAAGTAGAAGCCATACAGGAAGTCATTTACCCCAACATCAGCTGGGCAGAAATAGTGGTCAAACTATACTATCTCCTTTCCCCCACGGCAGAAGCAGTATTCTGACATTGCACGTAGCATATTCCTAGAAGTATTCACATAGGGAGTGGTGTGAACACCACAAACATACAAACACGGTGGTGTTTGAAAGCACGAAAATAAACGTGCAAGTGTTTGCAAAGATGGCCGCACGCACAAGAGAACATGTGCAGGTAGCAAGACCTGCGGGTGAATGCATTTTATGGCTGACCCATAAGAAGATGAGTACCACTGCAAATCAGAGCACCTGATTATGTAGGTGCACAAGTTGGGAAAAGAACCGATAGGCATGGAATAGAATTCTTCAGCTTGGAAAAGACACCTCTGACAGTATATATGATAGAGGTAAAATCCCAAATAATACAGAGCAGTGAACAGTGATTTTTTTTTTTTTCCCCTGTTTGTCAGAACACAAGGAGTAGAAGTCACCGAATTAAATTCCCAAGTAACGGGTGCAAAAACAAGTCAAAGAAAGTACTTTCTACATTTGAATAATTAAACAATGGGATTTGTTATCACAGGATACTGTGGAGTTAAAAAATACAAGTGGATTAAGAAAAACAAAGACTGGACATGTCCAGAGAAAATATGTCCATCAATGACTGTAACACACCATGATCTGGATGCAGCATCAGGTCAGAAAGTCCTTAAAACAGCAACCAAAAGAAACCACAAAGGTGTATCAGGACAAGACCAATGCTAACATAGTTTCTTAAGCTTCTTCCAAAGCATCTACTTTCATAAAAAGAGGCTTCTGGGGTAGAAGAATTCTTGCTCTGACCCCAGTGGTCACTACTGCCATATTGCTGCAAATGGGCATGCATGGAGCTGAAAAACATTCAGGTTTCAGTGCAAGAGAATCCAATTTGGGGACAGTGCCTGTGCAAAGGGCACACAAGAATGAAACAACTGTGGCACCTATGAAGAAGAACAAAAACCTGTAAAAACTGGTTTCAAGCACTCATGTGAGTGACACTGAAGAAATGGCATGGGTGGATTCTTACTCTGACCTTCTGCAAATAGGAAACTTCAGATGGGCTGAAACACAATTCACATGTTTTCATGTCCCAAAGCAGAGTTCAGCTTCAAGAAAGCGGAAGCCAGCATACAAGTACTGTTTAAATGAACCTATGACATGGAGTTAGGGAGAAAGACTGAAACAGCAGCACTGAGATGAATAAGGGAGAGAAGCTTTAAAAGATGGAGTTTGAAGGACTAAAGGCCTGCATCCAAAAAGTGCTTGTATGCTTGTGCCTTCAAGGATCTCTGCATCCTTATGAAGGAGTTGTTCAGGCAAATAAGGACTAATTTTTCCTCAGGGCCCCAACTAACTCTGTCATTTCTACTGGGTTGTGTCCATTCAGTTACATGCAAACTCTAGTCAGCAGTAAAATCATGACAGCAAAGTGCCCAGCACTTCATCTCTTAGCCTCCTCCCCATGAACATCTGAAGATCTGTCCCACAAAGGGGATAAGCGTGGCAAGAATAGGAAAATCACTATTTAAACTTCGATAGCCCCAGGTATCAGTACCAGTCACCATAATGTCAAGGGCCCATATTTAGTTCTTTCTTGTGCATATATTCTTCCACTGAAAAAAAAGTGAGACAGAAGCATATCACTTGCTCCTTGATTTAATGGTGTTTTCCCAGCAATTTGTCTTTGAGAAGCTGGACCACTGGCAAAGAGTAGAAGGTGCAAAGAAAGGGGCAGATATTGTGCAGAAGTGACAGAGGCATCCATTCAGGTCTGTGCTGTATACCCCTCCCCATCCAAGGCACTTAACCTCTCTAATAAGGCTCTTAGACTCCATAATGTTCAGCCCAAGATCTCTAAGTATCTTGTGAAGGTGAGGTGAGGCTGTAGGTGTAACTCCAAAAGGAAAACTGAAGTACTAAAAGGAGAAGTTATTTCTCCTCTGCACAACACAGTGAGTCAGTGGCCCAGCTGAGTACAGACAGCAACAGTCCCAGCTCCAGGGCCCGGCTCTAAATACTTGACTTTGCTGCTTACAGTGTGATGTTGTTATTTTGTGACCAGGGATATAACATCTGCAGGGCAGCTGAGCTAACATCTGACAAACTCCTTGCATTTGTGAGGTAAGCCAGATGGGATCTTCAGCTGGCTCCTGAAAGGAGTGTAGTACACTAGCCCCTGTTGCCAGAGTACTCCTTCACAAGCAGAGACCTCACAGCCAGGGAAAGTTCATACTCCCCATTTCTGTTTACTTTGAATAAGACCAACTTCCTTGCACCTTGCAGGAACTGTGCCCAGCAGAGCCCTGTGGTCCCCACTGCTGCCAGCCCCAGCCTATTCACAGCTACTTTCTCTTACTGGGGAATTAGTTCTAACCAGTCTATTCAACAATAAAAAATACTATTAATCAATGGGTTCTTTACAGCCCTTCTGCTGCCTGTGGGTAAACAGCTACCATTAGCTTACAAAATCCCAAATTTGTCTTGCAAACAGTGGATGGTTAAAGTAACCATTTTGACAGGTGCCCGGGGCTCTATCCCCACAATACAGATAGCTGGATGGCCAAATAGGAAGAAAGCTTCTGCACAGCCAGGCAGAGGGCAAGTACACACCCAAACCCTCCTGGTGGTCCATGTCACTGCCCAGTCACACAGTGATGTCAGCAAATGCAGCTGAGCAGAGAGATTAGACTGCCTAGAATTAAACAGTTACAGAGCCTGATAATGAGGTATGGGTAATTGTCAAACTGAAAACATACAGATGAGTGCGAGAGTGCATGGAAAAGAGCATTCACGTGTGACTCGAAACCATGTTGAGAAAGCACACAGCAGTCCTGAGAACAAGAACATGTGTATGAGCAATGGGGAGAATAAAAAATGCACATCCAAGCATATAAATTATCAGAATAAGAGGGCAGTGGGGCAGCAGAGCCCATTCAGAGAACAGAAGGATGGACTGCTCCAGGGTGCCCACAGTACCAGCAGCACGGTCCTGTCCTGGTTGTGCTACTTCTGGTTGGGCTCCACTAGGGATGCTGTCATGACCCGCACACCACGCAGAACACCTTGGAGATGGCCCTGACGTTGTTTGCAGCAACGCTTGTTTGTAGCATAATATCATGAGTCCTGGAAGAGCCTGGCAAGACCATGCCTTCCCAATTCAACCATCCTTCTCTGCCACAGACACCAACTGCTTCAGGACATGGTGGAGAGGCTTGTGATCCCAAGCAATTGGTGTGTGTCCTGTCAGATCCTGCCAAGATGAGAGGAGATAGGAGTTCCTGGACACCTCAGACTGGGGAAGAGAAGGTACATATTCAACCCCGTGGATCACTGAAAAGATTCAATGTTACGGTTGACAAAGCCTTTCTTTCCCAAGTACGCCAAACGGCATTTGTCATTTGGCCACTTCCATTCCCATTGCTGCCAGCTGAGTTGCACACAGAATGCAAACAACCTCAGCAGAACAAAAAGGGGGTTCACAAGAGAAGCCAAGAGGCTAAATATGCAGGGAAATTACCTGAGTGGCTGGTCCTCACCACGTCTCTCTGAAGTGTTTCACAAAATCTGATTATCCAAGTGTAGAAAAGAAGCAAATTGAATGGAGAACTCATTCCACGTCCGGGTTGGGTTTAACAAAAGTTGTGCAGAATGCTGAGAAGGAAAAGAGCCTTGACTCTCCCATCATCCCACTCCAGCCAGGGCAATGCCAGCTGCTTCCCTGGGCTCCCATTTCCATTTCACATAATGGTAAACCAGGTGGAGCTGCCTGAGCGTGAGGTAAAAATGAGTTTCTTAAGCTTCAGTGGCAACAGGATATGGACTATAGTGTAAGGTGGTCTGGTTTGATTAACCCTTATAGCTGAAGTTGGGGAACTCAGATGCTTTCGGCAATGAGAGAGCAATTTAGTGAGGGAGGTTTGGAGTTCTCTGTGGTAAAACACTTCCTTGTGGAAGAACTCTCCAAATTAACAAGGACATGAAACACACATTCTTTTTTTCCCTTTTAAATGAATCATTTGTGCCCTGTCAGGAATTAAAATTTTGATACCTAAATAAGATCACACATTTAGCCAGAAAGATACTCACTGGTTTTTGAAACCTAAAACCCCTCTGTTAGTAAAAAAACCCCAAACTCAACAGGTTAACAGAGAAACTAGCAAATGGAGTAGACTACAGTAGGAGAAGGAAAATGACTGAACTAGATTTGTATTCCAGACTACACACAGATGTATCAGAAATAAACTGTATATAATGCAATGTTCCATGCCAGGTAATTAGCAATACAAGCAACAATTTTTAATATAATTTGCATTCAGAAAACATCCCTTTAACTGCCCAATGCAATATAATCTTTGAAGAGGGAAGTTTGTGACCTTTGTTACGAAGAAGCCCTTCTTTTAGCAAAGGCCTTGCAATCCAGACCCAGTGACGTCCAGTATGAAGATTTGTTCTGTATGCTCTCAGGAAGCAGATGAGAGATTTCTGCCGCTGATAACCACCCATCACCACTCCTTAAAGAGCAGCCTTTCAGCTCAGCAAAAGCAACACTTACCTGGAACATGACTGACATCTGTTGAGGTGTTTTCATGGCAAGCAGAAGGGAGAAAAGGAAAAGAGAGAGAGAGAGAAGAGAGAAAAGCCATTAGAGATGCACACAGCAACTCAGCATCCTTGCATGGAAATCAATTTCATGCAAAACCAGAAGTAATTAGGTTTGTTTGAAGGCCACCCATCTGCAGCCAAGTATCCAGCCATGCAAGGGAGGAGGCACTGGCTCCCTCTCCGCTGTGCATGTAAAAGTGAATCCACCATCATATCTGTCCGGAGAGAGAGTTCCTGGAATCAGATAGAACCAAGCCACGTCAGTTCCTGTAAGAATATTGATTAAAATATTCTACTGTTTTTCACACACAAATGCAAAAGAAAGAAATAAAAAACAGCCTGCCTGTAGTAGGTTTCTATTGCACATAAATTCAAGCAAGTTTTCAGAAAAAGGAAAATAACCTGCTCCCCTTTTACGAGGGGCCATGTGAATTTATGACCAGGTGCAAGACACTCAATATAGTCCCAAAGTCTAGAAGAGAGCCCATTCGTTTTCATTCCTCCTGCCCATCATTCCCAAAACAACATCCTTCATTGCAGACAGCAGCAGGGGTGGGTGAGAAGGAGTGCCAGAGGCTTGCACATCCCACATGTTGTCTTTTCACAAGATGCTGAATTCAGACCAAATGGCATTCAGTATTTTTTCTCTTTGTGACATAAGAGCACTTTTCAGAATCAATCACATAAATCCCAGAATAAATTAGTCCTTTAAAAACTGAGGAGCAAGACTATGTATGCGATAGTATCAATCACAGAAAAGGCACATCTTTGAATGCAGTGTCTGTTTTGGGCAGAACCCACCAACCCCGCAGAATGTAATTTAAAAAAATGCCTCATAACTTTTTTAGTATCCCAAGTTGAGTCTTGGTCTGAATAGCTATACTTACCATAACACCATGAGGGAGGAACCCGTGAAATCTCACAGGATTAGACTAGGTTAATTAGACTGCCTCCTTCCAAGGCAGCCCTCCAAAGAAAAAAAACTTGCTTGAGGAAACAGTGGGGCCAGATCCATAGGTAGCTTTCTTCCCTGGAGGCCTGTACCTTGCCCAGGAGTTGTGCTGCTGCAGGTACCATCTTTCAAATAAGACTTCAAAGCAATACATTAATGATTTGGACTGCTACAGGTCCCAGACCACTTCTGCCACAAGTTCAGGAGCATGACATGCTGGGTGCTTTGACTACACACCAAGGTCTAAGAACATATTCTCCTTCCCCAAATAGCCCCTCCAATTTCCATCAGTATTCTCCCTTCTTGCCCAAACCATCTGTGTTGCTGCAAAACGGGTGCCACTTCTCTTCCCAAGACACTTGCATTTCAGTGGTGAGCGATTCCTGTGCATGTTGCTTTTTGTTTATCACTTTGTAATGCCTCCAGGATCCTTTCAGGAGAAGTTCCTGCAGTTTATCACACATATATCAAGCCATCCTTCCCTAAGGAGGTAATAACCCAAATAAAACAATGCACAAAGAAGGGAGGGACTGTTGCATCAACTCATTTAATTTCCTTAGCTTCTACTAAACATATGTGTCAGATCTGATGAGTGTTATTTGTTGCCTTTCCTCTTTTAACACATGATTGTACCTAAGAACTGGTGTCTTGGCATGCAAGCCTAGAAGGACACTTAGCACTGAAAGTTTGCCTGGAAGTAATTATTTTCAGGTAGGAAAAGAAAACAAGCATCAGGCAGCAACGCATGCACTGAAGATGGAAGGCAAAAGGAGGTGAGAGCAGGAGCAGAAGGAAGGAGCAGAGCCTTAAACACTACTGCAGAATGTAAGCACAATGTCAAAGAATTTACAACTCCACAGCTAGGACCTGAGTTGAGGTGTTGCTTGGGAAAATCAGTGTCAATCAGAGAAGATGATCACACATGTCCGAGGAGGAGGAAGGGGGCATCATAAGGCACTGCAAATTTTTCTGATAATCCAGCAGCTGCCCCAAAGCCTATTCTAAGCAGGTACAAAGCTCTAGATCCATGCTATCTTCTCAGCCTCCCCGCACACCTGACAAAGGACTGGGCATGGCTGAAGTCCAGGCTACCTCAAGGGCCCGGGAACAGCAGGCAGCCTCACCAGGGTGTCTGTGCTACAGGAGGAAATCTGTGGGCTGTTTAAGGAATAAAAAGGATCAGCAGATAGAAAGGGCAAAGGAAAAAGCTAACCAAGGGTGAGTAAGGGATAAACACATTAAGCAAATAAGAGGCAGTAGGCTGTAACTGATACACTGCTTGAGATAATACTTATTTAACTGTGCGTGAATTAAACAGGTCATGAAGCTGTTAAAAAAAAAAAAAAACCCACAAACCACAATGAAGTGTTAAGAGCTACACAGGCATCTTTAAAGTGTAGTCTCTCAATGGAAAGTAACAGGGGCAGACAGCAAGAGGATTTCCATTTACCCGTATTTTTTTCTTCCAATGTCCCTAACAGGAGGCATTCCCAATCCTGACCGGTTTTACTCTTAGCTTTCTTTTTGCGGTATCTTTTTTGGAAAGTCCACCCAACACAACTTCAGCATACACTAGCTGCATCAGAAAAGTCACTGTTTGCACCTCTGCAACACTTCTGCAGTATCTACCTATGTGGAACCCAAGGTCACTAGTGTTACTTGCCATACTAAATACAAAGTGAGTTTCTTGTATTGCAGACACCCCCCCATGTGGTATCTGCTGGCAAATGCTGATTTTCAAAAGGTGAAAATACCTGTTTTTTATTTTAAAACACACATGAGAAAGCACTGCTTTCTTTGCGCAGATAAAAATGGCATATAGGCAGTCAGTCCTCACAAAAAGACCCTACGATAAATAACACCGTGGTGTGCAATTAAAACTGTGGTTGCATGTATTGACAAAAGGGAACCTTAATAAGAAACCTCTGATGCAGCACCTTATGGCTGGTGGCTCCACAATGTGAAGGAATCTAATGCTTCAAGAAAGGCAGAAGACAGAGATGACAAACAGGCAGAATGATCAAGTTTGGGGAGCTCAGTTCACTCTTCTTCAGCCCTTGCCATCTGAGATGTTCTCTCAGATTATCTTCATGTTTTCCCAGTTCATTTTCAAAAGGACCGTTTAAAACATGTCCTCACTTTCTTCCTCTTCCATCAGCACTACCTTCCTCCCCCCACAGGGACCTTCTACCTGCCACAAGTACAGCATTCCCCAATTAAACAGGGAGCATGCAGAACCCGTGGCTAACAAAACGCCCAGTGACCACAGGACTTACTGCCATGTAGATGGAGGTTTATCCACTTTCTCAGAGCACTTCAAACACAGAAAGGTCTGCCTCCTAACCAAAGAAAAGGCAGAGTTTGCTTTATCCTATACACAAGAGTCCATTTATTGTGCCTTTGTAAAGGGCTGAGCTGCAAGCCAGTGCTGTTTGCTTTTGTTCTTTGATGCTAATAGCTGGGTTGAAAGAGGGATCAACAGGGCTGCTGCCTTTGTCTGGTGCAGACCCAGCCATCTGGGTGGGGTGGAAGGAGAAGGAGGAGGATGAAGGGGAGCAGCAGGAACAAAGCAAATGTTATTATAGTTTGGATCATTCTCATGCCTGTAGAGGAAACATATGAGCTATTTTTAATTCTAACATTTTAAAGAAGTTTAGCAGTAACGTGTCGTAAGAGTGCACTTCTGTCTCCATCTGGAAGACAAGGACAGCACAGACTTTCTATGCACACCAGCCCTTCCAGTACACATCACCTTGACCTGAAGAGACCTGCTTTCGTTCCCATCTCCATGGTCCACCCAATCTTGTCTTCCCCTTTGATGGGCTGTAGACATTTGTCTTCTACCAGCCAAACTGAGAGCCACTGACTGAATTCACACATCGCAAACCAGCTGTCAGGCAGAAGCATCCTAGGTTAAGTGGAAATAATCACCTAGTAGAGAACAGCACTGTCTTGTACCACAAGTCCCTCGAGCTCTCTGGCATCCCCCTCCAGGGCTCTCTGGTTACCCTCGCTCTGAACACCAGTGTGTGGAGAGGACTGGGGAGTAGGCATGAACTGGGGAGAGGAGGAGGGCAAAAGTTGTAACACTTACAGGCATCTTTTTGTCATAGGAGACCCACTCCCAAATAAGAGCAGATCCTGCCTATAGACAGGAAAATGACCTTATTCTAAAGCTGATTCAGTTAGCAACACCTGAAAAAAAAGCTTTTCTAAAGCAGATTTGGCTCTCCTCATGCTGCAAATACAGAAAATGGATGCAGGTAAAATTTCACTGGCAGGAGCATAACTGGTTGGGAATTCTCAGTCACTTACTTTGACTTACTGATATATATGAAAACAGTTCGGAGACCACAGATTGATGCATTTATGGCAGCTTGTGAAATGATTCAAAAGATACGTGATGAGCCAGCCTGGACGCCTGTGGTGTGGTAGTACGAGATGCTGGTGACTCAGAACCGGGTGATTTCCTCTTAATTGAGCTCTGATGCAACATTTTAACAATAGGATGAAGAGCTGCATTTTGGCTGAGCTGGCAACCCCTCAAATTACCATGAGCAAAGTCTTCATTAATTTGATACTTCATCAAACAAAGTGTTAATTCCAGATTTGGCAAGTGGTCTCAATCCATCCTAACCTGGTTGGTTCAGGTAAAGGTAAACATACGGTCTTTCTTCACCTCCTGCACCAAGCTCTTGGGGACCAGTGTTGTTGGTGCAAAACTGAACAGACTCTCTGTCTTTCTCTTCAGAACACTGTGGTTCAAAGCCACCTGGGAGGGTTATGGTAACGTGAAAAGAAATAGCATTTACATTGTATAAACAGTTTCATAACAACAATTTACTTGGGTAAAGACAGGCTCTGTAATGAGATCAGTTCCAAGCATTAGGACAACATCCCTGTAGTGCCCATGCTCACACAGACATAGGCACCTTGAAGACTATTGTATTTATGGTTAACTAGGTTAAAATCTTGGCTCTGTTAAATTCATAAAAGACTTGACAGTTACTTTGATAGTGTCACGATTTAATCCCTCATATTTACTTAACATCTTTTATCTTATTCTGGTAATAGGCTCCATCCCTGGTATCTTTACACTGATTCCAATGGAATTGCCACAGAACTAATTTGACCAATTCTATTTAATTTCCTAAATGTTCAGGATACTGAAACAAATCCAAGACCGCTCAAGACTATGATGTCTGTCACTGAGCTGCACACTGGGATCACGAAGAACTTCATCGCACTAGCAGGTGTAGGCCTTATTGTCTCACTCCAGAAGAATAGGACCCTGTAATTTGTGTTAATGGAGTGTTGAACACTTCTGATTTTATTCAGCAGAGACAAGTGGTGACACATACACAAACAAGTTCATTACAATCAATTACATTTCTCTGTGTCCTTTGTCCTACGGGATCTCTTAGGCTTCAGTCTCTCGGGAATAGTACTCACTTGATATGTTGCATAGAATTGCAGACATTTGTGGTACTGTGACTTTGCACAGCTAATACTTGGGATCCCAAAGCACTTATTAGCTGTGAATATAGGAATCATTCATCCAGTACTGAAATGCAGCCAGCTCTGAAGTGAAAGAGGCAGATGTTTAACAGCTTATAGGAAAGCCGTACAGCAGTTTAGCATGTCAGAGTTAGAACAACAAGAACTACTTAAAGAGGCGGAATGAAACTTGGCTGATTCTACTAAAAGTGCCGTGTGATTTTAAAGCACTTCTGATTTAAATGAGGTGAAGGGATTTGATTTCAAACCTTATCTGAATGATTAACAGTGATCTAATGCCTCCAATGCTCTTCTCCATACTGTGTGCATTAATGTCATGGACAGCCTGCCCTCTCCGCAGGGTCAAATGTGAGGTTGACTGACACGTGCCTAAGTATGTGTCACCCTCTAAAGCGTATGAAGTTTGAGTGGATCCTATATCTGCTAAAGAAGACAGACCCTTTAAAGAAACAGACCCTTTGGTAAAAAAACAGCAACAAAAAATCTTAGAGAAATGCATTCATAACAATCCCTCTAATTAACTCTGTATCATTACTATTCATAGATAAAGCTGCTCGCACAGCTTTCAGTGAAAGTACCATCCTCTCCCACACACACCAAAAAATATGCTCATAAACGTTCCTTGGGGCCCTGGCTACATAGCTGAGGAAAAAGTCAATAGTTCTGTAGCCTACTACTAGCAAAAATCCAACCAGGATTTAATTACTGTGTCCTCCAAACAGTCTGTTGATCTTCACTTAAACTGCCTAGATACATTGCCTGAGCACTCCAGGATGAAGCCGCTTTCTATTTCATCCTAGGTGCCTGGGAACTGGAGGAAACAGAGGATTTGCTCCCTGCTATTTTGCACAGCACCCCTGTACATCTCCATTCAGCCAGTTGTGTTCACAGACTTGTGGAGCACACAAAGATACATAACTGTGTAACTTCTGAAGGGCAGGTGAAAGCAGAAAAATACAAAGTGTCCTCTGCATTCATCATAGATAGAATGGCAAGAAATGTACGATGCAGATCAGGAAGTTTTGGTTTAATGTTTGAAAAATTTGGTAGCGACAGGGTAGCGGGGTTCTGGAATAGCTTGGCTACTGGGAGTTAGCCACCAGCATTAGGGACTATCAAGAAAATACTAGACAAGTATTTCTCATTAATTTTTCAGATACACTTGATCTTGTCTTGGAAAGACTAGCTGGCCCTTGAGATCCTTTCCAATCTCATTTTCTACATTTTTACTATTCTAATTCAAAATGCAGTCTCCCCAGACAATCCCGTCAGTAACAGCTGCCAGGCATCACAAGCTACGAGCTTCAGCAATGGAGCAGGGCAGACACCCAGGCCGAGCCTCTGACAGCAGCCAAGCGCAGGTACTCGGGGAAGAGTCAAAGGAACTGAGAAAATTCACATTACCCTTATTTACAGCTTCCAGCAATGAGAGACCAGTGGAGGTTGCATCATGGCCAAAAAGTACAACAGCCTTGATGGACTCTTCCCTCCTTTAATTTGCCTGGTCTCTTCTGGAACTAGCATTGATCCAGTGTGAAACAGTATTTTCGTTTGTTCGTTTAAAATCTGCAGCAGAATATATTGCATTGAGCATCCCCTACCTGTTGCTTTATAAAAGATTATGAATAAACATTCTCTAATCAGCATTGCCACAGCACTCTTCATTATGACTATTAGTCACCTTACCTCCTGCTTTAGCCACTTCTTTTCTAAACTGAAGAGTGCTGGTCCATCAAGACCCTCTGAATATGGCAGCCATTCTGTGCCTACAGTGCAAAGACATCTAAGTTACCTCCAGCAGGACCAGTTTTGAATTTTATCCTCAGGTGAGTTGTACCGGGCCATTTGTGTGACTAGTATATTTTAGCACAGGTCTAAACCCATCAGAAGCCTGCCCCTCCCCTAGAGGCATACAGTACTACTCACTCTGGCCAAAAATCCAACGAGAACTAAGCTATTATTCTTGTCAGAAACACAACTTGACAAGTTTATGAATAAGAAATACAGACTGCGTTTGAACAAATCAGCCTAAGAGCACTCTACCTCTCTGGAGATTCTTGTTCCTCACCAGGGCCTGGTGCAGATCCAGACCACCTCTTCCCTTTCTGTTTAGCAGCGTCACACACACATCTGCCCTAGAATCCACTTGTAGCACTTGGGCCAAGGACAAGCTATAACTCCTGTGAAGCCAAAACAGATACCAGCTGACAAACAAAGCATGTCATAGAAAAACATGGACACTCTGATAGCGTGTGCCCAAGTTATGCACATTCGGTACACAGTCTCCTCCACAAACACTACAATTTGTCATTCAATGTTCCATGCAAACAGCAAAAGCCGCCATATGGTTCATCATGTTACATACTAGTGTGCCAAAGCTTTTTCCACCTAAGTGGCCACTCACAGGAAAAAAGGGGACTACATGACTTTCCTGCCTTTAGCTACAGTATTTGGGACCACTATTTATAAACCATTCATATATTAGGAGCAGTGGCAGGCTTCCATAGAAAGTTGAGTTTGCATTTTCATAGATCATATTCAGTGGTAAAAAGAAGAACATGATTTCTCTGCCTCTCCCAGTTTGGATGAAATCAGAACTTATGACCTCCTAAAGCATACATTGCTTATACTTCTGCCTGTTTTATCACTCTTCTGTAACATTACCTAGGCATCTCTGTACATGCTTCCATGCAAACACTTATGGCTGGAAATGCCTGTCCTCATTCAGATTTTCCTTCAAGGTGAGAGTGTCTCATGCTTTGCAAAGCCTTTCAAAAACTTCTTGCAAGAGAGCTACATTCCCATGGACAGCTGCTTCCTCGTGTTCTAACTACATTTTTTAGACAGTTCCCATTACAAGCCAAATTTTCTCTTGACTTTAACAAGGACTAAATTAACCAATATGACACTTCAGTGGCTGCATGATATCATAGCAAGATGTGTTCTTGTAAGCTGTAGATGACTCACGCAATAGACCTTAGCGACACAGGAGCCAGTTTCTCTCCAACAGCCTTCCTATTTTAATTGATTTGGGCATCAGGAAGGCATGGCAACTGGATGGATCTCCCTAATGAAATACCCTCCCTGCCAGGAATGCCTTCCCTGGATTCACCAACATAGCTACTTCTCAGATCCAGCCACAGCAGTAATGCTGGAAGGTTATCAGGCCAGAAAGACAACAGGGAGCTTGCTGATGATCACACACAACAGTAGACTTTCCCATGGTGACCACCACAAAAATTAACCTATTTTTGAGCAGTCTTGCAGCTTACGCTAAAGTGAACTAGCCATATGACCCAAGAAGCTAAAACTAGTTTCATTGCAGGCACTCTGCTGTCTGCTCAAAGTATGGAAATCAGGCTCGTGGTGTTTCATCTTTGTGTCCATCACCTGTAAGACTGACAGAGAGACTGGAAACCAAGGCATTACCCACCATATGCCACAGAAAGAGTGTACGTCTCCTCCTGTTGAGCAAGAACCTGCACCCATGCTGAGTATTTTCAGCTTTGTCTTGTTCTCAGACCATCACCATGACAGCTACCAAAGGCATTTACTACCTCCAAATCCACCGCAAATTGTGCTGCCTCCATTCCTCTCTTATCATCCAAAAAATGATGGATGGGAATGAACTTTGGGCATATTTCCTGTGACATACACAGCACTGAGGATATTCAATAAATAGTAACACAAAGAACAGAAAAAGGAGTTAACACGAGGAGATTTGGAAAAAAAGTGATAAGTAAGCACAGAAAGGGCTCATTAAGCCTATGAAGTGGCCCAAGCTATAATCTATTTGCTGTACCCGGTCTTGGAATTAATAAAACAAATCCCTTGATAAGTCTGACAGAGTTATTAGAGAATGCTAATATTCCCCTCAGACCAAACTGAAGAAGCAGAGCTGAAGCCACAGAAGGCTGTGACTAGCCTAGTCAGGCAAGGGTGGAGGGAGAGAAAGAGGCACCTTCTCCAAATCCACCTGACTCTCATTGTCAACATTGCTTACTCCTACCCAGCCTGCTCTAGACAGGATCAGAGGCTGCAGAACAAGGGGGAAACCAGCAAGGAGGAAAACTTCCCATCCCCATTTCTGCTGCCAACCTGATCTTACATGAGGCAGAAAGAGAGATGCTGCTCCACTAGTTGAGCTCTGTGCTATCTGAGCCCTTCCCCGCTCACAGCAGGCCTGGCTGCCAGGCCACAGCAGGGAGGACATGCTGTACCACTGGCCTCAGAGGCCACCACCTGAGCTCTGAGGAAGCAGCAGCTTGTGCAGCCTTGGAGGGCAAGGAACACTCCTTTGCCCAGTTATGCCTGGCACTTACTAGTGCCATATGCCAATGCTCCTTGTGCTGCATCGCAGCATCCCAAGACAGAAATGGCATAGCATATCCATCGGCAAGGCACACAGACGCCTCATAGACATCAAGAGGTGGCATTTCCATGTTAAAAGGGACCTCTAGCAGGCTCCACCCAGTAGCCCAGATATTGTATCTTCAGTATCATGGTACCTCTTTCTTGGAAGGTCTAAGTAGAATTCTTAGTATTTCACCGCTGAATCCAACTCATACAATGTTAAACACTTCCCCAAGATTCCTGAGATTATACATCTCTTCTGGAAAAAAAAGAGGGGGGAGGGGAAATAAAACTCCCACTTTCTTTCTCAATGCTGATAACTAATATGGAACCAAATCTAGGTTTATTACACGATTCAGATTAGATTAATCTGTAACTCAGTTCTGTACCGGGAGCCTTGTAGAAGACACTGTATTCAAGGAGTTAGTGATCTTGACCGGGGCACACCTGCTCTCTTGGGCCTTGTACTTAGGGCTTGGGAAGCCCACAAGTTAGCAGCAGTAGCCACTGCATGGGAACCTGCTGGAGTGCCCTGTGCTGGTGGGTATTATGACAGAGGTAACCTCACATCTCATCAGGGGAAGATACATGATTCTGTTTGCTACACAAAATAAAAGGCACTACAGCATGGGAAAGAGGAGGAAAATCCATTCAAGGTCAATCTGATGCTTCATGAAAGCAGGATTCTCAGCCTCTGAAGTGATACACGATTTACTCGCTAGCTATATTCCTCTTTTATTATATCTTATTAAAATGCCTATTTTATTACACCATTTGTTGTTAAGCCTTCTTATCAAGGTCCAGAAAAATCCCTGCACGCCATCTCTCACTCTGTTTCTCACCCACCCACCCACTCCCCAGTGTGGAACAGCTCTAAGACTACTCAGAAAAAGCTGCCACAGTGCTGGTTAGCCACCTGGTGCCATCAGGTACTAAGATTTGTGCTTCAATAGTTCTTTCTAGCCAAGGAACCACTCAGAGTCTCCTGTTCGAAACACTCATCTCCCTGGAACTGCCTACTGATTTGAAAGTGAAGACCATGATCGTGAAATGTACTTGGTAACTATAATGCACTTAGCATGCCTCTGGGTTTGGTATAAATAAGTATCAATGCACTTAGCATGCCTCTGGGTTTGGTATAAGTAAGTATCAACTAATTATTGATTCATTCACTCCAATTCCAATTAGGATGGAGTTCCAGTGTGCCTGTAAAGTGAGAACTCTATTTATTACACGTAAGAATATATAGTGCATGCTCCTCCAACTTAAAATAATCACCCTAAATACAGCATGAGTAATCAGAAGAAATGCATCTTCTTTTTCTCTCCCTCCTACACCTATATATCATTTTTAGAGTATGTGTTAGTGGGTTTTATATTCCATGTTATTGCTGTATTTGCTGCTGCAATATATATATTTAAATTAAATAGAAGTCATCAAGAGGTTCTATTGGAAGCATTTGCCTTGTTTATCGTTGAAAGGCGCTGCTTGGAAAAGAGTAACTGCTGACTTAAGTAAATGTGAAACATAATGATGGGAAACAGCTGCATTCTGCATCTTTCAAAACACTAAATTTTCTTGTGTGAATGTCTAAATGTAGACCTCCTGCCTGCAGCGGGATCCATGCAGATGCAGACCCAAGTGCATAATCACAGGGCAGGGCAGGACCTCGTACCCACTGAATTCAGCAGATGTCTCTCTCCATTGAATGGATAGGATCAGGCCCTTAAAATTAACAGCACTTGCATGCAGAAGAATTTGGGTTTTTTTTAATATACAGTCCAAAATACTTTTGATTAATGTGTTAACATAATACACATAAGCTCACAGCCAGAACAACAGAAAACAGCCAGAAAAGGTGCAGGGAAATGAGCTGTACATCTTTTTGGTTTTGAAAAAATGTTTTAGAAGTTCTACTCTGTTTTAAATCTGTGAAAAGGAGTGTGTGCAATAAATAGCTTCCATGCTCATTTTCTCACATCTGATATACAAAAGACACTGCTGAGCAGTATGAAGCTTTTCACCTCCAAGCCATCAGTTCAAATCCACTGTATGTCAATAAAGATTCAGTTATTCCCAGCTAGCAGTCCCTTCCATGACCTAAGTAAAAGCAGATGAGTGGAGCATTCAATTCATATCCTGGCTGATTTCTGAATCCAGAAAAGCCACCATCATAGTAACTGGCTTCCAACAGTATACACATGTGTTGAGCACTGTATAAACTGAGAAAGCACAATCCCACCACCAAGACAACTGTCAAACACACTGTCAAACACTAGCACTAATTGATACCTCACCTGGATCTGAAGCACAGAAAGAACACAATTTAGTCTTTTATTTCTAAATGCAATCTTTTTGCAGTTGAGCTGTGCCATAATGTCAGGGCAAAAAAAGAAAATTTCCACCAGGTGCCTGTTGCATGAGTGAAAAACCTTTCCTTCAGGAACTGTTATTCCTCACCAGCCAGTAGCCAGCTCTAAGTGTTCAGGCACCAAAAGCACGGAAAAGGAAGGTGTTAGGACCAGCAGCATATGCCAGGCTGTCCCAGGGTGTTTGTATCTGCATGTGTGGGATGAGGTCATGGAAAACCACAGTTCTCTCCTATTTCTCAAACAGTTCAGGGCCCATAACCACAACATTAACCAGGGAAAGCTGTTCAGCTTATTCCGATTACATCTTACAGAGTGTCATTCACTGCCAGGTGCGTAATCAGTCCCATATTTAAAGACCTAATAAAAACTTCCTTCACAAGGGAGACAGCCCTGAAACAAAACAATAACCATTAGGGAGTAGAGATGCAATTCATCTTTGGATTTCAGAGACTGTCACAAGCACTGCTGCTGAGGGATTTGGAAGAGAGACTGTACCTTCTTTTCTATGACCTCTAATTACTAAAGGGTAATACCTCTTCTCTTTTCTTCAACAATACATCAGTGTGGATCCCTCTGGAAATGAGTGGAAAGAAATATCCCTCCAGAACTAAAGGAGAAAAGTATTTCAACTATATCAAGGAGTGACTGAAGGATGGTGTTCCTGAACCAGCATTTGACCTAGCTGCCTTGTCAAAGGCATAATGTTTAACAAGAGTAGAAAATGTATCATTTGCATTGCCACCTCACAACATGTTGCAGAAACAGGCCCTAACAATCGGCTTCCGAATTCACAGAACCACAAAATAGTTGAGGTTTGAAGGTACCTTGAGACCATCTCTTCTGACCCCCAACTCTCTCTGGATCAAACTAGGTAGGTTGCTCAGGACTTTCACTAGCCAGGTTTTTAACGTCTTCAAGGATTGAAGACTATGCAACAATTGGCGAAGTATGCCTGGATATCCAAAACTGCCCATTCATTTAATGAGAGCTGCATATAAGCTCTAAGTGGTTCAGAAAGGTGTATCTTTGATGTGATGGATACAGTCAAAATACACCAGGTGGTGGTCCAAGCGATGTACTCCTTTCCCTTCCACAGAGGAAGTGAAGAGGAACAGCACTTCAAGAACACAGTAGGAATGAAGTTGGAGTTTCAGTTATGGAGTTATGGACCATCTTTTTGCAATTGA
The DNA here is from genome assembly GCA_013398295.1 of Chionis minor. NCBI lineage: Eukaryota > Metazoa > Chordata > Aves > Charadriiformes > Chionidae > Chionis > Chionis minor. Next base: position 406,846 of record VZSF01009050.1, on the reverse strand, counting down.
AGGCTGCGCAATACACCTGAAGGAGCTGATGATGAGTCTTTGTATTAGAGGACGTCCACAAGAAGAAACATTCGAAGAAAGTACAGTCTAATGCTGCTTCAAATCACACTTTAAAAGGCAGACATCGAGGCTTCAGGTAGAAGTTAAGTCTCTAATGAAAAAACTTGAGTATAATGGAATCCTGAAGGATTACTAATACTGCTAACACTGAATTTCAAACAGAATACAAGATTGGATGTAACTGCATAAGTATGTGATGTGCTGATATTCTTGCAAGGTGAACCCCATGGATTCAATATTAATCCAGCATGTTGCAAGAGCAGCATGTAGGAGCCATCTTTTTACCAGGGGCTTGCACAGGTTCAGGTAGCTTTAAGCAGCTCCTATTTAAGACTTATACTCTGAGAAGTAACTCCTCCTGGGTGAGAACTTGGCTTGCATGACAATCTCCTGAACCTGTAAGGAGAAAACTGGTAGTCATATACAACCACTCACCTCCCATCTGTCATGCACAGCAGCCACTCAACTATGAACATTATCTGCAGGTCATTCTGGTATGCATCCACATAAGATGGAAGAAGGGGGGGGTGGGTTTAGCAGGACATCTAGACAGGTATGACAAACCAAACATTGTCATTTGCTAAAAGATGATCAGGAAAATCATAGCCCTGTACCACCTAAACCTGGATATTAGGCAACATATATGGGAGGTAATAGAAACCTACGCAGCTGCAAAATTAAGCCAACAGAAACCTAGCACAGGCAGTATATGGAGCAGCTGATGGAGCACATAGTATCTTCCCTTGTAAACAAGTCTGTCATGAAATAACTGTATTAACAGAATGTATAGAAGAATATTTATAAGGGCTTTTTCAGCAGCCACCACTTGCTGGATATCAAAAGCCTGGTGAGGAAGCTTGCCAGCTTGGAGGTGTAGAGTAACAGGGCTAATAACACTATATCCAGATCCTGATGATTTCCCAGTGAGCGAACAACTGAGTACATCTCCCTGGCAGTTTATATAATGTAACTCTATATGGACATACTGCTTATCAGCTGCACCACAACAGAACTCTCTAAAACAGGCAGAAACACTATGCAGACCAGCCTGACAACTTTCTACTCCAGGACATTACTGTAGCTTCATCTCCTTCGGAGAGCACATTACTCACTACTGCAGATAGCTCAAGTGGATATCTGCCTCATAGTAAGTAACATTGCCCTAGAATGGTCATAGCCATTGTCACTGTCAGGAGGACAACAAGGAACACTCTTTTTCTCCAGGATTACCCATAAAAAGGTGAGGTGGAAACATCTAAGATGAGGATATTGCCCATCAGTCACAATGTCCATGAACTTAACTGCTTGTTGAAAGATTAACTGCTGTAACTTCTGTCTACTGGGGGAAGTAGAACACTCTTCTACTCCAAATGCCGAATGCTTGATGAACCCCCCCACAATAACATGACAAGAGTCAGGGAAAAAAACAAGCCTTGTGTTAAGAACACTGAGGTCAACAGCACCCCTCCAAGGTATGGCCTACAGACTGGGGGACGGTACGCAAGAACTGTGAGCCAGTCTTGGGCTTGGAGATGTCAGTGGATAAAGACCCACCTTTACAAACCCAAACTTCTGACAGAAGAAAATATGTAAGCATCTACCAGGTTCCTTCAGAGCTAGAACAGGCAAACAACTTCCCTTATTATTTGATGTAATGCAACATGAGCAAAAGCTGCTTCTTCAGTCCTACGTGATCTCTTGTATGACTCCCAGAGAAAGCAATACCCTCTTCTACTGGGGGCAAGCTTTCTTATGAGTGACACCCTCAAAAAGAATGGAGGAGAAAATATAAAAGATCTAACTGGTTAATTAGCTATATGCATACTGCGATTTAAAAAAGAGGACGAGGGCTGCCTCCAAAGATTTATTCACTAAACTCTGAAAGTGCTCCTAATCATCACTGCAAATTTGCAGGTATGTAACGTGTGGGGGCTGTATTATTAGGGAAGACGACCACTGTTATCCTCCAATATCTCACTAAACATCTTGGCTTGATACTCAGATTGCTAAGAAAGTAAAATCTACAGATCTGAGAATTGTAATTCAATCACAAAATGCAAAACCCTAAAAAGCACCAGTTGGGCCTTCTAGTATTCAGAACATGCAGTCCTATCCTGTATTACAGACAGAGTCTCAAGTAAAAACATTCAGAGTCGCTCTGAACCTTGTTGAATCTCTGGTGTCTAATATTCCATGGTAGCACCTTGCCACCATGGTAGACATAGCCATAGTCTGGGATGTCCAGTGCCGTCTGCAAGACCACCTTGGCCAATCTCCTCTTTAATAATGTCTAAACACGTCTTTGTTGAAAATATGATAAATAACATGCTGCCAACTTTCAGTAATTCTTCAGAGTCACATTTGGTTTTGACTGTTCCTTATAATTTTATGCCCTGCAGGATCTCCTTCAGGAAATGCATGATGCTCCTATAAAGAAATCACATGACTATAGACATATTCAGTCCCACAGGAGGAACTGGAATCCCTTCTCCGCTCATTTTGTACTGGGTATTACTCAACTAATGCTGGCAAAGAGCTCTGGCATGGTCAAAGAAGTCTATTGATTACGATAGCAATTTTGGCTGTATCATCTCACATCCTGTAAGCTATACTTGATATCCTGATCTCCAGAGTCTCTGAAACTCTTCAAAACAACTTATGAGCACTTAACAGCACCTTAATATACCCCAGGTTGTATGGTACTACTTCACCAGATGAGAAGGATATAACAGCTCCTTTGGCAGTGAGCATTAGTACCACTTCGTCACTAGATCTTACTCTGCACAGCCTTTCTCCATACCAAGAGGGAAAGATATTTTCCACTGTCTCAAATGCAGTGCAGACCACCTTCTTACTGACTCCAGACTGCTCAGCAGCGTGCAGTCTCATGGCATACACACTATTGGTGGTTTGCTGGATACTGGCCAACTTTGGGCTACTCCTGACAAGATCTGAGGCAGGACCTTGGCAATCACCTTAGATATACAGCACCTGGCTCCAGTACCAATGATGATCAAGAGAGCCTTGGTGCTGCTGCCTCAGCACATGAGTAATATCAACTCTGGCTGCTTTCTGCCTGCTATCTTTTCCACACTAGTCTTTGCTTTCCTATCTGCTATAGGAGGCACTTAATGAAGCCACCTTATCTGCGAGCAGAAGGATGGAGCTTGTCTCCAACAGGGCCTTCAAAGACTGTTCCAGCAGATGGAGCTTTTACCTCATGTCTTGCAATTTACACATTCTTGTGGGGAATGACGATTGAGCATCTGCTCCTTTCTGAGATTCCCACACACAGAAGAGATGCCTGTTGTGTCCATCCCATATAAGATTAACCCTGGAAAATACAGAGTGCTGAAAGCTGGCAGGGCATTGAATCCCAAAGGGGTCAGGAAGAGTGAGTTCAGACAGACAGAAGCAATTCATAGCAAATGGTCTAGAAGATAAGCAAGATGAGTATTTGCCCAGAAATGAGTTTAGCTTGAGTGCATTAGCCATGTTCCACTACCTAGTTCTCTCTCATAAAGCCTGGAGGGAAAGAAGGTCACAGCTCCTCTGCATCATCCTATTAAAGGAAAGCGAGACTCTAAGCTTGTACAACTCCTCTAATTTCATGTATGTGGAATGTGTGGGCCAAATAGGGTCCATAGTGACATCTGAGGACCTAGAAGACTTCAGTCCGCAGAGCCAAGAGCAGAGAAACGAGAAAAAAAAAATCCCTGTTTTAGGAAAAAAGGGATTCATGCATTGTTGCATCATTCTTACACCTGGCAAGGTTATTGGGACACATTTGATGAGGACTAGGAAGGTGTGAGCAATGTGTCTCTAGTACCAGGTAGCCAATTCCAACAAGGGAATCAGCCAAAGGAGGGAGATTTAGAGCCCTCCCAGCAGATACTCACGGAACAGAGCCTCAAAAGATGTTGATACTTCACTTAGTTGAAGACAAATATGGATTTTATAGAATACAATTATGGATATGGTTGGATGCAAATATGAAACTACAGCCTTACCTTCCAACTGGTTGCCTTGAAAGCTGATCAGTTTTCCATGCTTGGGCAACCTTCCCACCTCAAACACACAGCATGACTGGATTCTCCCTTGCTGACTCGATTTCTTTTTCTCCAGTTGCATATCCCAACCCCCAGCCTCAGAAAGGCTGCTTTGCCTCCCAGTCCCAACATGCAAAAGATGGCCTGGCCCGTCACAACTGGGAGACTCTTCCTCTGTCAGCCATGATCATCTTGACAGTTCTGCTTTCTCCTCACATCAGCTGTCATCTCTCTCACTCCAACTCCTCTTCCTGAAATCAGCTTCCTCCATCTACCACATTAGGGCTGGGGTCAAGATGAACAAGAATTAGTCCCAAAGTCAGAGGGCTATCTGCTTCCTTCCTACTCCCAGCACAGCCAGAGTGAAGCCTGGGTGGGACAATTAGGCTGAAGAAAAAGCGGTAAAAACCAGTAGAGCTGTAAGCAGCTACAAAAATCAACTGATCATACTTCTGAGGAAGGAACAGCTGGAGTGTTGGTGTTTAGGTGTGGTTTGGGTTACGAAAGACTGCCAGAAAGATCCAAGGAAAAGATCCATACAGTCAAAGGTCCAGGCACCACTCTCCAGCCATCTATCATGGAGCTAATAGCTCTAGCAATACATCTCAGTCTGGACTGGGCACTCTCTTTTCTGTGAGTATCTCAGGATCCACTTTGACAGTACTACCAACAAATGTCACTCCTGATCTTGGCATTGCCTGTTAGTTTAGATCTGTTTCCTTCTGGCCTAGTTTTGCTGACGGGTTTTATTACAGACCTGAAGGAATTCAAGTGATGTGTTGCTTCACAGCACCAACAATTAAATTCTGTTATGCACTGCACTAAAATAATCCATAAGTAATGCTTACAGCTTCTAATAACTTAATTTAAACAGCTTCTATAATAAACACAAGGTCAGAACTGTTAGTTACCCCTGACCAGAGGAGTCCTACTCACACTCTTATATGCTATTACAGTAAACAGAATATCTGTTGGAGGACACTATGGTTAAATGCAGTATCTCATGATTACACAGAAAATAAGAGAGCACATTTGGGTTGAAGAGCCTCTACTGAAGTCTTATTACGTTATTGTTTCCAGAATAAGCACAAGGTTATCATGCCCCACCTGCCTACATCTTCATTCCATACAGAACTTTCTGCTCGCTTGGGTGCCTGTTGTTTGCCAGGCAACTTTGTTTTCAAGGCTAACACTAGAAATGGGACATACTGGAATAATTTCCAGTGTCTAAAGAAGGAGACTTTTGGGCAATGAACAAAGAAGAAAGAACTCTTATAAAATGTTCTTTTTAAGCTGCTCAAAGAGAGCAAAGATAAAAAGCCTCGGTCTTTTCAGGAATTTGTTTTTCCATGTAATCTGCTCTCAGAATAACCAAACAAAACAAAATAGTCCAATCAAAAACTCTTCTGTCTCCATCACATACGAACAACCTTCTATAAAGTCAGATCTATCTCTCAGCTGGAAGCCCGGCACATGAGTCCTGCCTTCAGTGGTTCGTTGGAGCCACTCCACTCTGGAGCAAAGTTTCCAGTAAAACTCAACTGTCTATATTGACAATGAACAGTAGGCAGGAAGAGGTTACATGAAAGCATCGCTTTGGCAAGTTTGCAGAAATGCAGAGGGGAGGGGACCATGAAAGACCCCATTAGACTTTTTCCTATCACCTTCTCTCCAAGGGGATGTTCAGTAAAGCATTCGAAGACTTGTAATTAGTATTTTATTTTGGTATTTTTGGTGAAACCACAAACCTCTCTCTACTGGAAGCATTTAAAGAAACTGGATCTTGTCTTCCCTGTTTTGAAAAGTTATATCGAAGAGGATGTGAACCACAGATGTGCAAAACAACCTAAAACTTTTATTGTCACAAATCTATTTTTCCTCATTTCCTCATAAACCACTACTAAACAGAGGACTCCATAAAGCATAGTCCAAATAGCGCAGCACACTAGCAAGAGGTAGGAAACAAGCTGGTTCAAGATGGTTTCAGCTGACAAAGTTATGCGACAACAGCAACAAAGGACAGAACTTCTTGGATACGGACAATCTATTCCACTAGAAAGAATAAAGAGAACTTTCTTTGATTTTCAATCAATTGAAATTTTACAAGAATCACAAAAATCCAAAGCCCCACTCTTTGCTTCACATTCAATGTAAACCACAGTATTTTGCGACTTTTCTAGCACACTTGGATAACACTCGATAAACTACTATATTGTTTAATACTTAGGATTTAGCGTTCTGGATTCCAATCCCACCTCAGGCAGCTTCTGACTCGATACCCTTCAATAATTCACATTCTGCTTGCCTCTCAGTTTTGCCATCAGTAAAATGGAGATAACATGCATTTCACAGTGTGGTAGAGTGATGTGAAGGCTGACTGATTTATCAGTAGTTGTGAGATGCTTAGGAATACTCTGATGAAATGTGCCACATGTATGCACAATTTATTATTAACCTGACAGCGTTTTAGCTCTTTTATTTTCCTGCCTTGCACACAATTCAAGTGCAGGATGCCTGAAGCACATTTGAATGGATGCCATGTGGCATTTTGATTGTAGCAGGTACTACCATTTAATTCTAAAATTCACAACTTTAACATAACATTAAATCAGGATTTTTGCAATTGATTTTCCTTCTTTGTTCAGTTTTAAAAAAAGAACATTTGAATGGCTTTGGTTTTAGTTCAGTATCAGATCATTAAAATTATTAAAGACAAACACAGGCAAGGAAAGAATCTCAGACAGAAATATCCTCTTTGGGCCAAATCTTTAGAGGTGAAAAAGGAATAAATACAATATGAAGGTAAATAGATCAAAATTACTATTTAGAAGCCCAAACCAGTCATAAGGCTCCAAGGTGCCTGAATCACTTTTCAAAATGGGACTTAAAAGTAGTATTTTTTTAAACTGTCAAGATCAAGAAATGCAAATAGATGATTTGAGTTTAGTGCTTAGAAAGCACATCTTTCATCAGTACGAACGAAGGCTTTGCCTGGCTAAAGAGCACTTGGTTTGTGAGGATAATTTTAAGTTGAATATTTTTTATGTGACCAGATGTTCAAGAAAACATTTTATACAATGATCTGTACATTTCATATATTTTCTACAGAACAGCTCATTAATGACACTGTATCTGCAAGTTCAAACAGTTCACGTACCCACACTGCAGGACAGTCAGCCAGCCATTCATAAGGAGACAACTGGGCAAGTGTAAGGCTAGAAACTAAAACAGATGAAACATTTTGTTTCACTCCCAGACCTGAAAAGTGGCTTAAATTCTTTTAGTCAGCTTTCCAACAATAACATTTTGTCAAGTAACCAAGAGTAAGCAATTTCAGCTCTGGAAGAAAACCAGTGGAGACTGTTACAAGTGCCCCAAAATAGTGGGATATAGATTCATAGATTTTTAAGGCCAGAGGGAGCATTAAATAGACCTACAACAGAGCAGTGACCTCCACTGTAAGTGGTAGCAGGGCTATAATTAAACACCATTGACAAATGAGGTCTGAAATCACAGCCAATTGTTCTCCTGAGATAGAGGATCTGTTACTTAGTACTTTGGTTTAGCTATCTTTTGCCTCAGGCAAACTGGGAGCCACCACACTGGCAGAGGCATTGACAGGAAAAAGATCCCAGAGCTCAAGAATGGCTGTCATGCCATACTAGTGCAGTTCGCAAGTGATTTTCATAGGCAGAGCTTTGCTCATCAAGCCCAAATCTCAGCTTGGGCTGGCTGCATTTCAAAGATCATTTCTTGCACAAATTGGTATTTGTTATGCTCTTCTTTGGGCATGCCCACTGCCCAGTCCTTGGGTCCAGCTACACTGCGAACTAGTTAGGTTCAATCCAACACACTAAAAAGCTAAAGACCACAGTGCTGGCAACCCTAACCTCTCAAATCAGCAGCTGTGGTTCTTCTTTAGTATATGCAGCCTTGCTGCCTTCACTGTCACTGTTCAGCGACTGCACTGTTCGGTGATACTGGCACATCTGAGAAGTCAAATGGGAAATAACCCACCCAGGATCATTCCTTGGGCCTTTCCTTTGGTGGAGCTCTTGACAAACAGCAGTACCTACAGATCTGTCGCTTTCAATGAACTTAAACGGTAACAGTGCTTCACGCCACTCTTCCCTCCTGGGAGGTTTCAAAGGGCATCGATCTGACTCATCGTCCTACCTGTGCTCCTGGCTCCGCTTGCTCCCTGCAAGCTGGAAATCTGTTCTCCTCTCTAGTCAAGTCTATCCTGTGCTTAGGTCTCCTTTTGCCTCCGCTTCTGGGCCAAACAGCTCCCACAGTCATAGCACAGTGGGGTTGTGTCCACGGGTTTTCATTAGAGCTTTTTAGTGTGGGAGCATATGCCCCTTTCATAAAACACTTCACCATTTTTGTGACAGTTCATCAGTAGTAGGTCTGTAGTAGGGACAATAAAATCAGTAAGTTATAAAATAAGCTAGAAATATATGTGCAATTGATGTAGATTACATTTTAAACAAAGTCAGAATCCAGAAATTCTACAAAATAAAAATACATTGCTTTTTCTGCAGACTGTCATCAAAATCAGTATTTTTTTCTAAATATTTTGATTTGAATGAAACCACCATTTCTCACCAGGAAAACATTTCCAAGCTGTCTCATTCTGATGTGTCTTAGCTGGTCAAAATGTTGCTTCACACGTCTTTCATTTGAACATGCCACAACATAGGGCAGTCAAAAAACAGGATGCCTTGCAGATATGTTTATGTGTAAGACGTGAAGTAGAGATAAAGTCTATAGGTATGTAGGTCTCATATCTGTTCAAAACCAACAGAAGTTTGGGAATTTGTTGTAGATGTGTTCATTGCTGCAGTTGAGACACAGCTGAGCATTTCAGCTTAACTAATGAAGAAAAATAGAGAATTTAGGAGGAGACAGCTAAGCCAGTAACCTAAATTACAATTTGATCATCGGAGCCCTAATCTTTATTTTTTATTTTCAATGAAGAAAAAAAAGATCAGATCTCCAACAGCACAGTGCCCACTAGAGGAACTCTGAAGAAAGAGGACTTTGCCACTTTCTGCAGCATCCAATATTTTCTCAGAGGATCTTCTACCCAGTAATAAACCTATAGCCATACTACTATCATCATATGACTAACTGTTGTGACCACTCAACTACCTGTACCTCAGCTGGCAAATTTTCAGCTAGATACATCTGTATGAGTTGTGCCTCATCTTTGACATGAATATAAACATCTATCTCTAGCTCTGGTTATCCTCAGACATGTAACAACACTACTCCTTCATGATGGCAATATATCTAATCCATATTTTTTTTATGTTCATTGATCTCCTGTTATCTTCCTTAAAAGTCGAAGCTATGTGAATAACACACAAATCTCCAATTACACCAGAGGTCTAGCAGGCATCATGCAGGGTGGTCCCTCTGAGCAGCCCCCTGCCTCCTACCGCACCGAGTTCCAGGGTAGCTGTCACAGAAGCCTTGGAGGAAAGGGCAAAAGACAGAAGAAAAAGCACAGAAATTCCAGCTACTTTCCCAGCTTTTTCTTTTAGGTGGTCCTAAACAAGCAATTTAATCATCTTTCCTCTTCACAAGCCTCACTTTTTTCCCCTTCTTTTTTTAACAGCAGTTTATTAAGGAATGATTCCATACACTTCTTCCCATTTAAAAAAAAATTCTTCAGGGAATATAAGCAATATATTTCAGCCATATACAGAAAGGAGCTTACGGGATTTAGCTGCAAATGCCACCGAGGTATGAAATTCACAGATCACAACACAAACCGCTCTCATCTCTGCCAGCTATCTCGGCCTCAACTGCGGTTTCTGACCAGTCTCAGTGGACAAACCTGCCTTTAGCTCCAAGGATTTCTCCTATATTACCTTCAGGAGGAAGGTACTGAAAAGCACTCTGGCCCTGAAAGACAAGCTGGCAGTATGGAAGCAGCAGGAAAGACCAGAAAATCAAACACATGCCCGTGGAGACACACCAGAGATTTGGAAAACTCAGTGAGTGTCATTTTTCTCAAGTACTAAGGCAACAAACTGAGAAGAAATGAAAATCCACCCAAGAGACTACACAGCCTGAGAAAGGCTTCTGAATAAATGCAGCAGGCAAGCTAACTCTGGGACCTACCAGCAGCATTGCAGATTGAAGCCTGGGTTTAACCTACAGCTCAAATTTCTACAACTACCAATGAACCGTTTCTTCCCTTCTGATAAAGGTCTATGTCAAATACTGAGAGTCAAACCCAGTCCATTACATTCACTCAGGTTACTGGTCAAATTCCATGAGTAAGAGGAGGAAGATCACACCTCAGAACAAAATCCTGAGAGCCGAGTACCCCTTTCCTCCTTGGCCTCCATTGCAAACTGCAGACCAGCTACAAATATACCTGCTGTATTTAATAAACACTCAAAGTTGTGTTGACAAGAGTTAATAGGAAAAGAGAGAAGATTCTACCTACTCTTTCAGTTCCACAAAACACTTGCCAGCTTTGGGCTAATTAAACATTCAAAACCAACCCAGAGGGCTTTCTTCTCTGTTGTCCTGCTTTTTATGCAATGATTCATACAGAAACAGAGGAAGTGCAAACTCTGTCATTCTGCTCTAGTAGCCTTTTACACCCTCTTTGCTTTCTGTGACAGCACAAGGTCGAGGCAAGTCTTGAGCACGGAGGGTGACGGGGGCAGGCTGGAACCAGCAGTCACAGCAGGGAGAGCGCGGATGCAGACAGGTAGGCAGAGGTGGGTCACCGCACAAGGAAAAGCATCTGATCAGCATCCGAGGTTTATGGCAGAGAGTATTTGGGGGACAGATATTTAAAAAAAAAAAAAAAAAGTCAAAAAGCTCTCCTTGCATTGCTCCTATTTGCACCCTGCAGTGCAGCATCTGCTCCATGTCATGCAACAGGGAAGAGGCTACACTACTGCTTGGGCTCTGTCTTCACCAGCACAGCTCCAGCCTGGCCTGGGAAGGGTCCGAGTGCTCACAGTGTGACAAAGTGACAGGGAACTGGGAGAATTCAGTTGAAAAGAAACATGAGAAACTCCTGAAAGATGTCCACTTAACAAGGAAAGACACCTTAATTTCTAACTGTAAGCCTAGCTGGGAAACTGACAATCAAACCAGGTCATCCTACTAGCTGCTCATGAATTATCATCATCTACCTGTCCTGCTAAGATATTTATATGCCTCTATCACCATCATGCAGAAGCATATGGGATTCTTAATACCCAGAGTACAGGAAGCCCCGCCAGCTACACATTTCCGATAGGGAAACTGAGACACAGCGGGTAAGCAGGTACATGTCCCCTGAAAAGAAAAGGCCAGTTGATTTAATCTAGAGTCCTTTAGTCTGCCAGCAAATCAACTCAGGGACACACAAAGCCTGTGTAGAAATGAAAATTAGTCTCTTAGGTGCTAACGCTCTAATGACAGGCCCTTCTAAGTCCTGCTATCCCAGTCCACTTTTTTTATACATTATACCTTGGTGTCTTCTCAGGATAATGAATTGAGCAAGTGTACACACAGGCAGGGCCCGGACAACTAAAAACAGCACAACTGGCAACGCTGCTGGCAACACAGAAAGTTAATCCAGTGTACTCAAGTCCCAGCCCCATTTCAGAGCAAACAGATTCAAATACAAACCAGTTCTGCTTCAAGTAGTCTGTGATATCCACAGCCCTCCCCACATCCCCACACCTCTATTTCTCAGCCCTTGGGCTGTTTTGCACCCAGCTGTCAGCTCCTGGACCTGTTCACAGATGGAGGAAGGGCAAATGCTTTGCTCCACAGGGTAGATTTACAATGGCAGTGAGCCTGTCTGCAATGAAGGAAAGACACACACATACACCCAAAAGTCACATTGCTGTCTCTGGACAGCAACAACACGGCAGTTGCCTTGCTTTCTATAGGGAGAGAAAGAAGCTTTGCTATCCGTCAAGCTCAAAGTGGGTCAGCAAAGGAACAAGAGGTAAAGTGAAATTAGGAGTTGGCCCAGAACAGATGGCCGCTCTACCATTTCATCACATGGATTACCACCTTCTCCCGCATCCGGGAGCACTCAGTGCTGAGGTCGACGTGCAGAGGCTCATCTTCTTTCAGTAGTGCCAGAGTTTGCTGGGCAGATGTGCTCCTCCTCCACTTCTTTCCCTGTAGCTTTGTTGCAGAGCTTCCAGCATCCTCAAGGTATCTGGGAGGATTATCTCCCTCCATTTTCCACCAAAACCTAACAAAAATTACCCTGTGGCAAATGACCTGCACACCTCCATCCTGGAATAAGGATGAAAGCAAGGCCACAGCATGTGCCATCTTGCTTGGGGCTATATTTACTGCTGATTGACCTCCATCACAGGCTGCCTAGCTCAGCAGAAGCCTGGACAGTAATAATAGATCAACTCTTTTTTTTTTTTTTAGGGCAAAACCAAAGGAAAATAAACCTTCCTTCTGAAATCAAATTATCTCCTGACTATAAGTTGGAAAGAGGAATTTCTGGCTCTGCTCACTTTCATAATTACTATTAGTTACTTTTATTGAAATCATTATTTAGTAATGCCCAAAAATTCCAGTTTAGATCCTAGCTGTGCACTCTCTGGGACTAAGCAGGAGCCAGCAGGCCAGTCTATGGGCTGATAGAGGAAGTTGGTATCCAGACTCCAACTAGATTTAGTCCTCCAGAAGCTCACTCAGCCCATCCAAATCTACTCTTTGTGACAACCAAGAACTGTTCTCTGATACTATCAGGCAGGTGAAGCCAAGACGGAACAGCTGCTGTGACCAGCCTGTATGAACTATGGCTTACCCTTTCAAAAAGTAACATTTTCATCCTGGGTTTTTTTGGGTTTTTTTCCCCCTAGAGTCCTATCTCCTCCTTGCTTACAATTTTTTTTGTCTTCACTAGTTCCACTTCACACCAAATGGCCATCTCCTTTGTACTCAGCCACAATTTGCTTCATTTCAGCAGAAGAGATGTCCAAAGTTTGCCTAACTGTGGGCTATAACTTGTCTGTTGCCTGAGGGCTGCAGCTGATCTGCAATCAAGCAGAAAAGGATTGTAGTCTCATGGTCATCTATAATACAGAAGAGTGAAACAAGAAGAATACAGCTGTCAGCGTGTATCGCAGCTAGACCATTTGAATTAATGGCATGCTCCATACAGGGGCCTGTAATCTCCCTGTGGGTCCCCCCTCATTAAAAGCAGGGGAGGATACGAAACAAATCCAGCTAGGTGTGGAGCTGCAGGTAGTCCATGTGTAGTGAGGGAAGATGGGTCCTAGGCTATTTCTGTGAAGGGGTATGTAGGATCTAAATTGAAATTCTGCGGCTCCTACTCAGTTTTAGTATTTGTTATTGAGAATAACAAATGGTGCTTAAACTGCACTTCAGAGTTTCAAAGCACTTTATAAACATTAATTAATATCTTAACACATCATCCTTCTCTGGTGCTCATCTGGCAATGCCTCAAAAAATTACAACCAGATGGGAAAGAGATTACTACTTTAAATACAACCAAAGGAACTTAAACCAGGAAGAATGAGCAAGGGAAGGAGATGGGGAAAAACAAATTGCTGCAAAACTAAGTCATGAGCAAAGTTCTTACCAACCTTCTGCCCAATGGCCACAGCTGCAGCCTAAGAAGTGGCATAAACCAGCAGATTTGCCCTGTACAATATTTACTCTGCAGCCCTGGATGACCATCAGTTCTACAGTTTTGCACTGGTGAGTGAAGATCTGCGCCCCTCAAAGTGTGTCCCAGAATTGCCTGTGGTCCTCTACAATAGCAGAGCGCAAGACCAAATGGAGGGTCTGCAGCTGTTTATTGCTGGAGAATTCAACAACAAGCAATTTATATTCATCTATCAAGGAACATGGAAGTGGAAGCAAATATTATGGTCATGTTCATTTGTTTCTGATTACAAAATGTATGCAAATGCGTACGCAAATCAAGTGCACCCATCAAGCTCATGGCAAAGTGCCAAATTAGCCCTTAGTATTACAAAGTTTGGGGTGGCTGGCAGGGAGGTACGGTGATTGCAAGTGAGGCCGGGCAGTCCCTTTAGATGCAGCCAAAACTGGACTACTCCGAAGGGGCAGGTGGAGGATAAATCCTGCAGTAACTTGTCTCTTTAAACGAAGCTGAGGGGCTATAGAAAAATCTGTTCGTGCTGCAGTTAAAAGTGTGATAATTACAGAGCAACGGGCTCCTCTGTCATTCAGCAGGCAGCATCCCCAGGAAATCTTGCTCTGTAATCAAGGGAAGAGGTGCAATCAGGCCCCTATTCAGGCTTCGTTTAGAAACAGCCCCTGCAGGCAACACAAAGGCTTCAGCATGGTGCTTTGTGAAGCTGGTGATCACATCAACGTCTTGGTTCTGCAACTACAAGCAGAGTTAATGTCATTTCTAAGCACATCTTCTGTTCACCTTTCCTCACAAAGTCTAGAAGGGGCCTAGGGAGAGGGGTGAGGTCTTGGGCCAAAATACTCTCGTACATAGGATGTGCTCACAGTGTCCACATTAGCGCACTCACTCTCTGCACCGCAATGTCGGAGGAAGAGAGAATTTCTTGCAGACTAAGGAAGAAAGCGTGATCCTGAATGAGCAGACACGAACATGCTCATCTGGCTGCTACAGCAGCACGGTTTTCAAAATTTGCGTGGGAAAGGTTTTGTTGGTTTGGTTTTTTTTTTTTTCCCCAGGGACAAGAATGTATCTGTGCTGCTCAAATTCTACAGGAACCTCATTCTCTTGGCAGCAGCCTGATCCCACTGAGACTGATGAGGTTTATTAGAGAGGAAGGTGTCTCTGACTTCAGCTTTCATGTCTAATGCCACCATTGCCCAGAAACATACAAATTAATTGCTACTCAAATCAGCCATCCTTTGTACCCTACAGAGCTGTCACATTCAATGAACGAGTTTACTCCGACTGCAATAAAAATAGTATCACATTTTATTCAAAACATCCAAACCTTCCAAAGGGTGCACACATTTGCATTCCCACTGAATACACTGAGACACAGAAATCGTATTTCTTATTGACCAGCAATGACCAGTGTAACTACCATGACATACACAATCCTAGTAACTCTGTCTGGGAGCACTTTAAATGTCAAAAATCTTTGTGCACATTGGGGGCACATTTTGGACAGGATTTACAGTTTTGTCTCAGCATGAAACAGTTGTTCTCCGAGGCTGAGGTTCACCATAACTGGAACTACACTTTGCGTTACAGTAACCCCTAATACTGTAAATGGAGCTTCATTTCATCACAGTACAGGATCAGCAGATTCCACTCTCTATTTCTTTCTTATTTCTCTGGCCACAGAATAAATGAGTTTGCTGTGGGTTTACCATCTGCAGACATAGGTATCGGTCAATAGCCAAGTAATGGCCTGGACACTGTCAAGAGAACTCATTATTAAAAAGGTACATATTGCATTTAGCTATTCAAATAGAAGTTGTTATTGATTGCATCCCATCAGTTCCCAGTAAAAGAGCCAACTTCAGTGATGAAATGCAAATACGCCCAGACAACAGACCAGTAAATACTGTAACGGAGTTAAGGATCCCCCCTGAAAAGGGAATTGTTGATATCCAGTTGAAAGAGCGTGGCTTTTTAAAAAATGAGACTGGGAATAAAATAACCATGTTACATCTGCAAATATCCACAGGCAGGATAAGGAAACAAAACAAAGGGAACAGTTCTGACAAAAAACATCTCAATCTCTTGAGAAAAAAGCAAACAAAGAAAATACAAGTTGGTTAATAGCCAGTCAAGCCACAGGCACCGAGAGCCTGCATCCAGTTCTGTTCCTACCACATCCTACTGCTTATCAGTGGATGCTCTACCACACTCACAGAACTGAAAGAAAGCATCTTTGGAGTTTGTTACATTTTTCAAAGTCAAATAAAAAGGAAGCTTTACTTGAATTGCCACTTTTCTTTGCTTGTTTCCACTTGCTAAACAGCTTCTCTTCTGTTTTTCCCCTTCTTTTCACAATCTGCACAGACACTGTAACATTTTTGGATGGCAGCATTTAACACACAGAAATCACCACTGCTGCAGCACAACAGAGGCAGAAAACAAGGCTGACTATAAAATTCTAACATAAACCAAATATACATCATGAATTAATACAAGAGAAAACTGAAGAACCAGACAAGGTAGAGCTGTTTGTGGAAATCTCTACATTTGTTCCATTGGAAAAGCTCTCTGCATGGCATCTTATGTGTGAGTGAACAGCTAACAGCGAGTTAAAAAGGTTTACTAGAAAAGGTACATCGTGACAAACTTCTTTGCTCACCCTTAATAGGAGGTATGGCTGGAAACTGATGAATCACTATAGGAAACAAACAGCAATGGTGACTCATGGCTTCAAAAGGTAACAATAGCACTGCTTGATCCATGATGTCTACAACAGAAATATCCCTGGATTCGTTAGAAGACAGATTTCGTACTGTTCTACCCACCCAGGAAATGCAGAAATTCCACCACCCGAGCCCTGGTTAGAGCTCTCATGATAGCCCCACAGGTACATAGAAGCCTTGCTCACTTACAGTATTTTCTCAAGATGTTCACTGAAAACCGTACGCTGTTGATGTCTTGAGCAGCTCCCCGTGGAGTCTGGATCCATTAGCCCAGCAGTAGAAAGAGGCTTATATATTTATGTCTCAGAGTCCACATGCCTGCGTGGCTCTTGCAAACTTCCATCACCCAAAACCTCCTCTTAGACATGAGGTGTGTTTATTCTGTAAGCATATGAGGATCAGTCCCAGGAGCCCAGCTACTGAAGTGCATGGTCAGACACAGCGGTCTCTCCAGCTACACACAACTCTCGGTTCAAGCACAGAAAATAGTTCTGGCTCATTATTGGTTTGGACCTGATTGGTGCAGAGCAAAGAGCCAGGAAGGATTCTGGTGTTCAGCACTTCACAGGCTCACACCACCTATCTACTGGTCACGTACTGTTACTGTAATATGTGGGTATAAAGCCAAATTTTCTGTTATCGTTAATAGCACCTTAAAATGAATGGACATATGGATGTCATGTTTATTTTCCAAAACTTCTCTTCCTATAAAAAACATACTTGCTTCTCTATCTATGCTGTAAACACAGAACTGTATTTACATATTATTCCCGTAGGGCTTTTTGCTTACAGATCAACAGTATAGAGACTTTATTTTCGGCACTTCTCACATTCTACATATGAAATTCCGGTTAATCTGTTTTCATTGCCAAAACAAGTAAACAAATGCTAGTTGTGATATTATTGCAAGCATTTCCATTTTGACAAAATTTCAGGTTTTAGGGGTTTTCTTCCTTGAGATTGGACACTTCTTGCCCAGGTTTCATCTTTGGCTTAAGCTCAAACTGTTGTGTTTAAACCTAAACATCATAAAAAATGCTGCGGTAAGATTCTCAAATTCACGCTGGGATTTCCAGTCTACTTACTTAAGTCTCTTCCATGTACAAGAGTTAATTACCATCACACTACTAAAGACCAAGAAACACACTTAATCGTGTGGTTTGCATGACTTAAAACTTCTGGACTCAGATTTTAAAAGAGGGCATGAAACAATGTAGAAACGCTCAAATCCCTTTTCCTTTTGCAATATTAAGTAAGATCGTTCAGCAGGTCCCAAATCAATTTAATCAAGGACGCTAAAATAATAAAGGTGCCATTCAGCAATTAGTATGCAAGCAACTGAGGGGGAGCATAGGGCTTCCACAGACTAGCAACAGCTAACATCAACGATAGCTTAACTTTTGCGATGTCCCATCAACCAGTTATGTTAGCCATACATACATGGGTCCTGTTTACCAGCACTTCACTCATTTCTCAGGGATACAGGGTAAAGATTTGGATTATGTAAAGATCAATGGGAAGCAGGGAAGTATTCTCTTACCTTCAGAACACAGCTTGCCAGCATATCCGGTGGCTGAGCAGTCACAGTGTGGCTCGCCATCCAGAAGGAAGCAAGTGCCACCATTTTCACAGGGGTTTTCTGCGCAGAGCCCTTCCATTTCCAGTCGGACCCCTTGACTGCCCAGGAGCTGTGGCTCAGAGTTGCCGTATTTCAGATCCAGGATAAATCCTTGAAATGGAGGCTCACTCAGAACTCCATCAAGGGTCAAGGCAGCAGGACGGATGTCCAATGGGACTCCACCAACAAAAAGGTCACTGACAATATTCATATACTGGCGTTGTGGACGCACCTCGCCCGGCTTGGCTTCACCATCCAGCACTAGCACTGTCCGAAGGTGATTGCGGCTGACCATCAGGAAGTGCCAGTTGCTGTCGTTGACCTGCTTGTCTGTGATAACTGTAGTCTCCGCACAGTCCACACTGAACTGGAGCTGGATGCGCCCATCAACAAGGGACAGACAGAGGAAGTCACAGACACCACCATCATCAAAGTAGAGGAGCAGCCCAGCAGAGACGTTGGTCTTGAACTGGAAGCTGAGTTCGCTCCTAGTGCTGGCATCCCAGCGGAGGTAGCGGGCCCACTGGTTGGGGATGCCCATGAACTCCAGACCCAAACAGAGACCTAGCAAGGAGCACAGCAGCAAACTCACCTTCAAGGTGAAGTAGATTGAGTGCAGAGTGAAGCCCATTGTTTCAAGAATCTCCTCTTCCCTAGAAAGAAAACAAAAGCCACACTACTGGGAGGAGAACCCCAGCAGTCAATGCCAAAAGTTAAATCCAACTGGAAGGGGAGAGCACAGAGGGTGACAGAGGGAGAGGGAGAGTAAGTGGAAAGTGAGATAGCAAGTGCAAGTGACCAAGAGGAAATGTCTCCTCCCCAAGGAAAGATCTCAGTTATCCTTTAGGATTCAGAAGCTTTTATCTCAGAAGTACATGGTATATGAAGTGACGACTTCAGCCAGTATACTTTTGTGAAGGGCACAATAACCCACACTGGTTTGTTTTGGTAGAACACAAAGGTGACACTAGTTGTTCCAGGGAAAGGAATGGCGGAGCTGAAGCCCAAGCCTCAAATTCTGTTTTCCTAGAAATGATGACAATATTGACGGAGTTGGCAGTGAGATGGAGGAGAGAGTGAATTCATAGAGTACGTGATCCTCAAGAGGGCAAAA
This sequence comes from Chionis minor, assembly GCA_013398295.1. Taxonomy (NCBI): domain Eukaryota; kingdom Metazoa; phylum Chordata; class Aves; order Charadriiformes; family Chionidae; genus Chionis; species Chionis minor. The sequence continues at coordinate 387,639 of VZSF01009050.1, read as the reverse complement.
ATAAAGTCAATCTTCATGGTGCACTGGTGGGTACCCAGCCCATAATTCACTGCTTGGCACTCACGGAGCTTGCAGGACCTATTGGGTCAAGAGAAGAAAAGAAAGGAAAAAGTTAGTCCTACGACTCACCATATCTTTACCATGAAGCTTACTAACATCTTGTCCAGTAACTCATTTACATTTCTTGATACTCTGGCCACTTCTTCATGCCTGCAGTTGGCTATACAGTCCTCCAAAGAAGCAAGGATATCTATGTCCTCGAAACAAAGAGGACAAATAGAGACCTCACCATGTGATCTGTACGCACCACAATGCTGAGCAATGTAAAAATACCCCAAATTATTTAACTCCTTTGATGGATGCAATCTTGTTGACTTTACTGAGGGAAATGGTGCTGAAGCTTCCCCAGTGACAATTACCTCTCAATGAAAATCCTTAGGGCAAAGACCAAGGTTCCTTAGAGTTGACACAGGGCAAGAGAAGACGTTATCCAAACTTCCCATTCCACTGCTTTCATTATGCTTCCTAGCACACCAAGCAAGCATTAGAGAAGACAACCGGGCTGTCAGCCTGTCATGCAGTAGCTGCTTTTACTTTACATGGCTTCACTTCAGAGACTCTAACAGGGACCTTTGCGACCTAGAAACATGTGCTATGCAAATTATATATGGCAACCTGCAGCTTAGATGATAGGAAACTTGTAGCTTAGATGATAAGAACTGTCTAATCACTTAACCACTTGCCCTGGTCTAGTGGTTTGGCAAGAAGGCCAAATTCACCCAGAGCTAACAGCAAGCAACTCCAACTGCCTTCAATGAGCAGGAGTTACACCTGTTAACACTGGGATTTAACTCACCTCTGCCTATTTGCATGTGGGTGACTGTATGCCTAGGGTAGGAGGATGTTTTAAGATGACAAGTAAAGACAGCACAAAGTTAGGCTCATTCTTTGAAAATCTTACTTAAAAAGAAAGTTTTCCATTAACACAGGCGCTTGTTCACAGAGACAGGCTGGGCATGAGAACAGCTCTGGGAATGGCTAACATTAGCACAGATACAAAGCAGAAAAGGAGGTGATGAGAATCAAGGCCTTCAACCTCCCAGAAGCCAGCACGGACAGAGATTTCACAAATTGGATCACAAATATCGTAAGACAGTATTTGCTCGGGAAAAGCATTTTGTGCTGCGGACAACAAGAGCTGCTGGGGCTGCTGTTGCTCCCAGTGGATCAACCCCACTGCCCACATTGCTCCGAAGGAGGAGGCCCACAGACACTGCAGAAACAGGCAGTACAGAAAAGTTTCTGTTTGGTAAGGGCAGAGGTTGAGCTGGAGGAGAATCACTAGACAACGGAGGAGAGAGCTCACATAGTTACAAGCCTCTGCCTTACCTGTCCCAGGGACCTGCAGAAGCCATAAGTCTCCAGGGCTGTCAGTCTGGCAAATTTAGCCAGCACAAAAAACAAGTCAGTTGGAAAACAAAAGGGATCACTTAAAAGAAAACCCACAAGTTGGAGACAAACATGAGCTTTCAGTGCCCGATGGAAAGCAGGCCTGTTCCCTGCAGCTGCCTGAGTGGAGCTTGTTAGCTAAACTGCTATAAACACAAATAAAATCAAGTCAAAACCAGAGGGAAGATAATTCCTTTTAATTGTTAACAGCTTGGCTCAGGAGAATGGAAGGAGGAAAAAGGAGGTGTTAGGAGAGGTGTAAAATGAAAAAACCCACAGATCCACATGCTTAAATCATCTGTCTTCCCAATAATCATGATCTTGGCTCAGTTCATCGGGTTTTGGGGGGGCTTTGAAAATCAACTGGGGAAAAAAAATTATGTGGCTCTTCTCCATTTACCTTTCTCCTCTGTGGTCCCTAGTGGCTCCACTAAAATAGCCCATGATTTATGGAGAAGGAGAATAGAGTGAGAGGGTGGTAAGAGAGAAAATGATGACCCAAGCCTGGAATTATTGATGAGATGGGAATAGGAATATAATAATGTGTGTAAATTAGCCAGCGGTGTGCTCTCAGCAGCTCACAGATCCCTAGAACACTTCGCACCACCATAGTAAAATGCACTGCTCCATCAGACGGCTCTGTGCTCAGCCTGAGCAGGGGAGGGAGGCAAGCCTAGGGTGGCACCAACCACCCCAATGCAGAGGGGCTCTCTCTGCAGCTTTTGATTCTCCTGGGCAAGGGGGGTTGCACCATCTGCATCAGAAGTAGCCCTCACCCAGACTACTCTTCTCTCCCTGTTTTAGAAGACTCTTTGGGAACCAGTAAAAGATGCTGTAAATCACAGCAGCAGGCGTGAACACTCTGTAGATAAACACAGATGAGATGCATATGTCCATGTACAGCCCAAATGCCTGTCCAGAAAACAATTTCTCACAACCTCAGGCTGCTGAAACTCTGTTTTACACACACCAAGAAATCTCAGTCTCCACAGGTCACTTCAAGCCTTAGGATATTTCAAAGGCACGGTAAAGGGAGCAGGCTACCTCTGTGGTACAGATTTCTGTAACATCAATACGTGTTCATTAGGAGACGACAAAGGCCACAGTTACGAAGGGAAACCAGGCAGAAATGGTTAAACAGGAATAGCCTTGTTGACTGAGGGAAGCCAAGGCAATCCCTCTCTATCTGTTTTGAGAGAAGCCAAGGTAATCCCTTTTTAGCTGTTTTGAAAGAAGACAGTGCCAGTTCTATTTCAGAAGAGGAAAAAGACACAAAATACATGAAGTATAGGTGTCACTTCTGGTTGCTTCATTGCCTTTTAGACGCTGCAGCTCAGGTTTTGGGAAGGCTGCCTGCACCCAGCCACTAGCAGGCTGGGGCCATCTGAGGCTCCTCCAGACCTCTGTCAGCACCCATCAGTCCTGATCCATGGCGCTTCCTGCTGTTCCAGTTTTGTGTCTCATGAAGCTCAGCCTTTGAGAGCAAACCTGACTGCACAGTAGCAGGGTCTTCAAGAAAAATTCAGAAGACCCAGTGTCCTTTCTAGCAGTGGCCAGGATCTGTGAGAAGAGTAAATCCTGACACAACAAATCTGTGCCTTACCCATCTCCCACAATGATCCTCCAAGACACACAGAAAACGAGTAATTTTCTGCTCTTACCATTTTATTTTTAGCGTAAGTACTACCTTAGCAGCCTCATACAGCACACTGCTACCATAGCAATACATTACAGTTTGGGACAATAACTATAGGATCCCGTGGTATTTTCTTATATATTCTGTCTCTGAGAAATCTCAAACTTTATCACAGCAGGATCACATCTGACAAAAAAAATGATGGACATGATGTCATGATGGACACTGCCTTCCCCACTCATGAATTAGCAGCATCCCAGTTCCAATTCCACCTATTGCTCACATGGAAAAGCAACGTAACAAATATTTTCAGTGTTATATTTTTGGCTTAATGCGATTTAGCAACAGGAAACAAGACAGCTAGTCCGATGTGATCAGCTGTAGAATGAACCACTGGACGAGGTCTTTGCAGAGCATTTTAAATACTTGCTGCCCTGAAGGAAGGAGGGATCCAGCAAGCTACCACCACTGCACCCCCAGCAGCCTGTACCGCCTCCCTGGCCCGCCGGAGAGCTGAGACAGCAAGGAACCTGCATGCTGAACAGACGGCTCAGCACCTCGCACACGCAAAACCCTCTGTAGGAAACACACCCACTTGCACTATTGAAACGTCCCACTTGCAGGACTGGCAGAGCTGCACAACTTCCCCAGCTGGGGAAGGGAGGCAGGCCCGCCGCAGTGCCGCGGGCAAGTGCTACCCAACCACCACCCACCCTCCCAAACTTGAGAGCAGCCTATTAATGCCAGGTCAGAGCCATCTGCTCAGCATCCCACAGAGAGGGTCTCACCCTTGCTTTGGAGTGGCTCTCAACTGCTTATCAGCTGTATGCAGAGAGCGAGTGACATTATCTAATTGACAACTAATTTCCATAATTACTGACTGGCACACTCTGTATGCGGGGTTAATATCTCTGCAAACGTCTCACAATGCACCTGCTTAGGAAAGAGGGTGAAAAGCTGGGCACAGCACCGCTCCGCAGCTTATTTACCCAACTGCACAGGAAGGTTGCCGGGGAAGGATTTGTCACTCCCTGCTCTCCCTCCTCCACTACATCCCTCTCTGGCTGCTAATTGCTTGGGGATGGACTTTTTTGTATTTGAAAATGTAATTTTCAGCAATTCCTAGTGCATAAAGAATAGCAGAGTTAGATGAAGCCAAGGACAGGATGACTTCCCTCACAAACCCCTGCCACCGCAACCCAGTGCAAGCCTGTATAAGTCCTGTTACCGCACTGAAGGACGCTGGACAAAACTCCACTGACACTAATGGGAACAGTTTGCAGTTCCCCCCGTCTGCCATCCCCTCCACAACCAAAACTATTCATTATGTCGTACTTTGTGTGGAGGGAAAAATATACATTGGTCACCTAGGATCCATGCATTTATACGCCGTGTGAACTCACCCTTGTTCTTGCCTTCACTGTATAAAAAGCAAAATCCAATGGTTTGCTTTATTCCCCAGACCCTAATGAAGCAGAGGACTTCTAGGAAGGGGTAAACAGGACCCTAATGTGGCTCTGTGTCCGTGTGTGTTCCCACAGTCAGCCCAAAGCACAGCAATCAGATCATTGTTCTGTGACATATGCTTCTCAAAATGCTCCAGTGAGATTCACAATCAATAATTGATATTAAAAGTCAAGCCTGCCAGTGGCAGAGAAATGGGGAATTAATAGTATTTATTCAGTCTGTCTTCACTCATCCAGTTCTCTAGTGAGCAATGGGCTCCTTTTGGCTCATGCCTTGAGTGTGGGTCACCAGAGAGACTCCTACCTCTTAAGCAGAAATCTTTCTGCCTGGTCTAGCACCAGCNAACAAACAAAAAAATCCCTTCTGATGAAAAATACAGGTGTGGAAACTGTGAGTTACTACTGCTGCTGGGGATAAAAAGCAACACAAAAAATCCTCCCATCACACAGCCTCCTCTGCAAGGATGCATGGTGCCATGCTTACAGAGAACTGAGCGGGGACAATGAGGCTTTAAAATTCCAGAGGCTACAGAAAACCACATGGATTAGTTTAGTTTTTAACTCCTCTAGCAGCATTTGCATCTCAGTTATAAATCTGGACACTGGCATCATCCCCTTGCTGGGATGGAGAGGACACTGGGGTGGTGCCAGTGGAGCTGAGCTGAAAGAACTAGGCTGAAGATAGAAGTGGACAGCTATTCTGTGATTCTATTACCCAGGGAAAATTTAGTGGCACTAAACTGCTCAGAGGGGTCACGGGTAAGGCAAGATGGGCTCTCCTTAGTGAGGAGGCTGGAAGTACAACTGAAGATGTGTTTGCCTTGCAAACACACCCAGGTCCTGCTGATGTCCTGCATAGGACACAGCATCTTACATGACTGGCTGCTGGGAGAGAAGCAGAAGAGGAAACAGAGATTTAGGGCTTTATCTTGGATGAAGAGACACATGCAGGCCTGAAGGCCAGCATCTTGAGATTGGGGGTGACACAGAGCATTTGGTGACCTCTTCTGGATGGTTTCCAGGGACAATAGTATTCACGCCAGTTTCTTGCATCACTGTGAGAACCACAAGTGTCTTTGCCCTACCCCAAGGAGAAGACATATTCTCTTATGGTCATTTGTTCTTCCCACAACCAATATATCTTGCGCGCTTAGCTTTTCCATTCTTGAAAGCGGATATGGAGTTGCTCAATTCTCCTTATCTGAATTCAGCACAGAGCTCCCTAGGGGACAGTGGCAAAAAACCTGTATCAAAGCAAAAAGCAAGAAAAGGAGATGCTACTATTCAGGGAGATCTAGGGTTGCAAACCAAGAGTGTCCTCTTCAAAGAAGAAGAAAATAAAAATGCTAGACTAAAAAGCTAGAATTACTTTGTCATTGTTCCCCTATAGTGGATTAGGATATACACATGTACACACAGTCAGTCATGATCTGTAGATAGGTGGTTGGTTGGTTTCCTGGTACCTAGGCATGTGGTTTGCAATCAGACAGGTTAGGCCCATTGCCCTTCTTCTTCTCCCTGTCCCCAGTTGTCAGCTGGGGAGAGCAAGAACGACAGTTTACGACAAGTCTACTCTTGGAGCTCACCTCCAGAAACACTGCACAATACCCAAATTAGGTACTTACGCATGGGGAGCTGAGCTCACATGCACTCACGAAACACACAGCTGAAATGCCACCAGCAGCCTCAGAAGGAATACAAGCAAGCTGGTATGTGCTCTGTTCAACAACAAGCATGGGACCACGGTGGCACAGCCTTACACTTCAGAGCTATTAGGCCGGGAAGCCATCTGGCTGCTGCAAGAGTTAATATTTTACCATAATTACCCTTCAAGGCTCTCACCTCCTGGGCCTATTTAAACAAATTTAATTCACAAACAGAGCTCTTCAAATCTACATTGGAAGAAGAAGGGTTAAAAAAGCCGCAAGGGACAGTATGACTCCCTTCTTAAACACTCTCCCCACCCCACAAGAGGAGGCCATGTAGTCCAGGAGAGTGACCTTTAACTAGCCTACCTAGCCCAAGCTCAGCATGAATGCAATTTACAGACCATTTCAGCTCTCCAGCTTTCTTAACACAAAGAAGAAAAATCAAAACCCAAGCACAATGGAAAAGAAAGAAAGAGAGAGAGAGAGAAAATAACCCTGCAGAGCAATCATGTCTGGGGCTGCTCTGATGGCTTTCTGTTCCCTTCCAGGACACAGAAATGACTCCCAGTGTGTTAATTACTCCCATTACCACAAACTCTCCACTAACAAGGACTAGCTAAAAGGAAGTGTTGGCAGCAGCTGAGCAGTTCTCTGTACTGCCACGCAGAAGAAACCAGACTCCCCCACCTCTGAGCTGGTACTAACCAGGAGTGCTATTTCTGCAAAACTCAACAGCTTTTATTGTAACTCCCATGGCAGCTGTGCTGGGAACACTGGCCTTCCCTCAATTCCACCATCATTAAAAGAGAACGAAGAATACCTGGCTCTTCTAAAGACTTCGAAGTTCAACAGTTGGAGAGCTCTGAATCATTATCATTTATTTTACTCCTCTGTAGTTGGTCTGCCTCCATCCCCCGCATCTCTCCTTTCTGCCACCAAGAAGCCTGGACAGATCAGTAGCATTGTTTATTCTACCAGATCCTAATATGCCAAATGCAAAGCCAGAAGCTGCACACCCCACAGCAAGGAACGTCAGCAGGGAATTCTGTGAATTCGCAGTGCTGGTGGTTGCTGATAAACAGCAAAACTTCTTCCAGATCCCGTACTGACACATATCGTACTTCCATTTTATTTTAATAAAAATCAAGTATTTTTAAAATGTGCTTATTTTTACTGAAAACTGAAGTTTGAGCATGTCATCAATGCCTGAAAATGAGGCTGCTTCCAAGAAGATTTTCCTAAGAGTCTAGAATGGGTTTACTTTTCCCCCAAAACATATTTGATACTGTAAAGACAGACTAGCATTAGACACTCCTCAGAGGAGAGACACAGTTGAAGTGTGGGGGGCTCACAACTTTGAAGCAAGATGAGGAAAAAAGTCACTGTTGCACTGTTCTATCACCTACTTTGCATTAGAAAAAGGTACTGAGCATAAAAAGCAGCAACAAAATAAAACTAATGGCTGGCACACTAAACAATAACAACTTGCTTTTCCCATCTGCTAAGTCAGAGAAGTTTGCATGTCTTTAAATGTTGTGATAGTATATTAGAGAGAGGGGAGACAGATGCAATCGGTTTGGTTATTTTTACTAAAAACATAGCATGCATAGAGGGGTACGTTGCACCTGGCCAGATTTCCCTGTCATTAGTACAGCCAATAATTCATTTACATCACTCCCTGCAGTCTGTTGGCTCATGGGAAGATAAGTAGCATCTACTTGAAAAGGAAATAAAGGGCCCATGGACACCTGGAAGTTTACAGTGGATTTTCCCATTACATAACACGTAAAACTCTCTCTGTTTTATTGCAACTTCATAATCTCATGCAAAAATTTCTACTCATCTTCCCACAAAGCAAACACAAACACCCAAACCTAGCAAATAGGTTTGATAAGCTGTCCACAGTGCAGGGAACACTCAGCTCAGTTCCTAAGCTCCTTAAATAGCTGATGCTCTGTTTACAGACCAAATGGGAATACCTTTCAGTGGAGCCCAGTTAAACATTGGAAGTGAAGCATGAGGGATTCACATCCACTCAGCTCTCGCAGTGCCTGGTGCTGACCAACACGGAGGAGCAAAGACGTTGGTGACCTGGTAGGCACTCTAAAAGTCTACAGCCACTGTGAGATTGGGTGTCTGCTTTCTGAACCACATTCCTCCCCTACCACTAGGCTCCCGAAACGTCTTGATTTTTCTGGGTGTATGTGCAACAGCAGGCTGGGAATCCCCTGCCCATGGGAAATCACTGCATTCTTCCAGCTCTCTGCTCTTTTCATCTCCTGAGATACAAATTCCTGCCAAAATACACTCCACCCCATTCCCCTTCCCCACTTCTACCTAAGGGTTACTGAGGGGACGTGACAATAAGTGATGCATAGATGGGTTTCTCAGTTCTAGTGTGCTGGAGAATGGAAATCTTTGCCAAAGACTGCTAGCAAAAAACTGTAAGCGTCAAAGTTTTGGCTGGAAAATGATAATACTTTAAATGGCTCAAGATATTGAAAACTTTCCCAATCATCAAGGAAACGGCTTGTAGCCTTGCATGATAGAGGGCAGTTTCTAAACCAACCAGCAATTATGGGACAGGTAAGAAATACACTAGGCACGTTGTACTTGCAAGGAGTCATTTTAGCCTGGCCTGTGCCTGCAGCACTACGTGGTGACCTGTCAGCGTGCACCAAGCAATCCTCCGCCTAATCCAGACAGCCTGCTGGCAGAGCTGGAATAACAAACCTGCCGCTCTGTCGCAGCAGTGGCCTCCCAGCCAAGGATTGAGACAGCCCTGGTAAAGGCTACCTAGGGTCCCAAGCCCTCAAAGCAGAAATACAGCATGTACAGCAGAATGTCTTTTGAAAGGAAGGCTGTTGACCAGACAAATTTGGGCTTAAAAGCCCTGTGAGCCCAAGAGCCCAGAGAGTGGGTGGAGTTACACACAGAACAGGGGCTTCCTTATTGGGTTTTAGTTCATGTACATCTTCCTGGACTGTATTTCTGTGCTTCATGCTATTTTGCCCTAGAATTTTTCTCTCTAGTTGCATCTTTTCCTCAGAGACTTACTACTGTGAAATGTAGAAACAAACATTAAGATGTGCAAAACAAAAGGATTTCAACAAAATTCAAGTATAAAGGATTCATCTGTTTATTTCGGTGAAACCACCTAATGGCGAGGTAATGACATTTCCCGTAGCAAGTAAAACACAAGTAGTCAAAAAGGCAGGGAATGAGCACAGGTAGCAAAGGAATAGGAATCATCCCACACTAGGGTGACAAAGAGGCAGCCGTTAGCTAAAACAAGAAGTCCAGAGCACACATCCTGGGCTATCCGAAGTACTTGGGCATGACTGCAGGAAGGTGGGGGGAGAGCACAATTGTCTGACACATTTTAAAATGAACCTGGATAAAAACACTAGGAGCAAATGGTGTAAACAGGGAACCACCCTTCACCACCTGAGAAACAGACTTAGGGGCACTGCACCAGCAGTCTTCTGCTCTTTCCCCGTCTTAAAACTCATTGCTGAAAACCCCAAACTAGGCAGCAGCGTGCCAGGGCCACAGACCTGGAAAGCACAAAGCCTGNATTACGGAAATTAACGCCTTTAGAAATTATTTCAAATTTTCTAATGGAGCATTTTAATACCACTGGAGAAGACATGTCTCTTTATTTAAGCAATAGTTGCTGCATATTGATAAACCAATCATACTTGGTAGATTTAGAAAGACCTAAAAGATATATATTCTCCTGCAAATGTTCCTTTAAAAGTCAGATGGTCTTTTAAAGAGCTTCCAGCCTTGGGACTCACAGTGCAGTGCCCTGGAAGACAATTGACATTCTGAGTGACTGGGCTGCGAATTCAAAATCCCAACTCGACCTGCTCAAGCCAGGATTCAAACTCACATATTTTAAAAATAGGAAGGGAAAAAAGAGAAAAAAAAAAAAGAAAAAAAAGGAAAAAAGAGAGATTGAGGAAAAGACTTGAATTCCTGCAACTCCCCAGGACAGAATCTCTCAGGGTACTGATGCAATAGTGAGTCAGGGAGTATCTCTGCACAGTATCTGCACGGGACATATTTTGTGCCTTGCTGTACTAAATACGAATCTTCGTATGGCCAGCAATACAGCTGACAAAGGACAATTGTTTGCTATGAAAGCCAGTAGTGAAAATGAAAAAACATTTATTATATTGAGGCATTTTTATTGATTTTTCCAGTTTTAATTAAAAAATGAAACATTCTAATTTACCTGGCTTTGGTTATAGTAACTTCCAGTCATTATTTGCTGTTTCTTTTTATTTCTTCTGGGAAAGGAGCATAGAACAGGAAAAGTGGGAAAAATGAGACTGCTATATAAATAGCTTCATTCATAGCAATTGCATAACTTTTCATTTCAAATCAATTTTAAATGTATTTCCCTCCCTTCCAACAAAAAAACCTGAACATTCTGAATAATACATCCTTTCTGCTAACATTGTTTTCACAGTCTCAAAAGCAATTATTTTGATAAAAACATTATGAACAGTTCTTGCTACCAGCACCCACTTTTTCCCCTTCATGCCAATCCCTGTGCTCAGCTCAGCATCTGACTGGGAAGTTCTGCATAGCTCCAGAGATCGGTGATGAGGCAGTGATGGGTGTCACTCCTCTTTGGCACCAATTTTCATCTCCTTCCACATGAAGCTTTTGCTAGCTGACAGCAAACTGGAAGCCAATGAGAAATGCTGCAGGATTAGCCCCAGTTTCTAAACTAAATGCCACAAATCCCTTCACCAGGAGCAACAACGATTCTTCTACTCTCCACCAGTAAGGTAAGCAAGGAAAGAACAAACAGTAAAACTCCTCTCTACACCTAAGGAGACACTCTGCCTAGGATATAGCTAAAACACGTGGGTGGAAAAAAAAATTCACTAGTGGGAGCACTCATTCCTGGGTAGACTGAGCACTCCAGTCTCCCACCCCACACCTGTCACAAGTACGAAAATAAGTTTGGGAGATACGGAAGGAAAAGCTTTTCTAATCAACACTTGAAAGGAAGATACCTGAAGTGCTTGTAATAACCTGGCAGAACTTCTGTTTCCAAATTGTGTTGAGTAACTGAGATTTAGAAGTAACTAAGGAAAATGATTACTTGGTACCATGGGCAACAGATGGTTCCTGCAACCTGCCAGTTGCCAGATTCTAGGCCAAACTTCTCCCCTGTGTAACTTCATCACGCATTAATTTAACTCATTTTATCCATGGTACCTAGTTACCGGCTGCCAATCTTTTGCTGCTCAGTAGTTCCTCATGCAGCAAGATTCATGTTCTAGCAGTCAGGGTACATGCATGAGTCAAAAGAAGGCGACTCGTGACCTGTTCACATGGCTTTAGGCAAAGTGCTCTTTCAGGGGATATAGCTAGGACTACAGCAGTCACACTGTAAAGTTTAATTAGTGATTGTAAAGTGCTCAACCCACTTCAAAGACAAGCTAACATAAGAACAACTTATTTTCCTATGACGTTAATAGCTCCCTTTCAAATTAAGCAAGGGAAGATGCATCTATAAAATGCAGCAGACTCTTTTTCGTTACCCCTGATGGCTCAGCCCCAAAAAGGTGCAGGTTTACTCAGCAAGCCAGCAGAAAGGCAGGGCAATGGTGGGGAGAGGGGAAGCCTTCATCTGCGTCAACTCCTAACCCACTTCCAGCTGCCCTCTCACTCCACCAGCACCAGCCAGCTTTTCACAGCACAACAGGTTCCCCCAAGCTCCTCAGCACCAGTCGTGGAGAGCTGACATGGTCTGCGCCTCCGGGGGACTGCGGTGCCAGCCATATGATACCTGTAACTGGGGCACTCACCTTCCCCATTTAAATACAAATCACGTGAATCTGTAGGTTGACCGCTCAGTGTTTTAAACGGGAATCACAGCCCACGGTTTATGCATCGCTGTCAGGAGATGTGCAGCCCCTCTTTTTCCAAACCTCCCTAAGGGAGAATTCATCTCTGGGGCTCCAAAAACAGGCAGTCAACCACGTAGGGAAAAAACAGGTATGTTTAACTCCATTCACCAGTGATCATCTAAACCATCTGGAAGGGTCAGAGGAAGGGAAAGGTGCAGTCAGGCAGGCTTCTTGTATGCAGCACTTCCTAGCGCTAAGGATCAGCTAAGTACAATTATTTAAGCTTGCTTTACAGACTGGTGTGTGTTCCTCCACTTTTCTGGGGCTTTTAAAAGTCAAAAATAAAGGCAAGTTAAAAAGACATGCATCTAACAGGAGAAAATCCGTCTATGCATTTAATTAAGACCTAAATAAAGGGAAAGACCTACAAAGCACATACCAGTATATTTAAGTTAGGCTTATGAGAAAATACAAGGTTTTAGCCACATTTAATTACAAACACTTTTTAAAAATGAAAAGCTGCTTTCACAGCAACCAGTTTTCAAACACGGGCAACGTGTACTACTGCAAAAAGTGAAACTGCCTCCACAATTTACAGGAAAAGGAAGACATACATCACCGTAAGCTGCTTTTACAGAATCCCTAATGTAGAATTTCCTACAGAATTAAATGGAAAGAGGAAAGGATACAGAAAACCCATCAGTCTACTGTGGTCTTCCGATTACCTCACAAACACAGGCTAGAAGCAGTCACCTGTTAAAAAATACATGTCAATAAAAGGTATACAGTTACACCGCAGCACTGAGCCAGTCTGTTGTCGTGGACTACAGCTCACTCTTGGCTTTCTGTCGGATGTCTCCCAAGAGAATCCTGTACAGCTTTACTATGACAAACACTGCTCGTCCAGGACAGCAGAATTAGAGGCGTTCAAAGGACATCTCCTAAAATATCCATTCCCAATAGCTTTTTCTGACTAGTGGGAGAGATTAAGATTGCAACTGTACCGAACTACACCTGCCATTCACTACACAACTAGTTGATTTTAAACCACAGGACTGCAGGCTGTTTCACGATGATGAAAATAAAGTCTGAGGTAACAGTACCATAGAGGCAAGAGTGCATGATTGAGAGGAGGAGGAAGGCAATAGTGTTGTTCAGCAGAATATTTGCTATTTAGGTAGGTAATAGCAATAAAGTCAGAAAAATGGTTTAAGCAGCACTGCTGGGAGGAAAAAAAAACCACACACAAACAAACCAAACAACAACAACAACAAAAAAATCACCACACACTGATTCAATTGATTTCACAGACTTCAAGAACAAACTTATCTTAATTTTCACACCCATAAAAGCTAAGAATCCCAAACCCCACAGGGACATCTTCCTCTCCAGACATTCATCCCCAACAGACTCCACACCAGGCTGAGAAAATTCTCCTGGTGAAGGTTTTTCCCAAGACACAAGCTGTATACTGATGCCTCTATCCACCCCAGCCAGCGTACACCCTCTTTCAGTACTTTCACATTCAAAACACAAGACCCTGTACATTGAAATCAGCCTGTCTTTACTGTGGTAATTTCACATTAAGAGGGGCTGGCATGTGCTCCCTCCTTTCCTCTTAACTGTATTCTGGCTTCAGTACCATCTCGTACTGCCTACTGCCAGAGCAGAAGTCTGCCCCCTGCTCAGTCATTTTACATCCTGTTTCTCAACACCTAAACACACATTCACACAGTTTTAAGTAAAGCCATCCCTCTCCTCTCCATTTCACCCAGGAACTGGAGGCCACGTCCCCCTTCTCCAGACCACTGTGGCTTTTACAGCACTCCCTGCCCCAGCCTTTTTCTCACAAGCTGAGCCATCCCAGCCCTTCCGAGTCTCTTCTCATAGATATCACTGAGGGTCTGGTGAAGTTTCTCCATACTTCTTCGAGGTGGGATAACCAGAATTGCATAGAGCTAGTAATTGTATCATATTGATTTAGAATCTTGCTGAGTTTTACAATGCAAAAAGAAACACAATTGATTTAGGAACAGGAGATGTCCAAAAAAAACGCAAGGTACCCCAGCATTGCACTCAGTCTTGTTAGTAGTCCCTACTAACCTGGGTTCTCCTTTGGTTCTTTTATAGCTTACATCTTGGAGGTATTCGAGTGCGTAACACTAAGCAACGTGATTAGAATTGATCCAGTGAGTCTCCTATCCTGGCCCAAGGGAACAATTACACTATATATAAAGGGCAAAATTAAAGCACTTGATTTTGAACCAGAGATCCACAAGTAAAAAGCCACACTCCCATCCTTGTACTGAACCCCCCCCCCCCCCCCCCCCCCCCCCCCCCCCCCCGCCACAAAATATTTGTCCATACGTATTGTATAATAATAGTTTTTATATACAAGCTAGTCTGCTACAAAGATGACTGGGCATACCGATGAAATCTCAAGAACAGCAAAAAATAAAGTAGCCAGTGCTACAGGTGGGAGCTATGCTAAGGTGATGGGCCTCCAATGTAAAGCATGCACATTTTCCACATTTATCAAAGAAAACATTCACCAATCCGTTCAAGGTGATCAGGTGAGAGTTTTGGCTTGGGGATTTTTTTTCCCCCCTATTTTTAGGTAAGAGATTAAGTAAGTTTCAGATTTTTCTGTGACCACAAGCTTTTTTAAGCTTGCCACAGGGGAATGGAACTACTTTCCACAAGTGAAAGAGATTTTTTAAAAAAAAATAATATCCTAAGTCACAAATAAAAAAAGAGTGAGAGTCCCTGGGACAGCAGGTTTGGGTATGTCAAAGCCATAGCCTCTGTCAGAGAGCAGGGTGGGGAAGAAAAGGTGAGAGCAGAGTAACATGAGGCCTATAGTCTGCTGCAAAACAAAGCATTTTTACTCATCATGCTATTAAGCATTTTAGTATTTCAATGACTCAAATATCCCCATTTCATGCTCCCAGGTTGGTGCTTTTGCATTATCAAGATCTGTCCACAATACCAATGGCCCAGAAAAGAAATTAGTTGCTTCCCTTTTTTAAGAGCTGTGTTTGACTTTAATTACATTTATACTTGCTTGGGAAATCAGACTTCACTCTCAAGAGGGTTAAAAAGGGGAAAGGGAAGGGGAAAAAAAAGACACGGAGAAAATGAAACAGAAAAAGGAGAGAAAAAGGTAAGTCAGATGAATCCAATTAAAAGTTTCTAAGCTTCTGTCCCTGAAGTTTCAGCCAAAGCCACTACTTAGGAATATGGGGGAGTGTTTTTTAATTATTTTTTTAAGTTTTTTTTTATCGATCATCTATTCATAAAATTGCTGACATTATTCTTCAAGCAGACATGGTTATCAATCATTAGAAAACACTTTTATCTGAAGCTGCTCATAAGAAATTGAAGTCTTTCCAAGATTAACTTAATGCAGACGGATGGTAGTTCAAGGGAGAGAAAAAAAGAAGTGAACATGGGAAAAGTTTGGTTACCTTTTCTTTCACGTGGATTATTACTCAAGACTGAAAAAGCAAAGTGCTGCAGTCACGGTGCACAATCAGAGACAGTTCTCCAGAACTGGGTAAGAAGCAGTTATAACAGAGACCGCTACAAGAAAAATGCCTTTTTTTTTTTTTTAACTTGTTCCTTTCATCTTTTATGACCAAGTTTCTCAGTAACGCACTATGTTGCTTGTCCAAGGTGTATTCACAAGTGTCAAAATATTTATTCCTAGCTGGCTATTCTAGAGCTGCTGATCAGCACTCAGCAGTATGGTCAAACTTTCATCTTCTGTTCCTTTCTCCCTCTCCTGCGCTCCCCTCTTCCTCTCCTCACAGCCTTTCATTCCTCTACCCTTACCCCTCCTCATTCCATTTTAATCAAGGTTCTTTCCTAATTAAAACAAACAAATATGAGGAAGCAATTAACATCTTGAAGGAAGCAGATGGTGGAATAGTGCCATTTCGTTATTGCATTAAGCCTTAACTTGCTATCTCTTCAAACTTTCTGCGCTTTAATTAAGCACTGTTACAGGCAAGTTCAATGGGCTCTAGAGTAGGGTTTATCCAATTAGCTCCTGAAAAGCTGATGGTGCACGGTGGCAGGCTGAGCGTGCTGTGCAGTGTGCAGCTGGGAAGGGCCACCCCAGGGCCAAAAGGGACTAAGAACTTCCCTTACACATGCAGCAAGCAGTGAAAGGAGCAAGGGAGAATCAAGTATCAGTGATGTGGCAGAAATGTAAACTAGCCCTGCCCTACCATGTTCTGGTAGAAGTTTTTCACTGCCCCTGTCACAGGACGCAATGATCGTGAATTCTATGTGCAGAGATTTTAAGGGGCCATGGTGACTTCCAGCGTCTACGCAATCTTCCCAGAGAGAGGGCAGGAGTGAAGGTGATCTCAAACACTAGTCAGAGAAATTATTGATAACTTTCAGTCCCGTTTATCACCCTATCTCCAGCATTCCTGCCACCTCAATCCTCAGCCTCCAATTATACCTTCAGGTACAAAGGACCAACAAAAAATAGCAATTAAGGAGCTTGAATCATCTAGAAAAATACACCCAGAGAGATCCTTCCCTCCCCCTGCCTCGTTTCTGTTTGCAGTCAGCCTGGCATTGCTGAACGCAGGCCTTTGCAGATGAAGTACGCAATGAAGAACATTTGTGTCAGCCAGGGTCATCCTCTTACTTGTCTCCACATACACATGCCAGAAATGTGGGCAATCAAAAGATGCAGTGATCCAATTTATCTCTGCCCTGCCACGTTCTGGTAGATGATCCGTTACTACCCAAGGCCAGAGAGAAGAGTGTCTCTGAATTCAACGTCCACACATCTGAGGGGGGGAAAAAACCACCCAGCAAGATTCAGATGGACACAGCCCTATAGGTCCTGAGCTTCTCTGCACAGAAGCGTCTCAGTTGTCTACACCCATACAAGGAAAAATATACTACATCCAATTTACAGACAGGAATACGAGCCACAGGCAATTTTGGTGATTCCCAGTGTAACACAGGAACTCTGTGGAGGAAATGCTTTTCTGTTTCTCTCAACCTAAGGTCATCTTTTTCATATAACCAAGGTTGGAATACGACTCATGGAGGATTCACAAATTACGAAGCCAGTGAACATCCCTAGGGGTCATCTGGCCTGAGAACTTCTCTGAATTAATTTCTGTTTGAAGCAGGGGAGGGGAAAAAAAAAATATCCAACCCTGTCTTAAAGATTTCTATTAATGGAGAGTTCATAACAACTCCTAGAACATTTATTTCAGGGCCTAATTATCATAGTTGTTAAGGATGGGCAACTTATTTCTAGTCCTAATTTGTCTGTTTCAGCTTCTAACCACTTGATCTCATTATATACTTTTGTCTGCTCAACTGGAGAAACTTGTATTGTAAAAGCCCCTTTTCCTCTCTTAAGGATAAAAGACAATATGCAACACCATTTGCAGAGGGATGAGACTTATATCATAGTGTCCTGGCATCTCTTCATTCCTCTTAAGTTTCCAACTCAAACACAGAAACCATTAAACACATTACTAAGAAATGCAACCACAGCATGCTATAAGTAATAACGTTTTCTTGCAGGTTTCTTCTTTTACAATTGTGCCATATACAATGCAAATATATTTATTGAGTATTTAATTATGTAAACTTCAGAGATTATGAAAATCCAGTTCCCACTATAACCATGATTTAGCCCCAAGTACAGATGTAAGATTTTGTTTTCCTGTGGATTTTATCGTAATTATGGCTTAAACACACCATACAGAGAAGAGAGTTTATTAGCATTATGGGAACAGAAACTCTCAATTTCTTGACTCTGGGTACTTAAATTCTCTGTTATATTATCACACTATAGGATTATAGAATCATAGAGTCACAGAATCACTTAAGTTGGAGAAGACCTTTAAGTTAGAAAAGATAGAGTTAGAGTCCAACCATAAACCCAACACTGCCAAGCCCACCACTAAACCATGTCTTTAAGTGCCACGTCTACCTGTCTTTTAAATACCACCTGGGATGGTGACTCAACCACTTCCCTGGGCAGCCTGTTCCAATGCTTGATAACCATTTCTGTGAAGAAATTTTTCCTAATATTCAATCTAAACCTCCCCTGAC
This sequence comes from Chionis minor, assembly GCA_013398295.1. Taxonomy (NCBI): domain Eukaryota; kingdom Metazoa; phylum Chordata; class Aves; order Charadriiformes; family Chionidae; genus Chionis; species Chionis minor. The sequence continues at coordinate 369,470 of VZSF01009050.1, read as the reverse complement.
TCAACTTGAGGCCATTTCCTCTTGTCCTATCACTTGTTACTTGGGAGAAGAGACCAACCCGCACCTCGCTACAACCTCCTTTCAGGTAGCTGTAGAGAGTGGTAAGGTCTCCCCTCAGACTCCTTTTCTCCAGGCTAAACAATCCCAGTTCCCTCAGCTGCTCCTCATAAGACTTGTGCTCTAGAGCCCTCACCAGGTTTGTTGCCCTTCTCTGGACATACTCCAGAACCTCAGTGTCCCTCCTGTAGCAAGGGGCCCAAAACTGAACACAATGTTCAAGATGGGACCTCACCAGTGCCAAGTACAAGGGAGCGATCACTTCCCTAGTCCTGCTGGCCACAATATTCCTGATACAGGCCAGGATGCTCTTGGCCTTCTTGGCCACCTGGGCACACTGCTGGCTCATATGCAGCCGGCTGTCGACCAACACCCCCAGGTCCTTTTCCACCAGGCAGCTTTCCAGCCACTCTTCCCCAAGCCAGCCTGGAGCACTGCATGGGGTTGTTGTGACCCAGGTGCAGCACTCGGCACTTGGCCTTGTTGAACCTCACACCATTGGCCTCGGCCCATCGATCCAGCCTGTCCAGATCCCTCTATGGAGCCTTCCTACCCTCAAGCAGATCAACACTCCCACCCAACTTGGTGTTGTCTGCAAACTTACTGAGGGTGCACTCAATTCCCTCGGCCAGATCATTGATGAAGATATTACAGAGAGCAGGCCCCACTATTGAGCCCTGGGGAACACCACTTGTGACCAGTTGCCAACTGAATTTAACTCCATTCACTGCAACTCTTTGAGCCCGGCCTTCCAGCCAGTTTTCTATGCAGCAAAGTGTAAGCCATTACAAGCCATAAGCAGCCAGTTTCTCCAGGAGAATGCTGTGGGGAACAGTGTCAAAGGCTTTACTAAAGTCCAGGTAGACATTATTCACAGCCTTCCCTCATTCACTAAGTGGGTCACCTTGCTGTAAAAGGAGACCAGGTTAATCAAGCAGGACCTGCCTTTCATGAAGCTACGCTGACTGGGCCTGATCACTTGGTTGTCTTGTACGTGCCATGTGATGGCACTCAAGATGATCTGCTCCGTAACCTTCCCTGGCACTGATGTCAGACTGACAGGCATATAGTTCCCTGGATCCTCCTTCTGGCCCTTCTTGTAGATGGGCATCAAATTTGCTAACTTCCAGTCAACTGGGACCTCCCTGGTTAGCCAGGACTGCTGATGATGAAAGTAGCTTCATGAGTACATTTGCCAGCTCTGTCAGTACCCTTGGGTGGATCCCGTCCAGCCCCACAGACTGGTGTGCGTGTAAGTCGTGTAGCAGGTCACTAACCATTTCCCCTTGGATTATAAGGGCTTCATTATTACTATATTCATTCTTCATTATCAACACAAGATTCAAATAGTTTGATACATAATCTCACACTAGAAGTGCATTTATATGTAACCATTTCACATATATCTTTCTTTAAAAGATGTTTAGATTCATATGTGAAGTATTACATACAACTATACCGTGTTCTTAAAAACCAGATGTGTTCAGAACCACATACTGTCAAAAAAAAAAGCGTTACCCTCAATTATGCTAAAGAAGGACCTATTTTGTGCTAAGAGTATTGTCTATCTGATTATTTAACCTCATAAATCAATTTGGCTGTGCAATTACATTAGGTAGATGTTTAACATAGATGCACTAATAGGAAGCAGCAGCGTGCTGACTTCTGAATTAAATCTGACTTGCCCAGTTACACCGTATCCTCAACCTACAGGGCTGAGGAAATCCCACCAATGCCTCTGGAGCAGGAGTTGAGTCCATGTTGCTACAAGGAAAAATATCCATCATCCATGCCATGAAAATTGGATCCTTCTGCTTTGTAAACACCCCATGAGCTAGAGCAGTTTATGCAGAGATTTAAAATACGAGTGTTCCATGCTGAATCCTGACAGGTGGATCTGCACACAAACCTGGCAATGAGGTGACTTACAGCAGTACCCAGAGACCCTAACACATCTGAGGCTTGCCTCCAACCATCATGCCTGACACTGGTTAGACCTGCTCTGAAATAGCACATGCTCACGAAGGAGGAAGCCAGACTATGCAAGTTTCGAGAAAGCCCCCAAGGATGAAGCGGACAACCCAGAGCTTATTTCACAAGAAGAGGCTAAGATAACATGGCACTTTTAGCCTAACAACACAAAGTTCAAGAGAGATGACTATAAATACTTTGGGGACAGGGAAGAAGAGACATTTAAACTGAAGGGCGATACTGGCCCTAGAACAAAGGTGTATAAACTGGCTATAAGTAAGTGTATTCTGGGAACTAAAATAGCATTTCTAACAATCAGCAGACTCAAGTTCTGAAATAGCCATCCATCCAGAAAAGAAGCAGACATCACAAAACTAATGGGTTTTATTTTCTTTCGAAGATATACAGCTGCATGTCATAGAATGCAGGAGGCCCTCTGCAGTCCTCCTGTGTCCCTACCCTGCTCAAGGTAAATATTGTAAAATAAACACACGAGAAGGCACAGTCTGAGCCCCAAAGGGCAAATAAATATTAGAAAGGATTTAAGATGAAGCTGAAGGATGGCGGGGGGAGACAAACTGTCCCCAGTGTACTGTTCCCAAGAATGTTTTAAGTCTCCAAAATAGCTTCACTGTATATGAGCATATGCTGTAGGTCATACAGCTTCCCCCATTACACAGGCAATTGGAGTAGAACATTATAATGGCCACTTCTGGCCTTAAAATCCATGGATCACAAGGCAAGGTAAAAATGATACAAGCATCAACAGAAAACCTGAAATTCTACTCCCACTCACTCAGCACTTAGAACCTGACAGCTGATTTAGATCTCAAATATTTTCCTAACCAGGAAATCCAGCCTGATCTAGGGCTCATGCAAAGGTGAAATGTAAACTTCAAAACATCTGATCTGTATTTGGTAAGAGCCCAAGGACACCTTCACAGCACTTGTTTTTACATTTCTGTGTCATCATTTAACATGATCAGGAGAAACGTCGGTCCCTAGATAAAAGAACATACCACAAGAACTCAAAGGTGCAAAGTAAATAGACTAAACATAGTTTAACATGAGGACAAGGGTCAAAAAGCGCTTATCCTTAGAAAGCATGGACTGTGTAGTTGCAGTCTTTCAGACAACTTTCAAAGCAAAATCATAACTACAACTTTTAGAAGCCCTTCCATATGTTCGTCGACACAAGACACAATCCCTGCCTCACCCACATTTCACCTCCTGCAACTACGCTCCATGTTATGAACTGCCCTCTGCACATCCAGCCAGCATGCTCTTCAACCAGTCAGCCTTGCTGTCCAACTCCAGGGACAAAATACACTGAAGTCCTTAAAAAACAAGAGTACAGTGATCATTGAGCTACCTCTAGAAAACACCTTCAGAGAAGTGCAGTCTCTAACATGGATGAAGTGGGCAAAAACAATCAGTATGCGCAAGGGCCAGAGCACACACATGACATTAATTCAGCGTACCTTTTTTTTTTTGAACTCTCAGATAAAATTCAAACCTTCCTTGCCTCGGGGTAATCAAAGAAAGTGCATTTACCCCAAAGGAGAACTGGCTCCTACAGCAGACTTTACACACACACAAGTCCTTTAAGTGGCTGAACAGATGCCAGTTCTGAGAAGAACTTTGGGGATCTTAAGATGAGAGACAGTATCTAAAACCTGCACAAAACAAGTATTTATGGTCTATAAATACACACAGGCACATTCCTCCTCCTCTCTCCACAGAGCAGAGACTCCCACTACAAAGTGTCTTGCAACGTGTCAGACATATTGACAAAGCAAGCAGAAGTTTGCTTTTTTACTCTGCTCCGTATAGCAAGGCCGTGTTCTTTATTCCTACTCTTCTTATATTTATCCCTCCCTTTCTTCTCCATCTTCTGCCTCGAGCCAGAGGCTTGTCTGCTGTCTCTTCATATTGGAAACATGCAAGCTTGTTTGGTTTAAAAGGTCAATCACAGCTTGTTTGTGCTAAGTCTCTGATGCAAAAATCTCTTACTATAAGTAAGGAAAAATACTGGAAAAGCGACAGTGCTGGATAGAGGAGTATGAGGTCTAGGTAATATAGTAGGGGCATAGACACACAGTTAAGGCACTGTGGCTTACCAAGACAGCACCCATGAACTGAGGGATTCACAGGTCTATGGTCTTGGTCAACAGCAAATAATCCAATTTAATTCTTCTCATAACATGAAAGGCTTAAGCCAAATGAGGTTACCTCATATTCATCATAAGCTAATAGCATTCACAAGGGTGGTGACCATCAGAACAACTGATGCCTTAATCTAAAGCAGTTGACTGTGCATCACAAAATTTAACTCCTCAACACCAGGAAAGGGGCTAAAACAGCACTAGTTCTGTTCTACAGAAGGGGAATGGATAAAGCTGCCAAGGCTGATGCTTTCATGATCATGGCCAGGACCATACAGGCCAGGACATTTTAAAGATGTCATATGGTTAGTTTGGGGGCCTTTTTTTTAGTGCATATAAAAAGCATTAAAAATGCAACACAAAATTTAAAAACGTACATCATCAATGGAATGTTCTACTTAGCTTAATGGCAACAACTATCTTTCAAAATAAACTGGACAGAGCGTATGGTGCCACTACTTAATTCTATCCAATTTCGCAACGCTGAACTGTGTGTCATACACTCTCTATAGGTAACAGAGCAATTCAGTGGCCAAAAGCTGTCCAAAGCTGAAGTCATGGATCCTATTCCCTACTTGCTTTGCCAATGGTTATACTGTGTAGCTACAAACTATCTGCCACATCTTTCAATCTAAAAAAGAAAAAGCTTGCAGTTGTTTCCTCTTTCCTTTGCCTGCCAGGGTATCATTGCAGAACCATATATTATTGAGTTGATAGCTGATGGTACTGCTAAGGCAACTCCACAAGTATTACTTCTTGGCCTGCATCAGATGCTGTGAGAATGAAAATTATTCTCCACTGCTGAAGGGGACCCTGAATCCCAGAGCTGGGTACCAGCAGTAAAAAGCCCATCAAGAAATACAGTAGGTGTTCCCTTGTCTCACACTCCCCACAAACCACTTTATAGCCACATTTCTGCGCTCTCTGTGCTGTAGGCCATGGAATTCATTGGCTCTTTCCTCCTCCTCTCATTTGGCAGAATAAAAAGAATTAAGTTCCTTTTCCATTCCCAGGCCTGCCCCTCTGCCATCTTCCATAGCAATTGTTTTCCATGGCACAGCCAGCCACCTTGGTCACTCCAGGACCTTAAGTGAAAATCTAACCAAACCACAAACTGTCAATTCAAAGACTAAAAACAGGTTTTGCTTTTAACTGGGTTTAAGAGGGACCAGCTCTTGGTACGTTATTTACAACAGTTATTGATGGCCTTTCATAACACACTTAAGGACTCCACTCTGCTCTGCCACTTGAGAGCTACAAGAACATCAATAACCACGGAAAATAATGTACCCTGAGAGGGGCCAGAGCAGAATCTCCTTCTCTGAAACCTTTCTTTACCTATGTAGTCTGCGGTGAACCACAGCACTGAGTAGCTTAGTAGTACAGCCTTCAGCTGACACCCACGCACCAGAGAGGAGCAGCGCTCCTCTTCTATAAGTCAGCGTGTTCACTCTAAATGAGAAAAAAAAATTTCCCAAGAAAAATACTACTGTTTCATTTTTCTTCTGCGTGAAAAAGTGCGAGTCCTTGTCCTGTATAATCAGAGACAGCCTTGGAGCAAACACCCACATAGCACCCTGCTGCTATTCATTAATCGCTCCGGCAGCTCACAATGAAATCCCCAAAGAAATTTTATAGCCTTTCTGTAACTCTACACGTCTGCTTGAAGAGACCCCAAACAGACACACACAGAGACACTTGTCACACCCTATCAGATATTTGAGAGCTTAGTCCCTGTGGAATATCAGAGAGGTGCCACACATACCTGCTCCCGCAAGAGACAAGAAGTAGAAAAATCAGTGACCTCCACTTACTCACAGCACATGGTGAAATACAACTGTACAAACTGTACCTGCCTGCAGAGGGTATCGATATATTTATTGCACAACACGTGTTGGGAAATTCCAGTGAGGTATATGACATTCGAGGAGAAATGCTACAGGAGCTAAATATCAGCCTCTAATAGCAATGCAGCCAAGAGGGTGCAAAGAAACAAAGCACAGATGTTCCTTACTCCATCAAGACAACAGGAAAGGCCAGAAGTCACGGTTGTAGCAGATGATAGATCCTCCCTCAATTACTGTTGGTCTTCTCAGAAGCACACAGTTCTAGTGTAGAAAGTCTACATTTTGTCTGGGGAAGAAGGTGATGAATGTTATCCAAAGAATTAGGGGAAATAAAGGAATATTCAGCTCTACCAAAGTCAGAAGCACTTTTCATTGGCTTCAGTAAGGCTAGTACTTCTTTATCTAAATTGTTTATTAGATGCTTAAGAGAGGGGATTATTTAAGACACCAACAAGCCCCAAAGATGGAATTTTGAGCTGCTCTTTTTTCCTGAAGTTTACCCTGAGCACTTCCAAAAGACACATGAACTTCCTCTGTGTTCTGTTGAGATTTGGAGCACAGGACAAAGCCTCAAGGAAGCCTACACCACAGCAGACACAAACCGCTACAGAAACTCGCACTTTTCATCTCCAGTCCAGCATCCCCCTGTTCTGCTTCAGCTCAACCCTCTGAGTCCTGTTTCAGAAACTGTGATTGTAGATAAAGACATAAAACCTGGTTAACTCTATTAACTTTACAACATCATGTCATGAAATGTCATCTCAGTTTCCACTGCTGTCAGTTTATGCCACAGCCCTTCTGGCCTGGGTTCCTCTTGCTCTTTCCATTCAGATGTGCGCTGCAGCCTTTTTGAGCTACCCACCTTACCTGTGCACATGCACTCTAGAATAATATGAATATTACATGTAGCAGCGTTTGCAGCAAAGGATATATTAAGTCCTATATTTTTAATGCCACTTTTAGTATGCCTATAAAAAGCCTCTATGCAAAAGACTGGATTATGTATTTTTGTGCTGTATGGGAACAGGGTACAAGTGAGAGACATGGCAAGCAGGAATGCTCCCATCCAGGTGCAGCAGCCTTTGGCAACCAGTATCTGGATGGGATTTGCAGAGAATGCTGTAAAACTTATCTTCCTACAAGGACCACAGCTAGTTGAGCCCATAGGATTTTTACATCTCAGGAGGTTTCCAACGGGATGTCATATTAGAAGTGCTGCTGAATGCTGGCCCTTGCAGTGAGTGGATTACATGCTGCTCTTCAATTTCTCTGCAACCACTCAAAAATGTGACATCTTTACATCTCATTGTGTGCCCTCCTACAGCTCATATTAGAGGGCCAGAAGGAAGAGGAACGCTTGCCAGACGCTTTTAACAACATTTGATGATACTTGGAGCCTTCTCTCATATTTGTCCTTACTTCTTTCTAACTAAATTAGGGCACAAGGAACAATTACAGCTTCACAAGTGTCTTACCTTCCTTTGCATTACTCCTGTTACTGTACTTCAGTTCTGGTCTGAAGAGACTTCTCCAGCAGCAAAAGAACATTTAACCTCCATGATCCTTGCAGCTTTTGGTTTTCTTGAGATAGCAAATGTACAAAACAAGCAGGACTGAAAGCACTTTAAAGCATGGATAGCTGAGATTACTGCAAGGCTTTTTTTCCCCCTGGCATGACATGCCAAGAGTGACATTCCTCTAAGAGGCAGGGTTTCCTAGCACCACTTCCACCACGTAACAGAGAAACTTATCTGGGAATTAGGTCATTAAAACAGAGGGCCTGACTCACAATGAGAGAGAGATCGATAAGTGACCTTTGACAGATTGGAGCCACTGATCAATGATTACTTTTTTCTTAAATGATTCTTTTCCTGTGCCAGCAGGGAGTCCTTCCCTCACACACAGCATTAACATTAACCTTTCCTGCACAAGGATTACAAGAGACAACACCACAGAGGACTGTCATGGAAGGAGTGAGAAGTAGGAAAAAAGGCAAAACAGAAGCTCAGCCCAAGGAAATGCACTCTTCCCCTCTCTACTTAGAGGGCTGGCTCATGCTGCCCAATTTCACCATCAGTACTCCACCCTCCTGTATTTGTTGTCCATAAACACTGGCAGGTCAGTCTGAGAAAGAAGGCAGCTCTCAATATGATTAAAAAGGCTGGGAAATGAGGCATACCCAGTGAAGGCAGACGGGGCAAGGTGACACACAATATGGCCATAACAACATAAATAAATTAGCCACAGCACCACAATGAAAATCAGTGTCTCCAATTCAAGAGGAAGCTGTGCTGACCCACAGCTCCCAGGCCTTTAACTGATGGCAGACACAACCTGAAGCCTTTCTATTTCACTGTCTGGCTCCATCCCAAAACACTTCTGCTTCTATCCATGCCAACCTGTTTGGCTTCAAACCATTTGCTTCTCTTGACTGGACATCATCAGTCACACCAATCTGTGAGAGCTATTTTGTGAGATGGGGGAAAAAGCACAACTCATCAAGTGTCCTGTGCCTGGGACCCGGGTTCGATCTTAACCCAGCTCTCCTGGGGTGGCCCTGTACGCTAATCCGGTGTGCCCTTTGGCACTCTGGCCACAGCAGAAAGACCAAGTGGAAAAAGTTTTTAAAACCTTGAACAGATGAAAGACTGCAAGCATGACACAGGAACACAAAAAACCCCAGCAGATGGCAGGGAAACAGCCTCTTTCTGCTTTTGAGGGTGGCACACTCCAGCGTAGCTTTTACTATGAAGGCTCTGCTGGCTTCTCCATATACTTCTTTAGATGATATATCTCACAGGAACCAAAGGGAGAATGATCTGTTTTCTTCTCACACAGTCTAACTTCATTACTCCAAATAAATGTTGCACCATAGTCCCCACAGAAGCAAAATGTCTTTGCCTTGGTGCAGTGCCAAAAAACAAAGTGTCATTTGAGCCTCAGATGAGAAGAACATGCTACAGGCAGTGCAGCCCTCAGCAAAAGGAAACATTTGGCTAAAGAGAAAAACATGGAAACCAGAGAACAATATGACAATCTAGTTCAACCTTACTTCATACATCTTGCATGTGTATAATCCACCACCATACATTTCAACAGCTGACACCCAAGGAGAGCTCAGACAAATCCGAAGTGTCTACCCTCTCTCTCAAATAAACAGGAGACATGCTCAGCTGAAGTCCACCTTATCTAACCATTACCAATGCAAAAGCAGCTGCACTTCTGGCAAAAAGGCATGCCCCATTCCTCCTCCTCTGGGACAGTCAGTTGTTAATTCTTTAAGCCACCAGCTTGTCGTGTGAACCAATAACTCCACACAAACACCCCCATCAGAATACAGCAAATGCCTTCTATCACCAGAAGACAGACCCTTACTGCCCTTGTCACTTCACATTGGTTTTTGTTCATATAGAAGGCAAGGCAGCATGGAAGAAATGGATAGGAAGGGGATGAAAACAAACAGTGCCTGTTAAATCAGAGACGACCAAGACCGCAGAGTGCTAATTGTTACCAAAAAAACCCTAGATCTCAATTGTTAGGGAGAGGTTGGGGAGCCTCACCAGCTACTTTGCACAAAAAAACTCCCACCAGATATGACAAAGCTGGCTCAGCTGAAGAAGACAGCACACTCTCAAGTCTTCCCATAGTCTTCCTTCAAGAACACATTTCTTGGTCTTCTAGACCTCGTTTCTTTCTACATACTTATATAGCTGCATGTATGGTGTTCCCTTGCATGCTCAACTTCCTCTCTTCCCTCATCAAAAAGAAGGGAGGGATCACAGGCAGTTCTTTTATTTTCAATTTACAGAATTGCTGCACAGACTAAGAAATTGCATCACACATGCTATTTCCAAGTCATTCCAATTTTGTGCTTCCCTGTTATCCTCAGCAGAGTTGCTGGGCCTCACTCCTTTCCCACTCCCATACCAAGTCCCAAAAAGATGGGACCATCCTCCTCACAGCCAACAGGTGTTACCGGCCAACATCAGCTCCCCAAGAGACCTTCCACTACAACACCAAGCAGAGAAAGCCAAGCTCTTACAAGGGTAAGCACAAGCCTCTACCTCTCCAGCCAGAGAAGCCAGGGAGGGATGAGGACACACAGTTAGATTCTAGCCTGAGGCTGGTCATTTGATGGAAGGTGTGTTTTTCATTCCTAGTTTTAACCAAAGAAAATGTGATTAGGGACTTTGAAAAGCAGTGGCATCCAGAAGAAAAGGGGCAAGGGCCAGCATGAATCTTCTTGCTGACTCCATAGTTACCCCCAGAGAAGGAAATGTACCAAGAGCAGATGCAGCCAGCCCTAGAAAAGAGGGGCAGGACTGGCTGCAACAGACATCCCACAAGAGAGCTGCAGAGGGAACTGAAGGAGTAACACCATAAAAATGCTGTCTGGAGTCCATACTGTGCCCACAATATCCTCCCTCCCCAATCCATACATCCATGCTTTGTCCTTCCAGTCACCAGCTGCTCATCAGCTTCCCAGGAACTTGGTCAAACCATAATATTTGAAAAGTAGATGAAAGAAGGAACTTTACCCCATACAAACCTGCAGCCTCCTCATTTCTTCACAATGCCTTTCCGTGTTCTTCAGCTCCTGTAATCCTCTATGTAGCTGGATCCCTGTGTTTCTCCTCACTATGAATTATTAGCCTGTCCAATAATTTCAGTGGTCCAAAATGATATGATTCCTCAAACTTTTTCACCACGGACACAGATTTTGGTATTAAATAAACCACCACCAGCAACAAACACAAACAAGCAACCTGAGTGGAATCAAAGCAGTTGATAATAATTGAATAAAAAATTGGCATCTTCTTCCCTAGCTTTAAAATTTAGAAACTTGAACTTGTTTTTAAACAGATCTTACACTGATTTTAAGAACATTTAAAATTAGCATCAGAAACCCACAAAGCTTTTTTGCTATTTGTCTTGGATCCTAAAATAAGTTGCCATTGGCAAATTATATTCCATTAAAGGATACTACCAATTTAAAAAAAAAAAATCATTACTCTATTTGAGTACTTTTTTTAGTTGCTATTGTTACAAGCAACACCTAAGATATATAAAGCTAAAGGATTAGAAGGGAAAATGTGTTTCACGTAAATGCTTACTCCACGCATTTGACAGCCTTTTGTGTCAAGTCAGTTTTACTGTTTCTCTTGTAAGCAGTCAGATCTCCTGTTAGTTGAGCTGGATTAGACCCATACAAATAGGGAAGGAAAAATACATATGGAAATGTAACTGCAGAAATTCAAATATTAGCAAGTGAGCCCAAGGAGAGTACTTCTTTTTTCAGCTAAGTAAAATGAAGCTGCTGGGCACTCAAACAACATACACACACACACAGAGAAAATCCTCTGCCTCAAATAAACACACATTTCCCATCAGGCACAAAAACATATTCAACATTCAGCAGACAGTGTCAATAGTGTCTACTGTCTCTTTTTTCTTATTTCAGTAAAGCACGCAATCTGCTTTTTCACACACTCTACCCTAGAAACATGAGACATCTATGATTCATTCTGCAACCTACCTCTCCATTCGCATACCTAGGGGGAAGGCATGTTGAATGTTTTGGGGGTTGTTTTTACATCAAAGAATAAAAATATTAAAAGCATTGCATTTCTTCTGAGATTTTGTACCTCCTCAGAAGGAGTCTCATCACTTAATTTTTCCCTTCCACATTTCCCCACGCTTCCCCCACATCCAACCTACTGCCTGGCGTTCTTTCCCTTCCCAGAGATTGTCTCCTTTCCCACCTGGCTCCTTCCAGACACTCCCTTCACAGTGCTGCCTCCCAGCTCTCCCCTTTCCCTTTCTGTGCCAAGTCTGCCAGGCTCTTGTGCAGTTTGTGCATATGTCAGTGGGGCCAGCACACACACAATGTTAGATGTACAATTCATACATCAGAAAGCTACCTTCTGCTCTCTTTACTCACTCTTCACTCAAAAACTTTTTCTCCAGTCCTTCTCCCTCCCAGCCTCTCCTACTTCCCTATATCCTTTTGCCTCACCAAAAACTTGGTAGTTTTCTTCAGCTTTTTCTCTCTTGTTCTTAAAACTTCCTTTTTCTTACTTATTCCCCACCCAATTCCCTTGGCTTCTTTTGCTACCAGACTGTCACCTATGCTGTTAGCCCCAACCACGTCTCCAGTACCTCTACAGTTAAATCCTTTATTAGACTCCTTTAAATTTTCCCCATTGGCTCCTTTGAGTCCTGGAACCGCTAGTTCCCAACCACACAAACACCAAAGCCATACTCTGTCTCCTCTTCCTCTCAAACAGCAGTCTTTCACTGGGAACTGACTGCTCATCTAGGAAGAAGTTAGCAAACTTTTTCTCAGGGGTGCACAATGATGTGCCAGCGTTGAGGGTGGCACTTAATCGGAAGAGAGAAGTCATGCGTTGATAATCAAGGGTGACCCCATTTGAAGTTCAGACAAAGGTTTGGGCTGGCTGTTCTGGGGCAACTTATCCCTAGAAACATAGAAGAAAGGAATATTCAGCTGAGACACATTGGCTATGGACAGAACCAAGTAAGGACACTGAGAAGTTCCAAGGCAAGAGGAGTCAATCCTAGCAGCCAAACACCAGAGCAGCCATTTACCTCTTCAGAGTTCAAACTCTACACACAGTCAGCAGGCAACTGCGTAGGGCAACTTTCCTGCTACTTAGAGAAGCTAAAAGCAATGAGTCACAGGGGCAGCATTTATGATGCTGTTTCACCTGGAAAATGAGAGAAGACAAGGAGAGTAGCACCTGCTCAGCAGGCTGACCAAAAAGGCACACCAGTGGCCAAATACACACACACACATCCCCAACCCCCAAGTAGTGAGTCAGGATGGAGCCTTTCCAAGTCTGATGCAGGATACTCTACATGAAAGTTGCTTGCAGTGACCTGTTGCTCCCGCACCTCATCAGAAGGCTGCCTATAGCATCACCTCCAAATTTACGGCAGGTTACACTGTGACATGACATGCTACCCAGCCAGATGCAAAGGTGCGCATGTGGGTGGCAGAGGAGAAGGCAGGCAGAGAAGTGAACAAACAAGCAGGCAGCTGTGATTGAAAACTCTGGAAGTCTAAGGTCTCTGCAAACACCTGAGTTAAAAGCAGAGGCAGTCTCCCGGATCGATTATGCATGCACGCCACTGAAAACACAGGCTGCTAAAGTGCCAGAGCCCTGCTGGATAATTTATAGGCTGGTGTTAGTATTCACAGAGCGGTGGGCAGAGTTCAAAGGAATGAGGTGGAGAATAAAAGTTCAAGCCTTACGAAAACACTGTCACAGCCAGCATGAGCCTCAGCTCTACAAGGGGCTTTGCTTGCACCAGGTACAGGCAGAAGCCAGCAGATATTATCACAGCAGGAGCCAGCAAGTGCCATCTTGGCATAGGGGCAGAAAGTTCAGGGAGGGTACACAACCAGAGCATGCAACATTCACAAGTGTCTCAGCACATGCCTGCTTGGCTTTTGGGAAAGTACAGGAGAGCTGTGTGCCAAACAGCCCGTGACCCATCTTCTCCCACAACCCTTCCTCGCAATCCTCTTGATTCTTTTAGGCCTGCCACACACCAAATTTCCTGGGCTACTTCTGCCATAGAGATAGAGACCAAGCTGGGGATAACTGAAGACCTTCAAGTTATGCCTTTTTCAGTTATGGTCTCCCCAGGATTTGAAGCCAGGACTTCAGGGAAGAAATTAATCATACTAAGCCACTCAAAATGCAAGCTTTATTTAGGCGAGCTTGAGTTTTCCAGATTTATCACTGCCTGAGCCTCTTAGCCATCTAGTTAGCAGGAGAGAAAGATGGGAAGACAGTGAGGTCATCAATTTACTAAGCCCTATGTCTGCTCACGTTTGAGATTAGACACAACAACAATGGCATTAGAATAAGTAGTCTCTGGTTGACTTCAGCAGAGATGTAAAGCAAAGGCTGCCTTGCCTGTCTTCTCTTCCCTCTCTGCAAGGCTACTATAAAACCAGATCTTACAGATGTACAGGTGTATACCACATACTGCCACTATTCACCATAACCATCTAGCACAGAAAAGGGAGCATGAGGGAAAGCCCAGCATACAGACGAGATGAACTAAGGGGTTTAACCACTATTTTCCTACTGCATGCAAGCCCAGATACCACCTTTAAACTCCTTGTCATAACACCTTTCTGCAGTACTCAGCAAACCCCCCACCAGCCTTATTCATTCCAGAAGAGACTTGCTTGAAGGTACAAGTCATTTTCTGATCTAGAAACTTTTCTCAGTTGAGCACTCTGCTCCTTACAGCACACACCTGAACTGGAAAGGCACACAGGGATTTGGGATCATACACTGTGCTGCTAGTATACCAAAAAGTACTCACCTCATACACTTCTTCCTGCAGGTTGCAGTCTTCCAGGACATTCTGTCTGGGTGCAGTAATCGAGGCTCAATCAATTATAGAAAGATATCTTTATTAGAGGCTACAGAGGGGCATGCTTTAGAGACACAAAAGCACTTAGAATGAAAACTTTTTATTCTACATCTGGACGGTACCGCACAGAACAAGATTCTTGTGTATGGCTGGGGAATACAGTAACACAATAGATTAACAGTCACTAAAACTAGCCTCCTCTCCATACAATCAAAATATAAAGTTGGATTTTTCTCCATAGTGTCTGGACGACTGGAGTATTGATAGATGCCCATTCTTTTAATCATGGGAGGGTTAAGGGTGAAAGAGGGCGAAACAAGGAACCTGTATCTTTATTCTTTTGAGCAATGGTACAGAATCTCTGTGCAGAGCTGGTAACACTGTTACACAGAATATGCAGCTTGATTAGTTCAGTTTCTAAATACATGGTGATCATCAGGGTCTTGGCAATTAATCTATAGTTAGTCCACAGTATCACTGGATTTTCGTCAGCAATGTTATTAAAGTCTCAGGATAAAGGTACGGGGTGCTGTGGTGGGTTGACCACGGCTGGACACCAGGTGCCCACCAAAGCCACTCTAACACTCCCCTCCTCAGCTGGACAGGGGAGAGAAAATGCAACAAAAGGCTCGTGAGTTGAGGTAAGGACCAAGAGAGATCACTCAGCAACTACCATCACAGGCAAAAGAGACTCCACTCAGGGAAACTAATTTAATTCATTGCCAGAAGTCAGAGTAATGAGAAATAAAAACCAAATCTTAAAACACCTTCCCCCTACCCCTCCCTTCTTGCCAGGCTCAACTTCCTTCTTGATTTCTCTACCTCCTCCCGCCAAGTGGCACAGGGGGATGGGGGTTGTGGTCAGTTCATCACACATTGTTTCTCCTGCTCCTTCCTCCCTACCAGGAAGAATCCTCACACTCTTACCCTTCTCCAGCATGGGGTCCCTCCCACAGGAGACAGTCCTCCACAAATTTCACCGTGATGAGTCCTTCCCATGAGCTACAGTTCTTCATAAACTGCTCTAGTGTGGGTCCCTTCCATGGGGTGCAGTCCTTCAGAAACAGACTGCTTCAGCATGGGTCCCCCACAGGGTCAGAAGTCCTGCCAGCAGACCTGCCCCAGTTTGGGCTCCTCTCTCCATGGGTCCACAGGTGCTGTCTGGAGTCTGCTCCAGTGTGGGCTTCCCACAGGGTCACAGCCTCCTTTGGGCATCCACCTGCTCCAGTGTGGGATCCTCCACAGGTTGCAGGTGGATATCTACTCCACCATTAACCTCCATGGGCTGCAGAGCGACAGCCTGCCTCACCAGTCTTCACCACAGGCTGCAGGGGAATCCCTGTTCTGGTGCCTGGAGCAGCTCCTCCCCTTCCTTCTTCACTGACCTTGGTGTCTGCAGAGTTGTTGCTCTCACGTATTCTCACTCCTTCCTTCTGCTGTTGTCGCCCCATTGGCATTTTCTTCCCCCTTCTTAAATATGTTATCCCAGAGGTGCTACCGCCGTCGCTGATGGGCTTGGCCTTGGTGAGTGCCGGGTCCATCTTGGAGCCGGCTGGCATTGGCTCTCTCAGACACAGGAGAAGCTTCTAGCAGCTTCTCACAGAAGCCACCCCTACCACCCCCCTCCACTACCAAAACCTTGCCCTGCAAAGCCAATACAGGTGCACAGCAGAGCATTTTGAAGCTGGCAGCATTTGATGGTAAGTTTGACAACCATTAGCTGAGAGAGAGAATCTCTGCGATAGACTCAAACTGGGATAGAATCTCAAACCAATCCCAAGATGAAGAGTGTACTAAATGTAATTAAAAAAAATAAATCACTCTGTTGTCTATGATCTTCAACAAAAAGAATTTAAACTCCTTCTATTGAATTTGAGACCCATTTGAGAGATAAGAAATAGAGATAGCAATTTGCTTTTGTCATGAACTAACTCAATGGCAGAATGAAAAAAAAAAGTTTGTGCATTCTGCCCTTTCCATCTGACTATTTACCTCTGACAGTATAAAGAAGGGAGGCATTAGGAAAAAAAACCCACACCAAAATCCAAACCAATAACCAAAAAGATCCCATCAAATAAAGCTCATAGAAACATCCAGACAGAGTCCGACAAAAAGAAGCTATAAAGCAGACAGAAAAGACTTACACGGAAATAGAGAGGAGAGGTATAATGTTTTTAACATGGAGAGAGACAAAAATTACAGAGAACAACCAAATCTGAAATGACATATAAATCAGTTTACAAACAGAACCATTTTCCAAGCACAATTATGGTGACAGAAGAATCACTGGAGAGCTTTAAGAAATCATTCACTGAGCACTTACATGGGATAATCTAGCAGAGGGGCCCAGGAGACCTGGTTGATCTTAAAGAACAAACTCCTCAAAGCACACGAACAGTCCAATTCAATGTGTGGGAAGCCAAGCGGGAGTGGAAAGAAGCAGGCAGCTGACTGGGAAACTCCTGACAGAGCTCAAACGCAAAAGGAAGCGAATGGAAGGTGAAAGTGGGGTTGTGCTCCCCAGGAGGAATACTGAAACTCTGCCTCAGCATGTCAGGATAAAAACTAGAAAAGCTTGAAAATTCACAAAATGTGAAAGGTGGCAAGAAAGGCTTCAAAATGCACACTGGTAGCAAGAGGACGACTAAGGAAACTGTGGGTCCAAAGCTGAATGGGACATAGGACTAGTGGTAAAACACTTGGGTCCTCAGTGCCTTTTTTGGCTTGGTCTTCACTGGCAAGGACTGTTCTGAGCCCTCCTGCTCTATGTGACCAGAGGAAGGACCCAGGGGACTGAAAAACTACCCACAGCAGAGGAAGACTAAGTGAGGGACCATTTAAGCAAACCACCTCTACTCAAGTCCCTGGGACCAGACAAAATGCCCCAACAGCACTGAGGGATGGAACAATGGCCGATGTCACAGTGAGGTCACTCTCGATCACATTGGAAAGGTCACAGTGATGGGAAGAGGTTCCTGGTGACTGGAAACAGGTAAATGTCACATTTGTCTTCAAAAAGGGGAAGAAGGAAGACGACTTAGGGAATTATAGACCAGTCAGTGTAACATTAGTCCCAAGGAAGGTTATGCAGGAAATCCTCCTGGAACCCATTTCCAGAAGCGTGAATCACCAGAAGGTGATTTGGAACAGTCAGCAAGGATTTACCAAAAATCATCCAAATTGCCTTCTGTGATGAGACAGGCCCAATGAAGAAAAGGAGAGAACAGCTTTTGAAAGAGTTTCCAGTGGTATAATTGTAAACAATGGTATGCAGCTGTGTCAAGAGCAAGTTCAGACTGGACATTAGGAAAAGGTTCTTCACTGAGGGGGTGGTTGGTCACTGAAACAGGTTCCCCAGAGAAGTGGTCAGGACACCAAGCCTGTCAGAGTTCAAAGAGCATCTGGATGATGCACTTAGTCATATGTTTTAATTTTAGGTAGTCCTGTGAAGAACAGGGAGTAAAGACTCAATGATGATCCTTATGGGTCCCTTCCAATTCAAGATATTCTATGATTCCACAATTTATAGACAGCTAGAATCAGATGGGTGTACTGCAAAGCACATGGACCACTGCACTCAAAGGCTAGTGGTCAGTGGTACAACAACCCAATGGCAGCCCATTACTAACTATGATCCTCAGGGGCTCTTTGCTGGACCCGCTGCATTTTGTAAACGTCTTTCCTGTATTGGGGCGCCCAAATCTGGGCACAGTAAGCAGACATGATCCCACAAGTGCTAAGTATGGGGAAATGATCCCGTCCCTTGACCCGCTATCTGTGCTTTTGCCAACACAGTTCAGCATATGATTAGCTTTCACCACTGCAAGAACCACCCTGATGCTTCAGAGCTACAGCGTCATATGCAAAGAAGTTGGGAGAGCTGGGTACGTTCAGCTGAAGAAGAGCCGAACATTTGGTCCTCCATACTCTTCAGTTCCGAATGGAAAAACTCTACAAGCAGCTATGAAACCTCCATCCGTTAAGTGAGCACAAAGGACAAACTGAATACGGAGACATTACGAGCCAAAAAACACAGTGCTTTTAATTACTTACTCCCAAAGGTACACAGAATTCTGCAGCAGAGCCAGGAATAAGCCCCAAAACAGCCAACTCCTTTATCCATAAACACTTGCCCCAAAAATGTGTTCTAGCACTAATGATCCCATAATTCTGCGGTTTGTCTGTATTAGTGGATTCCTGGCAACCACTTCACCCAGAAAAACTTAAATAAGACTTGATTGGACAGTTCAAGCTCAAAGTTTTAGACCATTTTAGCCACTCACCATTACACACATGCTATAAAACATGCAGCTGCATCTAATGTCCCATGGTCACTTCTGGGCTGCTGAACAATAAATGGCATAGCAGGCTAAAGGGGGAAATGGGTGTTGGCAACATAAGCATTAATGGGAGGCACATTTATAACATGTCTGATGTTGGCATACTGTGTGATGATAACAAACCACACAGTAAAAGAGGGAGGACATCGCAGCACCACACAAAGTTACTTGATACCATTCAAATTCAGGAAGGAGGACACCCTAAAAATACCTGATGTCTATCCAGCATTTTGTGGCCCTCTCAAAGTAGCATCCAGGACAAGACACATAAGTGAATGCAGCCACTGGCACAAGCAGAGCCCCTACGGCCAAGCATGCCCAAGTTCTGCAGCAGCATGGTACAGCCACACATCTGGAATGACTGCTCTGTGTAGCTGAATCAAAGCCCTCCACACTTTCAGGCACTCCTGTACTCACCAATATACAGCACCAAGAACATAATCTGTATGAATAAAATTGTTGTCTATGAATGCCATGAGATAGTTTTTGCATCACCTTGGTAAGACACAACTTCAACCAACAAACTTCTTGCATTATGCCACTTTGGATATTCATCCTACTGACATCTGTCAGTCTTTTCCCAGCATCCTTTTAAGCACACAGCATCAAAATCCCATGCTTACTGTCTCACTCTCTTTCCATAATAAAAACCCCCACAGTTTCCCTTAAAAACTGCAGTGGACCCTTCACTGCTGGACCTACATCAGATGAAGGAGAGGAAGTTTGGGAACAAAAAAACCTCATCAAGTGAGAATTAAGCTGTTTAAATAAAACAGATGGAAGATGCACACACAAAAACACCAAAGCAAAGGCCGCAGCTTGAATTACTGTTGTAATCCTTTGCCACATGCCTACAGAAAGCTTGACAACAGCTAAGCTGTCAACATGCGATCATACCACCCATCCTGCTGACCAATCTTTGTTTTTCTGTACTCCCCCAGTTATCTGTGTCCATCTGTTGTCTCCCGTCTCCTCCTTAGCTTGCTAGCTCTTTGGGGCAGGGAACATTTTTTGCCCTGCGTTTGAACCAGGATTGTGTAGGTGCTACGACAATAGGCAGGGATAATAATAACAACAATAATTAGGTTCTATCCTACTATCTCCTCGAGTTGGAATGTTTCCCTCCTGACTTCACAGCAGTGTTCATAAGCAACTATTACTTGGTGCAATATGGGGGCTCATAAACAAATAATTACATCCCAACCTACCTTTGACCATTTCACCAGTCATCCCTTGAGGCCTGAGTCTGCTGAGCTCTCCATATGCTCCAAATGGTGAGTGTGCATGAACTTGGCTCCAGAAGAAGATACCAGCCTTGCACCGCAGCAGGACTAACACCCTGCATATAACCCTTACATTTTCCTTGGACAGAACAAGCTTCCTACACACAAACTGTTGCCTCCTACTTCTGTGTGTCAACCCTGACTCACTTCTAGTGCCAAGAAGTAGAGGTTAGTATCTTCATCCTCCACTCACTCTGAAGAATGGCAAGAGCCTGCAGTTACAAGTTTACCTAAGAAGGCAGAAAATGGCAATATTCTAAACTGTGCACACACATAGTAGCCAAGCCCAACATCACCTAAGTTCAACAAGCATACATTCCTGAATGTTCTGTTAAACCAAAAGAAACTTCCTTCTTTGAGAAGGTTTGTTAGGGGAACCAGCTCTCTTCATCAGAGATGCTAAAAAATTCACTTCTAGGCCCAATTAGCCCCAGACAGGCTGTTCGTGTAAATCTAAGATTCATGAAAAGACAGAAGTAACACACCACATAGCATGTCTTGGATTACTTTCTTGTAGCCGCTGAAAGATTTTGGTGAACCCTCAAAGAAGAGACCCATTCTCCAAGTAACATCTCCTCTCCGGAAGTGCTATGAGCCCCTTTCACAAGTACTGAAGTATACGTCTTTACTGAATCAGGTGTTAGGCTCCCTTTTCTCAAATCCACAGGGTGCTAACCCATCTACTTGCAATGCCTAATCCACACTACTCTGCTTCAGGCAACTGGAAGAAAACATGCTGCAGAGAGGAAAATCCTTTGCCCTTGTCCACTACATTTGATGGAAGAACACAGAAAAAAAATCAGCTCATCGTAACTGTGACACACCATACAAGACTGCACTGATTTTTAACAGGTGAAAGCAAATGCATAAATCTTCTTTTCCATCTCCAAATCTTCCCCATGTAAATTAATCAGTAACCAGTATAAGAGTCACAAATAACTTCCATTTCCTAGTTACGAGGACACAGAAAGCTGGGACAGCCCTCTGCTTGCTTGTTTTCTGCAGAAACAGAAAGGCTTACAGCGCTGGATGATAATGTGACACTGCCGAACATGCAAGCTCCCTCAGGCCTTTTTGGGACATGCACTGTACAACTGCATCATGCCAGGGGCATGGAAGGTGCTGCAGGGGCATTTGCAGAGGGACTGTTTCGCCCTGGCCCTGCCTCCCCACACTCCCACTGCAACAGCCATTGAGTAGAGAAACCTGCCTTTCAGGAAGTGCAAGAGGTGTTGGGAGAAGACATCAGGAGTTCAGGCAGATCACTCTCCTTCTGAACCTGTCAAAACTATAACAAAAGAACCTAGATAAAATTTGATGTCTCTCCACCTCATCTGCTCTTAAAACTTCCTGTGATGAGGACACTACAACCTCTCTCAGGAAGCTGTTTTCACGCTTAACTATCCGAAGACTCATAAAGCTTTTCCTAGCACCTATCTCCACATCTTCCTTGCTACAAATTAAGCTGATTACTTCTTGACCTATCCCCAGTGGACACAGAACAATTAATCATTGCCTTCTTAAAACAAGCCTTTAAATATTGGAAGACTTTTTATATGCTTCATCAATCTTCTCTCTAGACTAAACCAATGCGGTTCTTGGAGCCTCTCCTCACAGGTGGCGCTCGCCACCTTGGCTGCCCTCTCCTCATCTTCTTCCACCGTTTCTGGTTTTGCTGCTCACACTGGACGCAGTGCTCTGCTGTGGCTTCAGCAGTGGCTGCTAGAGTAGAAAAACTACTGCCTGTGTGCTACACGTGACATTCCTGTTAAATACACCCTAAAATGAGATTTGCTTTTTTGCAATGTCACCACACTGTTGACTCACATTCAGTCTCTGACTCACTGTAGTGCCTCCCAGATCCTTTTCTGCAGTTCTGTTGCCTGGCTTGTTATCCCCCATTTTACATGTAGGCATTTGATTTCACCTTCTCAAGTGCAGTAGTTTTCATTTGTCATTAATAAATTTTTTCTTATCGAATTCAGACCATTTTCCAGTTTTAATAGGTATATGATCTACCTTGTGCCAAGAAAGCAGATCAACTTCCTGCCTCATGTTACAAATGGGCAACAAAGAAAGCACGGAAGGAAGAACTGCTGTGTTCAGGCAAACTTCTTAAAAGAGTTACTGTCTTATCAAAAGCCTATCAATTTGTTACTCCTTATTCACTCTGCATTTTTACCTGATATACTGTAGTCTTAGTAAACATACAGTAGCTCACCCTAGCCTCATAAAATACATTTATTCAATGAAATTACAGTTTGCCACCAAAGAAGTACTGCAACATCCCAGTCACCACATCTACGACCTAAGCTAGTACCAAACCGAGCTGCTAGCAACTCATTAACTAGGTCATATCAACCAACAAGGAAGATAGGGGACACATTAAAAAAACTAATTATATTGAGCTAAATCTTTAAGACCCAGCCCAACAAAATGATGCCTTTTGGTCCACTGTTGTTAGATACACACTCAACATGTATTTCATTCTTGACATACGGAAATACATCAAGGATCAATTTGTTTCCTTGGATTTTCCCATGAAGTCCTTAACATTTGATTCTGAGATACGACGTAGCAGGTATTTTAGATGCATATACCTGAAATTATATTGTATCAGACCCTCTTTCAAAGTGTTACATGAGCTAACCAGACAAGCCAGCAGATTTTGATTCCAGGACTTCAATGCAATACCAGGCATACAGAGTTCCTTGAGAAGGTTGTCCTTAGTCCCATTACAGGGTTACCACATTCCCCATCTCTGTCCCCCCAAAAAGTGAAAACTATCAATAATTAAAAATTTCTTCATGGTCTACAAAAAGATTGAAGTGTGTAACCGTCCATAGTAACAGAACAATTAAAGAAACCGGAATTTCTCTCTCCCACAGATTAAGAAGGATGTTAAGGCACTTGAATGCATCCAGAGGACAGCAACAAAGCTGGCGAAAGGGCTGAAAGGAATGCCCTACGACTGGGAGCAGCTAAGGACTTTAGACTTGTCTAGTTCAGAGAAAAGAGGGCTAAAAGGCAACCTCATTGCTCTCCTACAGTTTCCTGAGGAGGCAAAGTGGAGAGGGAGGTGCTGATCTATTCCCCCTGCTATTCAGTGACAGGACGAAGACAGTGAATGGTTCGAAGATACATCAGGAGAGGTTCTGAAGCACTTCTTTACAGAGAGGGTGACCAAACATTGGAACAGGCTTCCCAGAAGAGCGGTCAATGTCCCATGCCTTTCAGAGGCATTTGCAGAATGCCTGTAATTATATCCTTTAACTTTTCATTTGACCTGAAGTGGTCAAGCATACATAATCATTGTATGTCCCTTCCAACTGAAACTATTCTATTCTCTCCTCAGATACATGAAGCCTTCCTTTCAAGGAACTCATAATGCTTTACCAATGATAATTTTGAATTTTCAGTGGATGGAGAAAGTGATGACTAGTATGAAAAACTGGTTTGACACATTCTGGGAAAGAACTTGAGTTCTGCTTCTTAAGTTAACACTTAAGGACCATCCTGCCTGCTGTGCTGACACTCCATACCACTGTAGTGATGTTCATGGGTCATGCATCAGTACACACTGAGGGCCACCTGGCTGAAAAGTAGCTTTGCAGAAAAGGACCTGGGAGTCATGGCAGACACCAAGTTGAACATCAGCCAGCAATGTACCCTTGCACAAAAGAAGGTTACTGGTATCTTGGGCTGCATTAGGAGTGTTGCCAGCAGGTTGAGGAAGGGGATGCTTTCCCTATACTCAGCACTGCTGAGGCCAAACCTGGAGTACTGGGTGCAGTTCTGGGCCCTCCAGTACAAGATAGAGCTGGATAAAGCGGGCGGAGTCTAACAAAGGACCATGAAGAGGATTAAGAGCATCTCTCATGAGGAAAGGCTGGGAGAGCTGGGATTGAGAAGACTCAGGAGGGGAAACTTAGCAATGTACATAAATACCTGAAGGGAGGGCGCAAAGATGAAAGAGGCTCTTTTCAGTGGTGCCCAGTGACAGGACCAGAGGGCAAAGAGCACTAACTGAAACACAGGAGGTCCTCTCTGAACATCAGGAAACACTTTTTTTTTTTTTTTTTTTTAATTTTGAGAGTGACTGGGACCTGGCACAGGTTGTCCAGAGAAGTTTTGGAGTCTCCCTCCTTGAAGATATTCAAAAGCTATCTGGATGTGGTCACCTTTTCTAAGTGGCCCTGCTTGAGCAAGGGGTTGGATCAGATGACCTCCAAAGGTCCCTTCCAACCTCAGCCATTTTGTGGGTTTCACCAGCCATCAAGAGGTCAAAAATCTTCCTGGATAATAGTTGCTCCATGACTTAATCTGTTCCTTTTCAAAGGTGTCCTGATGCTACAGCAGATCCTTCCGCAGTCTGATATTGCAGATGGTGAAGAAAGGAATTTAGCAGCCAGGACGGGTTCCTTCTCAGCACAATGCTGTCATTTCCCTTATTGCACAAACTGACCGAGATCTTTGCAAGATCACTTTAATTCAGATTTACGCAATGCTCGGAAAGGTCAGACAGGTTATTCCCTCCTTTCCATTATTTCCCAGAACTAGGGAAGACAGAAAGCACAGAGGTCAAAATAATTCAAATCAAACTGTTTATTGCCTTAAGAATATATTGCTCATATCAGCAGAGAGGTTTATTCCAGATAAGATCTCAGACTAAAGCAAGGACTCTTATCTTCGCTATGCATCCCTAACACCTGGAAGCGCAAAAGGAGGGCAGCATAGCCTCCCACTGGCTCTTCCAGCCTAATGAACAGAAGAGAGTTCAACCAAGCAAGGGAGGGAGATATCACAATCCTGTCTCACCTTCCAATGCTCTGAGGACCAGAAGAGAAAACGTTAAATGTGCACATCACAATCTTATACCAGTGTTCAGTGACTGACTTACCCACATACAGCAAATGAAGGTCAGTTGAGCTACTAGGTATCTGCAAGTAACGAGAGCGAGTATGCCATTATGACTGGTGCCTTAACTTACACTACAGCTTAATTAATTTATAGATACAACAGTAACTACAAGCGTAGAAAATCAGGAGAGTGTCAACCCATACAGAAAGTCTCTTGAACGCTAATATGCCTTGAAAAATTTCTCTTCCATTTTGTTTTTTAATAAAAATGAAGTATTTTATTTACATTTTGTAAGAAAATACAGTTGTCTACCTGATAATTCCTTAGCACGCATCAGTTGAAAACTGTGCATTTACAGAAGGAACAAGATTCCCCCTTAGGATGAGTGAAGGACTCTAAACTTCAGGTGAACAGGTTTTTCTCCAGCCCTTTCCTTGCTTCCCTCCATGACTGGTCATGAAGATAGCTGACAGAAGGTCCTTCCACACATCCCTCACCAGATCCCGTTCCTCCACACTCCATTTATTTTCTGCAGTTCAAGCAGATTCCTTTTTCCCCTGAAATCAATGTTTAATTAACACATTATCGGGAAAAAAAAAAAAAAATGAGCTGCAACAGCAGACTGAAACGAAGCCAGCACCTCCCTGCTCTGCAGATGCAGCCAGTCCCATCAGACAGTTACCCTGCTGGAGAGTTCTTCCGCTTCTCATCCTCCTTCAGCTGCCAGCAAACATCATTCTCTTGCTTAGTTACCTTCCTTTCCATCCCCATGGGACTATTCCCCTCTTTAAAAATGGTTTGCAACGCCAGGAAAGACAGAAAGTTGAGGCAGAATGAGAGCAAGTGGTCTCTAGGTAGCCTCACGGTATGACCAACGCCTCACCTTTAACCCCGCCAGCCCCACGGGAGTAGCACACTGATTCCCCTGACAACACCCCCCATCAGCATTGCAACAGGATCAGCAGTGCAGCGGAAACAGGACAGTATGTTTTGCCATGAGCAGAGACTACTCCCAGGGTCAAACTTAGAAACGGATTCCGGGACTACGCGCAGCTATATGTACCCAGAGGCAGTGGAGAAGCTATCGGCAGCTTCAAAAGCTTTACATCATACCTCCCCCCATCCTCATCAATTATTATTCTATCCCATTCCTTGGCTCTCATCCGGCTGCTGGGAAGTACTTGGATGCAGGGGATGCTGCAGCACTGTCAAGGGCATTATGAGGCAGGCCTAGGCCCTGGGCGCCCTCCCTGCTAAACACACAGGCACCCTTGCTACAGGGTTGGTTCAGTAGGGAAGAGACAACAGAGTCCATGAACTCCTGGGTTGGGCTGCCCTAGTTATGAAGGGACACATCAGGATCTTTGAGAGAGTCTACTATCCCAGCACTGTCATTCCCAGGATCTAAAGCTACTAGTGTTAATTAGTTCCCGTGATGTGATGGATGACAAGCGGCTCGGCCAGGAATGACACAAGCAGATTGTGTTCAAAATAAGCTGTCCCTCACCATCAAGGGCAGAGGAAAGGAATTTGGAAAGGACAGGAGCTGAGCATGCCGCTGAGAGACGACAGGTATGCTGACAGAGCCCCCCTTATCCCTGACATACCCTTACCAACACCTTGGCTCACTCCTGCTGCCAGCAGACAGGAAACAGGCAGGAGAGTGTGCCTGGGAAAGAATTCAGGCGCAGGGCTGCAAGAGACAAGGGGAAAGCTCTAAGAGACACGGGGAAGCAAGGCAGATAAAGGGATAATTTGCTCTGTAGCAAGGGGCTACATTTCAGAGACAGTTGAACTTCTGATGGCCGTGGGCGCACCTCCACCATCCTCTGCAAAGCCACATCGCGACGCCTGCAGCAGCCCAGAGTCCCAAGACGCTGCAGGCTTTAGCCCAGACAGAGGACTCTGCCAAGCTGGCTGTGTGGTGTACAGTTCCCAACAGCTGTCCACAGTGTGCAGAGCGTGCCTTTTTCTGTGAAAGGCCAGAAGAGAAATCGTATCACTACCTTCCACTAAGGAAGAAAGCTGGATCTTCCAACACCACTGGCGTATTTCCACTAGGAGTCTTATTGCTCAACTTTTCAGCCACAACAGGGATATGGCACTTCATCATTACTAGACCTCAGAAAAACCAGGGCTAGTCCAACCTAAAGTCATGACTTTTCCATGCCAAAAAAAAAAAAAACGGTACAAACACAGAGCACTAAAAATGCCACGTGCTGCCCACAACAAGGAGAAAGGCAGAACAAACTTCTCCCATGCTGCCTTTCTACAAACACGCCTTGGTCGGGCTGTTGGCATTGGCAGTAAGAGGTCAAAACACCGTCTTCAATTCTCAGAGTCCTTTACACACATGAATTGCCTTTGTCTATGCTCATGTGAGGAGAAACCAAAGAAAACAAAAAGCAAACAGCCTGACCCAAGATTATCTAGCGCTGGTTCCAAGAAGCTACCAATCCCTCTAGTATCTTGGTTTCCTAAATGCAAAATATCTTCCTTAGCACTTGCTGTATGAATTAAGAGCCAACTCTGCTAGACTGACAGACTCTGCTATTAACTAGAAGAGGGGGATGAGGGGGAGAAGAGAGCTGACAAAAGTTTCCAAAGCTTAACCAAAATTTGGGTAATTTCTGGCTCCAGCTGCATTGGCAATAGTCCCAAAATAAAGCCTGTCTCTCCTCTTCCTGCTGGTGGAGGCAGGGGAAGATAAAGTCAGATGCATTTTGGTTTTGAATTAAACACCGTGTCTCTTGAATCATCGTCAGAGGCCATCTCTTATCCAGGCTTTTGGTTGTCACAAAGCTGCTAGCTCCTTCAGTTTGTTCTTGGTCAGATCACTATGGGTCCTTATCCCTGACACAGCATATCACAGCTCAGCCAGTATCCAGACATCCACATGCACATCCCCAAAGTGCAGAGCTGAGGAGAGGGCAAAGGAAAGCAGATCAAGTGGGAAAAAGACTCTCCACTTCTGAAGACAGGTAAACTCAAGACCCCCGGAGGAGGCTGCAGAAAACAAAAGCAAGAAGTTCAGTAGATCCACCACTGCTGCTACAACAAAGGGATTAAATTCTCCCTTCCCAGGAACATGCCAGGCAAGAGCCAGATGATGTTGTGCAGTTTGAAGGTATCCTCTAACTTGAGGGTTTAAATCCAATCCTAATACAAAAAGGATAAGAATTACCTGCACACCTGATGGCTTAGCAACTTGCTTGAAAAGAGAAGAAAGTAAGGGGAGGGAGGAGACATACTAATTTCTTTTTTGCCTAGGGACTTAGGTCTTAAAATCCACCATCACTGCTACCACAAATTACTCCTGGCATCACCTCTCACCCTGTGAATGCTCTGCAGGAACTGAGTTTCACTTCAAGGGTGAGGGTCAGGAGTAAGTTCCAGCGCTGTGTGAAGTTCACTCTGCTCCGTTGGCTGTGCAAGCTCAAGGAAGGACAAAGCACCACAGCCAGGGACTGCTGAGCTACAAAACTCACATTGCAGTCATTGAACAATAATGCTTCTTCCAACCTTTCCTATTCCTGCTAACAAACAATTCCTAAACGGAGGCTCACTGTGCCACGAGAACACACTAGTAACCTTAATCACTGGGGAAATGGAGGAACCATAAAACCAAGTCCCATCTTCACCCTGCAGGATACCAGTGAGGTATCCTGCAGGGGGGAACAGGCACACGGACCCTGCAGCACCCTCTGCCTGTTGCTTAGACGGCCACTGCATCATCTTTGACAGCAGCCACAGCTTGCCTACAAGCACAGGAGCTGCAGCACAACAACCATTTCTGAAGTGACTGGGGTAGAGAGGAGAGCAAGGAGAGATCAAGCGAAGCCAGGTAGCTGAGGCAAGATTGGCTTCGGTGAGCACAAAGCAGAGGAGCAGGGGAAACGGGTGTCTCTCTGGACATCACCCACATGGACAGTGTGGGGCACTGGACACACCCCTGCCCCATCTTCCTGGCTGGAGTTTACCATTGCACCTCAAGGTCAGAGAGAAAGGAGAAAAATAAAAAGCAAACAACAATAGCCCTGGACAGATCTATTTATCCAGCTTTTGCAACTGCTCCACGAAGTGGAAAGATCCAGAAACATGGAGACCTCGGAGCAGGCGCAGCCACACGCAGGAGATGAGAAGCAGCAGCTGATAGAACTACAAGAGCACCTTCCCCAGCTTGCCTCCGCCTGGGTGCAAGCAGCCCATGACCAGGCAAGGTGGTCCTTCGCACCCAGAGGAGGAGGGTGCTGAGCAGGTCTGCAAGCCTTGGAGAGGGTCCTGGCCTGCTTGAAACCCAGGAAAAGCCTCCCTCTCACTGCCTCGGCTCCCCCACCCCTGCGCATTAGCCACCCGCAGCCACCCACTGAGGCTTGCCGGGCCCTTCCCCATGTTCTAGCTGTGGGAAAGAAGGAAGGGAAGGAAAGAGGGGCAGAGGAAGAGACTCTCATCTTCCTTTGCTCTTCCCCCCCACCAGCCTTTTCTCCCTGCTCTACTCAGACCCAAAAAGCTGTGGCTCTTCTGCACATCCTACAACACAAACACAGGGAGCTTTTTTCCGCCCCTCTCTCAATTCACCACCCTCCGGCAGGGACTGCATGGAAATGGCGATATTCCTGTATCATCTGGATCAACGGCTCAGATAAGCTCAAAGAGGGCAAGGGAGGATGGCACGGAAGGATGAGGCGGGAAGGCTTTGTTTGGTCCTGGCGCCAGTGCAGCCTATCCCCTCTCTCCATCGCAATGCCCTCCAGCTCGGACATGCAAGGAGGCATCGGGAAGGGAGGGGGCCTGGGGTGCTTATGAATTTTATTTCCCCCATCAAGTGGACGGCTCACTCCCCTGAGCATGCCTGGCTCTGCCGGAGCTCCCTGGAGTAACCTTTATTCCAGTGTGTCGCAAGCATGTATTTCACGGATGGTTACACTGAATCATTATCACCAGACGTTCATTTGACCAAAATAATGTTATTAGCATCGCCAGGTCCATTTCCCCCCCCACACCCAATTCCTCCCTCCCCAGTACACATATGCTCCCTCCAACCCCCAGGCCCCCGCCATCCACATAGGGCACACCCCTCCCAGAAACAAAATCTCACGATCTGTGACACAATGTCCAGGAAAAGAGCGCGGCGAGATGGGCTGGCGAAATGGATGGAGGTGCCTTTGGCATTTACTGCGTTCCCTACCCTCTGCCAATGTTTATCAGCCGCACGCACGCACACACAAAGACGCACAAGCAAAAATCAGAATTAAATCACGGCCTGTCCTAGGTACGTGACTGTGGGTGTGTGAGTGTATGCGTGTGTGCCCAAGCTGTGGTCACAGTCCTATCGGGAACCCGAATCTGTGTGGCATGAAGCAAAGGTCATCGTACCACTGTTGTGATGCACTAAAAAAAAGCCGCAGAGCCATCAGGATGTAACACAGAATTTTCTCGTCAAGGGACGAGAAACCTTCGGGGGGGTGGGGGCTGGGAGGAGGAAAGCGGGTGTGCGGATGGGGGGGATGGGGGGAAATGGCAGAAAATGGGTAGGAAAACGAAGAATACAAAGCTCCACTTCGCTAATCCAAGATAGACAATCCATCCCTTCCCCCTTCTCTACGCCCTCCCTCCCCCCGAAATGTTGGTGCAGATGGATTTCTGTATCTTGGTTTTGCAGCAGTGGGTCTAATGACTCCCATACCAAACCACCTCGCTATGATAACCCCTCCCACTATTTTTTTTTTTTAGACCGGGCTGAAGAATAACGTGTTTTTAGAGATAATGGATTTTATAAAAAGAAAAGAAAAAGGGACGCAGCACAGACATTATGCGAATAAGCTGCTCCCCGCATCACCCCTGTCTTCCCCCAACCACACATCCCGATTTCGCCCCCTCCCATCATTCTCCAGCCTTCCCCCATGAGCTCCCCCAAGGAAAGGAAAAAAAACCCACAACACGATCTGGGTAGCCGATCTCAAAATCCCAAGCACTAATCCGCTTGAATTTGTTCTTCCCCTTATATAAGCAGCAGCACGTCAACATGTTCACTGGAAACGCAGCGTAAAATGAGGCCAGGCAACAGCCATGGAACAGGGGTGATATCGGCAGATATCGCTTCTATCGAGAAGCCATCACCACCAGGATGATGAAATCAAGTATTGGGCTTTTAGCCGTTCCTTTCCTTTATTTATTTATTTTTCAACGCTTACTCTAATTTTATTTTGTTTCATTTTGGTTTCGCTCTACTTCATTTTTTAAAGGACAAAAGTGAAATAAATAATTAAAAGCCTAGAGACGTACCCCACCGGAAAGTGCCCGAATGCTCCAGAAAGAGAATCCTCACCTCTTAACTTCTATTTTTTTAAAAAATAAATAAATACAGTCCTGTTGCTCCTGTTATCCCCAAACTTCCCATGTCCCCAGCTGCACCTCCCTACTCCCGAAAACCAGATACTTTGTTAGAGAGACACGAATGTTTATAAAACTGCCAAAGACCAAAAAGAAACTGACAGAGAAATGGAAAATTATGTCTATACAATAATATAGTTCGTTCAACCGTTGAAGTACGTCCAGTCCCAAAACCAAGAGCAATAATCTTTGCAATGTCCTCCCCCCCAAATACTACTAACCCTTAGATAAACTTGCCCACGTTAACACCGATGACCATTTTAACTTAAACCAGTGACAGACGTAACACCCTTCTGGTTCACGTTACAATTAATAACCGACTGTATCATCACAGAAAACAAAACCTTTTGTGATCAATTTTTCCCCCACCTACTCAACATCTCTCTCAGACTTTTCACTGGTCTAGTTAAGAGTTCGCCCCCTCAAAAAATAGCCCCTCAAAATAAGCAATAAGCAGGTATTGGTGAGCGGTCGTTTCAATATTCACCTTTTTAGGAAGGCTGGGTATCACGGAACAATTGCGTGCGATAAAAAATACAGGAGGAACAATTAATATTTAGGAAAAACAGAAAAAAATTTTAAAACTATTTGCAACAAAGCGTTGAGTAGTTTGACCATGGAAAGGTAGAAAGAGAGCTTGGAAAAGCGAAAGGCTGAAAGTGTCCTTTTTATAAACGATTCCATGTTTTTAGCCTGGGTTCTGCCTCCCCGATCCTTTGGTTTTTCTGTCGCTGATCTCATGTCTAATCTTTTTGATTGTTTTCTTTGAAGGGGGGGAGAAATCAGGAAAAAAATTTTTGAAAGAGGAATACTTCAATTTTAACAAAATGCATCCTCAAAGAGCACTGGTTAAATATGTTACTTCATAGCTACAAAAGACTGCAATTAAAATAAATTTAAAGAGTAAGCAAAAGACAAGTCACCTGCAAAGCACCAGAGTCGGTGCCCTTAGGTAGGAGAATTACATCACTCCCTGACTGAATGATATTTCCTTTTAAATTATGAAGCAGGTGGATTTTTATTTTTTTTTGGACAGAAAAAGTAAAAAAAAAAAACACAAAACCACCCAACAAAAAACCCCACACCACTGGTTATTTCACATACATCTTGCACGAAGAAAGCATTGAACCAACCTTTAAGGTCACTCACTGCCTGAAAACCCACAGCAGTCGCTCACGGTGGAAGTTTTCAGGCAAGACGGCTACTAAATCATTAATACAAACAAATGGAAGGCGGGGAGGAAAGGCGCTACTGTAATAGATCCGAAGACTTGGAAGACGAAAAAATATTAAAGAAAAAACCAAAAACTTTCATCGTCAGCCTTTCTTCTTTCCTCAATATTTTTTAAAAAGAAATCCTTAAGCTTTAGTCAAACAGTAGGCTTTCTCTAAGCGTCTCCCTGCCGTAACTCAGCGTAGTGTCTTCTTCTTTTTCGCGAGGCCCCCCCATTTTCCACTCCGAAAAGCCCCGCCGTGGGAACTGCGATTTCCCAAAAAGTCGGGCAAAAGGAGCCGGGGCCGGAGCGCCCCGGGGGGTCGGTCCGCGCCCACTCCGCCCGAGCGGGCAGCGCCCAGCCCCGCCGGGGCAGCGGGGAACGCAGAGAGGGATAAAACGATCCAAAATAGTTGTCGTGAGGGGGGTCAGGAGAAACCCGCCCGCGGAGCTCCGGAGCGGCGGCGCCCAGCGCCCACCGGGCGGGCAGCCCCCGCTGATCCGTGCCGTGCCGTGCTGAGCCGGGCCGTGCCGTGCCGCCCCCCGCCCGCCGCCCCCTCTCACCTCCGCAGCCGGGTGGACGCCNCCCGCCCGGCCCGGCCCCGCCCGGCCCCGGCTTTTAAAGAGACCGCGGGCCCGCGCCCCCGGGCCCCCGGCACGGTCCGCCCGGCCTCGGCAGCGGGCGAGGGGCAGCAGCGCTCCGCCGGGCTTCTCCTGCCGGGAAAGAGCTTGGAGGTTTTCCTTCTGCCTCCGCGCCTCGTGCCCGGCGCGCTGCCTCGGCGGCCGGCACAGCCAGCCCGTATTTCTGCCCCTCTGGTCCCAGCAAGGGGAGGGGGGAGACACAGCTTATTTTTCCCTTCCAGAGTTTGCCAACGCCACCCAAGCGCGGGCGAACCTGCCCTCTGAGCAGGAGGTAACGCCTTCCTCGGACAAACAACCCCGCGATCACCCGAGAACCCGTAAAGTTCACAAAGATTTTTCCCTTCTAGCTCAGAGTTTGACCCATTTATCCACTGCCCGTTTCATTTAAACCAGCCACTGAGTTTTCTTGCTACCTGGCGCAAATCTCACAAACTTTTTATCCACTCGTTTCTCACTCATAGAAGTGGAGACAGTAGTACCAACGGACACCATCGACCGCACGGGGCTCAACACTTCATTCAGAGCATATATCCTAAATATTGCTATTTACCATTTTCTCACCATTAGCACTTAGCACCATAAACAACATAATTCAGAGTACCTTCTGTGGCAAACATCCATGTAAAGTTTTTTAATGCGTTATCGTGCTGAAAATCCACCCCAACGAAGACTAGCAGGTGGGAACATTGCGCACATGAAGTGCACGCAAAACCAAAAGTGAGAAATTAAATCTTTTCCCTCCTCTCTCCAGACCCTGTGATCTTGTAAAATTTGTGTACGATGCTCATATTGCAATGCCAAGCACTTAGAAATGCATTTGCCCTAGGGACAGGCTGGAAAGCTATTTGCCTTTCCTTCCTCTTCTGATCATGTATTCAAAGGTTTTTGTCTTTTTCTACATTTTGCATAGCAGACAGCCTACTCACAGCACTCGATAAATAATAAATAATTATTATTTTATACAGTATGTATTGATCACTTTTCCCACTATCAAAATGCAGCTGTGTCTGAGGTGGATAATAGCCACACAGAAACACTAAATAATAGTTTCAAGTAGTATTAGGAGCCCCCTGGGAAGTTCCTCTGGAAAACACAGTCCTTCACATCCCCCAACCAATTCAGACACATGCACAGAGAGGATAATGGAGACCTATTTCAACAAGTTGACAAGGGTGCAGCAAAGAGGCATCTTCCCGACTCAAAATCAGCATCCCAAGAGCAAGAATTTATCCCTCTAGATGCCTGTGCAAAGGCAGGTTATTGTTAAGCTTCCTGTTTTATATGGACAACATAACACCAGTGAGAACTATGAATCCCTCCTCAGGGCATGGGATTAGATCCTGGTCTCAATTACTGTGAAGAAAATCAGGTATTACTTCGTTTACTTCAATAGTTAACTCCAGATTTAAAACGTGCAACTGGCAATAAAATCTGGCTTCTAGTACCTTTCTTCCCCTGCTGATAGTTCTGGCAATCTAGCATATTGTAGCTTGCAGTTTATCAAAATAATGATTTGATGAGGTAGTCATCTGAAACTGCACCACCTCTGGCCCTGCGTTCTCCAAGGTCTTCTAAGACCATGTACGTACTCGCATTGTATTTTGAGCTGGCTGCCTATCACCAGAGGATCTTCCACGTAAAATCAATGACAACAGCACAGTCTCCAATTCTAGTTCCGAGCCAAACCTCTTCAGCTGGGCAGAGAGAAAACAGCACGTACCCTGAGAGAAAAACAAACTAGCAGTGGCAGCTTATAGCCAGCTTAATCACAAAGGGTAAAGTGAGCCCAAGAAGATTTGGGAAAAACAAGCCAGTTTTCATCCACATGCTATTTTTTCAACTCGAAGAAGAAAAACCTTGGACCTCCGCGTAGGAAATGTTTGTAAATCAGAAAGGGGGATAGGAGACTTCATCTAACTGAGGAGCTTCTATTCACAGTGCTATGTATGAACCAAGGAAGATAACAGCTACTTTGATAAAGTCTTACTGTGTGTAACTCGGACACACAGACCTCTACTTCTGAAAAATTATTACAGTTCAGCACCAAAATAGCAGACATCATTTTATAAATAGGTAGAGAGTAGTGAGAAAATATTAGAAGAGCAGGGAAGTTTCTTTGAGGTTGTGAGACACATCTTTGCTGGGGTGCGGAGCAAAGGAGAGGCAAGAGGAGAGCAGTGCAGTACAAGGACAAGTTTTTTGTCCAGCAAACAATACCCAAATTGGTCAACAGGGGAGTGGATTTTTCTGACTAATTCCTCTAATTCTTTCTTTCACATCCCTAGCTCTAGCCTTGCAGTATGCAAACAAGTTGTATGAAGAGGAAGGAAAAAAAAAAACACATTACCACAGTGAGGTTTGCACCAACCCTCTCTAATACCAATCCCCTCCCCAGCATATGCCACTGGCATTGTGGTGAGACTTTTAAAAATGCAAGACATGCTCTAGATAAAGTATTTTGTCGCCGTCTATTAGATGATCAGTAGATACATCAGTCTTTCTGGTGCCTTCATTAAGAAAACAGCCAGTTCCCTTTCCAAGGGGCCTTGTAAATTAGTAATGGCACAGATTTATACACCTGGGCACCTGGCCACTCCCTCCTGACACAGACTCTGTGCTCTCTGCTCCCACCACCGGAGAGAAGAGGCAAAGGGAAGAATACACAGGCATAGACATGTTTTCATCTTTTGTTTGCTCCCTTTAGCATAAATTTAGTTAAAGCTTGGTAAAGTTTTGGAAAAGACATAATGCTGTCAGCAAACCGGGGTCATTCAGTTGGTGCAGTTTTCAATAAACTGCAAAGTGAGACTGTTCATCTTCAAAGTACTAATTCTCTGAGATGAGGGCTTGCTAATTCAGGGCAGCAGCTGTAGTATCCACAAGACACAGCTTTTGCTTACAGCTTGCTAGAGGAGCGAGCTGGCTCGCAGGAGCTACTTAACTCTCTGATGCAGCAGAACTGCATGTGCCATTATCATCCGTAGCTGGTGTGCCCCCCTCCCTTTTCTGGGGTGATGAGAGAGGGATCGGAGCCTAGAAAAGGCTCTGGAGACAGAACAGGCAGGAGTTACAGGTATCATCCGTTGTGCCAGGATGTCCACGTGCTGCAACACAAGATCTAGAAGATTCCATCTAAACTAATGC
The DNA here is from genome assembly GCA_013398295.1 of Chionis minor. Taxonomy (NCBI): domain Eukaryota; kingdom Metazoa; phylum Chordata; class Aves; order Charadriiformes; family Chionidae; genus Chionis; species Chionis minor. The sequence continues at coordinate 333,141 of VZSF01009050.1, read as the reverse complement.
CCCGAGTACAGCAGCAGGGGATGGGAACAGAAGCTGCATTGCAATACTGTCCCATAGAGTATAATCTCCTGGTCTTTTTCCTTAGGTTCTCTGAATGGTGCTCACCAAATCCTTGAAATCAAGCATTTGTATGATACTGTTTAATGGAAATGAGGCTCAAGGGGAATTTGCCATTGAAACAGTGGCAAAGAAGTCTGTGCAACAAGGCAAGAATGCAATTTATCTCTCTGGCTTTTTTTTTTTTTTTTTTTTTTTTTTTTTTTGCCATGTTAGCACTTTCAGTGTCTTTTTGCCCAGAAGTTAATACCCAAGGTGAATTCAGAAGCTGCAGTCCAAACTGTGATCAGATCATCTTGGTTGTGCCAAATGAAGCTGATCTTATCTCACTGGTGACCTTATCCTACTTAAGAGAGCAAAACTCATTACAATAATAAGAAATAACAGAGATGAGGGAAAAGTAATCATGACAGCACCTGGTCAGAACTCCCTTTACCGTCATTTCAGAGGATTAGCATTAAACCTATCTCTTGTAAACGTCATTTTTCGCTCCAGCAGGAGGTTCAACCTCCAAAGTTATTCTGGCCACTTGCAGGACTGATCTGTTTATTCTTGGTTCACAGACCTTTTCCTCCTCCTCTTCCAGCGCGTTCCATTGCATTTATTTAACAGCTACAGAGAAATTCTACAGAGTGTATACTGGAAGCAAATTTCTGAGCCCTGCTTTGTTTAGCTGAGTGTACAGGGGACAGAAACTACAGACACACATTTGAGCGTGCAGCAGTATATGAATGGGACAGCATGTGCCAAAAAACCCGATGTGCAGACCCAGGCATGTATGGGTGAACCCATTCAGATGAGAGGATTCCTTGTAGGATGAGTGCACAAGAGGGCTTAAGTAAGAGTAGTGAGTGTGCAAATGCTGCAGGAGCACATTTAGGGCAAAGTCTGTAGGGAAAGGGAGTATGTTTTATTATATCAACTAATATATTTTGGGGGGAAAAAAGATGCAAGCCCTTCTCCAAGTCTCATACAGTGTTTTCCACTATCTTTAAAAGCATCATTGTGAGAGGGTGTCTTGTACACATATTTATACTTAGGAATACATAAGCACAACAGCTATAGATGAGACAGATTTGTGCACATACTTGAGTGTGCAATGGAAGAAAAAAATATGTACATTCTTTCAGCCAGCATAAAATTTGATGGTTGCCACTTTGGCTTTATGACCTCCAGTACCAGGTATTAAGACACATATCTACACCTCATTCCAAGACAGATACTCAGAAAGAAAAACATCTATTACCATCTCTCATTATGAACAATCCCATTGTGATCCTGGCTGGCCCAAAAGGAAAAGAACCACTTCTACAAGCAGCAGGTAGCTTCCAGTGAAATGGTCAAAACCAAAGTCACCGTTCAGAGTTCGCACACAAACCTTCCAAGTATTTCCACCAGTGTTGAATGCAATCCTTTCTTGCTTCTTGAGTATTCTAACTCTGGGATCACTCCACTTTCTGAGACATCATCAGCCCCCTCTGCAGTAAGACTCAGCAAATCCTTATTGCTTACTACATCCTCCACTTGAACTTTGCCACCTCTTCTTGTTTCTGAATCTTCAAGTGGAGCCATGAAAATGAACCAATGACATCACAGTGTGGTTCCCTGGCAACAAACACCATGTCATACCTGCTTGTCCATCAGCAGGGTTGGGTGACAATAGGAAATTGATGAGTACTAAAAGAGGAAATGCACGGAAAGACCTGCAATCGGAAAAGCTGAATTTAACATGAGTGAAAGATAAACCTCTCTCTAATAAAGTGCTCAGCCAATGCATCCACAGGAGCTACTCCTTGAAGAGCTCCAGTGACTCCTCAAGGAAGATTAAATATTATTTCCACTTTGCCCTTGATCCTTTCAGTGGCCTCGAAGTACAGACACCTTGATTGCGCTAGACCAGTGGTACAAGAAAGACACGATTCCTGCTGTAACCACTAGGTAACACTCCTAACAATGTAGGAAACACAGACAGTTTGCAGTTTTGTAGCTAGTCTTGGGTTCACTCTTCAGCAATCTCACTAATGCTCACCTGTAGCTGACCACTTATCCACAACAAGACAGAAACCTTCCCTGAGCCAACAAGAGCGGGTGGAACAAGGACATCAATGCAAAACAATGGCATCAGTACAGGACAAGACAGCCCATCCTCTCTCTCAAAAAGCAGCCCCCTCACACCCACTACAGCACCCATCTCATGACTAAGCTCAGATCTGCTCCACAGTCACCAAAGTGTAAATTTGCCAAGCAGAATCTCTTTTATCCCATGAACTCCTGCAAGATGCTTGCAGGCATCTTTTTGTAGCTAACTGATCAGTTGGGAACCCCTCAGGATAAGGAAGAACTGCTGCAGCCAGTGCCCTTCTAATGGTCGGGCCATCTCATTTTAAAACCTTTTTCATTATTTTGGACAAACACAATAAAATGAAACAATATGATAGTTTCTGTACTCACGCGCCAGATAAACAGAGTGCCATCCAAGTTTGTTTTGTCCATGTGAGGAAGTACTTCTCATTCACAATCAGATGACAATAAACGCCTTTGTTTTGCTTGAGTCTATAAGTTGAAGATTTTAGGTGAGATGAGGATCCCCAAACAGGACTCCAATAAAACTGGGGTGAGGGAGAAAAATTATCTCCCTTCTGCTATAAAACACTGTGGGCGTGAGAATTTTCTAGCATAAGCAAAACCCTCCAGGGAGCCAAAAAGAGCAAAACATACCTGCTTTCCACTTAGTGAACACTATTTTTGACAAAAGCCTTTTAGCCTGTGTTTAATGATAGGTATGGTGTATCTCCAGGGTAAGCTTAAAGCCTTGCTTTTGACCTTTAAAGCTCTATATGCTCCTTTTTCAAAGTTAATAGGCATTAGATATCCACGCTATTTAAGTACTTTCCAAAAATCCTACTGGGTACCTATCTTGGAAAATTCAACCCTAAGTGAGTTTTGAAAACCCAGCCATAAGTGGCTTGGGTCTCATCACCTGTTTTTTTCAGAGGAGGTTAAGTCAATACTGACTCCCAACCACACAAGCATGACCATAACGAACTAGCAGCCAAGGCTCTGCCCTACACTGCTTGGAGGACCGTGTCCTTCTGCACGCCTCCCCTCCAGACCCAGCCAAAGGCTCTGACTGGGGCTGTGAGACTGGCAGCAGGCCCGTTTTGTCCAGTTACAGACTCTGCACCCATCACTCTGTATCAAGGCATATTCTTGCATTTCCTGAGCTCAGTCTAGGCTTCAAGACAGGCAAGCTGGAAAGCTAGACAAATGCATATATTCGAAAAAGGGACAGCAAAAAAATGGAGAGCAGTTCCCCTTCTATAGCCTGGCCCCTGTGTCCCAGAGCAAATACAACGCTTGCTTTAGGGCATCATATAAATTGGTATTATAAATTCAGATGGTGCACCAGGGAGTGCCTCATTCTGTATGATTGGAGTCATTCTCAGGAGCAGTTCAGGCACTCAGCCTGCCACATGCGACTGCTGCCCCAAGGGCTGCCATTACAGATGCATTATTACAAAGTGCTGCAATAAAGCATGAACTAAAACAACTTCATTGAAATGAAGATTAATACGGAACATGTGTTCACCTCCGTACACTCAGAAGGAACAGTCCAGCAAACACAAGCACCGCAGTGCTGGGGCTGATGGGCAAGGGGAGCAATGCAACTGGCCAGCCCCCGCTATTGCTGAAGGCAGGCGATACATTTCCACAGCATCTTTTAAGTGTCCACGGATGGATTTAATGCAGCAGCTGTGAAGCAGAGAATGAGGCAAGCAAAACACGTGGAGTGCTGAAACATGCAGAAAAGTGAGCTGTATCTGAGGCAGAGAACAGAGAGATGCTTCAAACCTACAGAAGCAATGCCACTAGCTGCAGAACGATCCATGCCTTTAGTTATCACAGACTTCAATGCATATTGATGGATATTCTCAGCACTTCAAAGTATCCACATGTGAGTTACAGGGGAGAAGGATCAGCTAAGGTGATAGTTCATCCATTCCCCTCACAATCAGAACAGGGTTATTCCTCACGATCTATTTGTTGGTGCCATTGCCACCTCACTTAAACTCTCCCATGCAATACACCACCGATTACCCCCGCTTCTGACACCCTTTCACATCCTCATAAATTTCACCTTTGGCATAAACTGAGGGCCATCACATCTATATATTTCCCTGCTCAAATTAAACTCATGATACCCTGTTATGGTTTAGCGGCCCAACTTTCACGCTTCCTTTTCCTGCTGTAGGTATTTCATTCTTCCTTTCCTTGAAATCGGTGTAAGGCTCCTATCAAAAACTGGGTACAATCACTGGTCCCAGTGGATTCCTTCCTTCATTCTAACAACCAATTCAGCCCTGAACATATAGTAGTAACCCTAAAGGCATCCAGAATAGGCACAACCCATCACATCCAGAATAAAGGAATGACTCAGTCAATCCTAGAAGGTACTGAGTACTCCTGATCCCTTTGAAGTCTCTGAGACATGACCCTGTGTGACGGCATTGGGGGTGAAAAGGTGGCACATGAAGGTCTTCCCACTAGGGAAAAAAAAAGCACAGGGGGAAGGGACATGGCTTTTCGTGACAGAAAACAAAGGGTTGGAGTTGTAATATAGCAACCAAAGTAACAGATTCATGATTAATCTGCATGACGGTATTTGACGCTTTAAGGAAAAAAGCAACAATCTTCCCTCAGGGCACACCTCACTGAACACGGACTTTGACCCTTGGGAATCAATGGCACTCAAAAGGCTTTTATTTATCTTTTAGCAGTGCTTAAGACCTTATAGATGGTCTGCCTGTGGCATAACACCCAGATAGCTACACTGTAACGGATGACACAGGTAGGGGTGGTTTGTTTTTGTTTTTTAGGAAAATTAAAAGTCATGCATTGCTGTGTATGGGCTGGAAGTGAGTGGGGGAAAAGGACTAATTAAAAGTAGAGAACAGATGCCCCCATGATGCTGGCATCGCTATTGCTTTCTGTTTCTGGAATGAAAAAAATCATTTGTCATAAAAATAAATGAACTGACATCAAATATTTAAATAAATAAAAAAAGAAAAAAGATTGAAGGGGAGATAAAAATACACAGTAAACAAGCAAAAGCTCCAGTTAGCAGGTTTGCCTTTCCGCCCCAAGCTGATTGGCACTGCACCAATGCAACTCAGAAAGAACGCGATCTGCTGCATGCAAACGATTCCTAATAGAGCTGAAACTCTGCACTGAACATGGATGAGCAAAGGTTGGTCAGCTGCCTTTAGACAAGGCTGCCATGTCACTGCCCATTCAAAGGGCAATACTGTAAAGAAACGGGTATGAATTATATTATTTCACAGCAAGGTGCCATCCATTCCTCCTTGCACTGCAATTTTATATCCCAAAAATAGAGTAGCCTTCACAGCCCTCCCACAGCGCACCTCTCACACCACCACAAATACAGCTCCACAACAGTCCATTGCCATCAATATTCCCCTGACTGAAGATGACTTAATAAAACATTCTTAGAAGCCAATCAACATAGCTTATAATTAAAAAGGAGACAAATGTTCAGCGCCATTGAATTATTGCTTTCTCTCAGCTCTCCACCCTTCTACTAAACCAGACATCACACTATATCCCAGGATGGATCTATGCTTAATGTCTAGCTCTCAACTGAGAACTCGGCAGATCTCTGAAGTGACAGAATATCTTCTACAATTTTAAAACACGACTTCACAGACTTAACAGATCTTAGACTTAGACCACATGTAGAAGCCAATAATGCTCCATACGTTGACGTCTAAATGCCTGCGTAGACCTGACTCCCATCATGCAGAAAGATATGTGAATCCTTACGCAGGCTTAATACAGAATGATAATTAAATTTCTGTAACAAGCAGATTTCTATTAGGCAAAATGTTGTTTGGATGCCTGTACTTAGCACTGGAGGCACTGAAACTTTCTACTCTTCAGATCTAGGATCAGGATGTGAACAGCAATAAAACAATGGGTACACTTGGTTAAATAAGGTGGTTCTTCTCAGCATTGACCTCTTGTAAACGGAAGTCAGAATGCTGTGGGAACTGATCCTTCAACTGAAGGGCAGAAATAGAGTCAGAAGACCCACCAGGTTTGCAATTGCTACGTTTCATATTGCCATCTTAATAAAAGAGAAGGTTTCCAGCAGGTTCTAATTAATAAAGTTCTGCCTAGCCTGTCACTGTCTCAGCAAGAGGCTCCAGGGGTTAAGTCAAGGGGACTATTACAACCTGAACACAGCTAGGCAAGTGTCAGTCACAGATGAACTGCAGCGTGTTGGACGGACTGCTCAACTCTATGCAAGGAGTCACAGTGATCACCCAAAGCATGCTTACAATCACCCCATGCACAGGCAAGTTCATAACAGAGGACCCTGCCCTTCCCCTATCCAGCTACAAACCACAGCTGACTGTTACGATACTGACCTACAGACAGGAGACATTGATTATCTTGTATCTTTTTGCCGGGCACAATCCTAGGACTACAGCTCAATCTACTTGTGGCACTACTGATCACCACTGTAGAAGCCGTCATGTCATCTCCAAGTTCATCACAGCAAGGATGATGCAGAAAGTGCTGCATCACAGGCAAATTATTCTAGGTTTTGTCTGAAACAGAGTTTTACTGGGCTTATCAGTATAACTTCAGAAATCTTGTTAAACAAACAAATGTTATAATTCCCTGCATAGATGCTTGCTGCAGAACAGGAGCTGGTTTTTTGTTTTCCTTAGCTTAAGCTCCTTCCAAAGCGATGCAAGCTGACCTGTGAAAATTTATCTTATAAACAAACAATGCAGTTATACTAGCATATCAATTTAAGTTCACACTTACACACATCAGTATCCCTTCTCCAGGCAGACAACATATTAGATAAGGGACTCTCCTAGCATTATCAACAGCAAAAGGGAAAGAAGCTACATCAGATACCAGCACTGACAGAGAACTGGGGTCATCTCCTGGGTCTCGTCTCCTACTTCTGGAAGGAAACTGTGGTTTGGTGTCAAGCTGAACTGACTGAGAGCAGGAACTTGACAGTCCAGACACCTGCAACCATGTCTATAAGACAGCCTCCTTCCCTCAGCTTCATCTTATCCAACTGTAAAATGAAGAGCACCTCTCCAGCCCCTTGCCGTGTATTTTACAAAGGTGAACTACTTAATACTAAAAATAGCTTCTACAAACAAAAATTGATAGAACACTATACATGAAAAATCTTTTGAAGGTGACATGTGAGTTACTATCCTTACTATCATTTTTTTTAGTTTTCTTTTTCCAATTAAGTTACTTATAGACACATGCACCAGTTTTACATGTTGTGGGCTTTTTGGCAGTTTTGGAGCCAGAAGCCTGGCTACACTCCATCTCGAAAAACCATTCACACTAACAAAAGTTTCCGTACTGTAAAACAGTCAGTTACTCCTTCTCTCTCCCTCTATGTCAGAGAAGAAAAAAAAAAAAAAGGCTCTTGCAAAGGGTTATGATGCATCTTTAATGATGGAGCCGAGAGAAGCGCCTGCCATACAAAGAAGCTAATCAGTCAATCAAGAGCCAGCTCACCAGACAGAAGCCCTCAGTGCCTAACTGCTCTGTCTGCACCTGTCCAGGGAACAACAAAACAGCATGGGACATGCCTGACAATTGAGTGCAGAATAGTACACGTATTTGTATATTTCTAAGCATTAAGGGGGCAAGTCATTGCTGCAAATTAACATTTTCAGGAATATGAATATGAAACCCAGCACCACACATGTACTGATCTGCATTTGAAATAAGGCTAGTGACTCTCTTATCCTTTTGAAAACAGCAGCCACCCTCAGCATACAGAAGGGCAGTAGGTGAGAATTGCTATAATTAGGCTAGCTGGAAAATTCTTTGCCAACCTAGATCAGGTAAATGAATGGTAGTGTAGAGAAGGAAAAGTATCTCTTAAAGCCAAAACAGGCAGAGCTATAAGAGCTGTATGGCTTTGTATTAGTGACAGCATAAAGGTCATGGTCCTTATGTCCCGCGTCTGATTCTGGCTGAGGCAAACCACATTATCCTTATCTGCCTCAGTTTCCCCAGCTGGAAAAGGATAATTAAATCTATCTTGATTATAAAGGGATGATTAGTTTTGCAGCTGGCTTCATTAATATTCATAAAGTGCTTGGAGACCCTTGCATGAAAAGTGCTGCCCAAGCATTGACTGTTAAACTTGCTGGTTTCATAGAATCATAGTGTGGTCCACCAAGTGGTCCATCCATCAAATCCATGTCTCTCCAATTTAGAGATAAGAGTGTCGTGGGGGACAGCATCAAATGCTTCACACAAATCCAAGTGGATGACATCAGTTGCTCTTCCCTTATCCACCGATGCTTTAAGTCCATCATAGAAGACCACCAAATTTGTCAGACGCAATGTGCCTCTAGTGAAGCCAAGTTGGCTGTCACCGATTGCCTCCTTATTTTGCATGTGACTTAGTATAGTTTCCAGGAGGATCTGCTCTATGATCTTGCCGGACACAGAGGTGAGACTGACTGGCTTGTAGTTCCCCAGGTCTTCCTTTTTTTCCCCCCCTTTTTAAAAATGGGGGTTTTGTATCCTGCCCCCCCCCTTTTTTTTTTTTTTTTTTTTTTCCCCCAAGTGCCTTTTTAAAAACTTTGGCTTTTTTTTTTTTTTTTTTAAATTCTCTTCAAACAGGTGGGTGTTCGGCAAGCACTTGGTATACAAAGTTTATAAAAGCGTCAAGGTGGCTTAAAATAACATGCCGGGGGTTGGTTATCCAAACCAACTAGTCCAAACTAGTCTCCAAATTGGAGAGTCGTGGGTTCGATGAATGGACCACTCGGTGGATAAGGAACTGGCTGGATGGCCGCACTCAAAGGGTTGTGGTTAATGGGTCAATGTCCACGTGGCGGCCAGTGACGAGTGGTGTCCCGCAAGGGTCAGTACTGGGACCAGTGCTATTTAACATCTTTGTTGGAGACATGGACAGTGGGATCGAGTGCACCCTCAGCAAGTTTGCCGATGACACCAAGCTCGGTGGCGCGGTTGACACACTGGAGGGAAGGGATGCCATCCAGAGGGACCTGGACAGGCTTGAGAGGTGGGCTAATGCAAATGGCATGAAGTTCAACCAAGCCAAGTGCAGAGTCCTACACCTGGGACGTGGCAATCCCAGGCATAAATACAGGCTGGGCAGAGAATGGCTGGAGAGCAGCCCTGAGGAGAAGGACTTGGGAGTGCTCATGGATGAGAAGCTCAACATGAGCCGGCAGTGCGCGCTGGCAGCCCAGAAAGCCAACCGTATCCTGGGTTGCATCAAAAGAAGCGTGGCCAGCAGGGCACGGGAGGTGATTCTCCCCCTCTACTCTGCGCTTGTGAGACCCCACCTGGAGTACTGTGTCCAGCTCTGGAGTCCTCAACATAGAAAGGACATGGAACTGTTGGAACAGGTCCAGCGAAGGGCCACTAAGATGATTAGAGGGATGGAGCACCTCTCCTATGAGGACAGGCTGAGAGAGCTGGGGCTGTTCAGCCTGGAGAAGAGAAGGCTCCGGGGAGACCTGATAGCAGCCTTTCAGTATCTGAAGGGAGCCTACAGGAGAGCTGGAGAGGGACTCTTTGTCAGGAAGTCTAGTGATAGGACAAGGGGTAATGGTTTTAAATTGGAAGAGGGGAGATTTAGGTTAGATATTAGGAAGAAGTTCTTTACTGTGAGGGTGGTGAGGCACTGGAACAGGTTGCCCAGGGAAGTTGTGGATGCCCCATCCCTGGAAGTGTTTAAGGCCAGGCTGGATGGGGCTTTGAGCAACCTGCTCCAGGGAGAGGTGTCCCTGCCCATGGCAGGGGGGTTGGAACTCGATGATCTTTAAGGTCCCTTCCAACTCTAACCATTCTATGACTCTATCCCGCGGTGGCGCCGCAGGCTGAGGGACGGGTCGCGCTGCGCCGGCTGGGCCGCGGCGCTCGGGGCCGCTCTCCGTGGTGCTGAAACCTAAGGCGTTGCTCGGCGCCGTCCTCCGCGGCCCCACCTCAACGGGCGGGCTCCCACCAGCGCCCCGCCGTAACCGGGAGCTGCTCCGCGAAATGCGCCGGCCGGGCTGCGCCGATGGGACACTGGGAATAACGCTGCAGCGCCGGTGGATTATTTCAACAGGCAAACCCGGCCTACGAGTCTAGCTTCTCTCGCTCGACGGCGTACCCCAGCCTGCCCTCGCTCACGGGCCTGATCCCTCCCCGATGAGAGGGGCAGCTCAGGCCACAACCGACCTGTGACCTCACCAGACTTCGCAGGGTGAGCGTCTCTCCTTCCGCTTAAGTCCCAGCAAGTTCTGTGCCGGCACGGGCCTAAATCCTTCTGGGTACAGAAGTCTGATGCAGAGCACTCCAAACACAACTTTATGCACCCTGAAGTGTGGCCTTATTTATGGCCTTACTCATCATCCGTTCCTATGGCAGGGAAAGGCAAGAATAACTGTACTCTGGATTGAAAAAAAAAAAAAAATATATATATACATATAAGGAAAACTACTACTTGTAGCAGGGGAACAGAGAGGGATCTCTGTGTCCCCAGCTTACCTGCCTTTTCTTTTTATCCTGGGTCACCGCCTGTCTAGTTATTTCCATGCTCACAGGGCTTGGGCCAGCAGCAGGCCTCAGAGAAGCTGTGCGGCTCTTCTGCAGGAAATAGTCTGAAAACCAAGGGGAAGCGTATCTCCTCTTTTTCATCAAAAAGCAACACTCAAGTGAAAGGAAAGCACAGGCTTTCCATGTGCACTCCACAGGGAGAGCTCACATAACAGGGAAACCTACCTGAGCAGAGACTCCTACTGTCAGCCAGGAGGAATAGGGGACAGGCCAGCTGCCTAACACACAATACCTCATACAAGAACAAACTTGATATTTTGCTCATGAAATATACAGTGATTTGCCCGTTGTTCTGCCCGATCTCTGCACTCACCAGGAGCAAGGACAGCAGCAAGGGGAAACACCCTGTTTCCCACCAAGTCTTTTGAGGCTCGTTAAATTACCAATTGTTCACTAACCTGGATATTTATGCCCTTTCCTTGTGGAAAAGGACAGCAACTAAAACTGTAATCTCCAGTGCAAGGAGAAAACTGAATCTCCCCAGTCTTGTACTTCTCTCAGGGACCACTTCTAGGTATGAAAAGGCAGCTGGGAAAGTACTTCCCAGCCTCACAGAGGTGATATTAGACTGAATTCACTCACATTTGTAAGGCTCAGATATTACAAGAATGCAGGCCATCTAAAAAGCTTATCAAGGAAATTAAATATAGGGTTCTCGGTGCCTGGTTCTAATCTTAGGAACTCTCAGGATGGGGAAGAGAGATAAATAAAATCATACTTGCTCTGAGGGTTAGCTCAGTGTCATGGCTAAAATCCAAACTGAGTAATTACATTTTGTCTCCTGAGTCCGCCCTTGAAGTTTCTGCTAAGCATGTGACTTCCCTTCACTTCCTGTTGCCAAGTTTTGTTACGTGTGCCTAAGTATCAGCTGTACCCATCCATACGGCCTGACTCGCGCTGCGGGGAGGGGAAGGGTTTGCTCATCCCCCACTACGAAATCTTTTGATGAAAGGTCTTGCTGCATTTTCATACCTGACGTAGCTCACACGAGTTCCAAAGGTATTTTGCTAGGGCTGTTTCACCATTAGCAGCAACACCATATTTGCTCCATAGCACATTTTATAAATACCCTTTCCTGGTGACAGCAATAGCATGTGTGTGCCAAACCTCTAATATCCACAGCACACCTCCCTTATTTAACAGAGATGCTGAATAGGCTGAGAACGCGCTGGCTGTTTGTTTTCAGCATGGGGTTTAAAGGTAAGGTTTAGCATCACAGACATTCCCTGAACTGCAGCAAGGGCCCATAGAAAGCCAAGACAAAAATCTCCTTGTGATACTAACAGAACCATGAATTGTCTCTCACAGACACTTTTATACACCTTTTTATTGTATATTTACTTAGGCTTCCTTCTTTACGGCACATTTTCGCCTAATGGGAAACATGTTTTATACCCCTCCAACATTACTCCAGAGAAACCAGGATGAAGATGAAGCAAAGATAGCATCTACTTCTCACACACTGCTCGATTTTCCTGGAATGCATCCTAACCTTAGAAATGCTGGGAAGGCAATTGCTAGTTAGGGTCTCCTCACATCAGGAATAGATTACAGTTAGCCACTTGAATATTCAAAAATCTGGGCCCTGAAGTCTCTATTCTCTTTTTCGCTTCACATCCTCAATCCTGATAGCCAAGATACGATATCATCTTATAAAATGCTGAAACTCACAAGCAGAAGGCTTCCAAAACATCTAAAAATGCATGAATACTAACAGACAACCTATATTTCCTGGAAACTGCAAAGCAAGAGAACTTCATTCTAAAGTTAAACCAATTACCAAGACGCTTTTTTTTTTTTTAATCCCATATTAAGCAGCAGTAGGAAAGGTAGCTTTTCACTATCAGAAAAATAATAAAAATAATGAAGCGCAGCTCTTACTAGCGTTTTCCATCCACACAGTCTGTAACCTCCATTAACAGAAGAGAGGTCCGTCTTGTAATATGACATTCCAAAATGCCGAAACTCCATTTAGCTTTGATAAAAGTTGTGGGCAACAAAACAAAAATTAGTCCCGGTCCGTCTAATAGTATTTTGCTATACGGGGGGCAAGTAATCGCCTCCATCCAAACTCGAAAAGAAGCCGACTACCGTGTGTAACTTGGCGTTCCAAATGACTTCACGCTTGAGCTCATACACTAGCTACATAGAAGGACGGTCACCTGCTCTTGAAGGAGCAAAGTGAACAAGGTACTGGAAACGCACCCTTCTGAACACAGGCAGGGCAACAGCTGCACAAGACCAATCAACATGCTCAAATTTCTTAATTGCAGGAACAGCTATGAAGGAAGAAGGGGCAGCTAGTCCTCTGTGGCTCTCTGAAGTCTTCAACTGAAACCAGTCAAGGGAGACACTATCTGGACTGTTAAGTCCCTATGGTGCTCACTTAGCGACTGGAAGACGGAGACTGCTAGTGACTAACCACCGTAATTCAGGAGATACATCAGCAGCTGATGCCAACACCTCAGCAGGAAGTCCTACTTTTCTGAATTGCACCTACTTTTTAATAACTTAACCCCCAGGTCAAGATGCCTGTTCATGCAATCCAGACCCACCACTGTCACCTGTAAAAATGAATGCCAACTCCACAGGAAACGCTGGAGATCTCCCACACAGCTGAAGTCCTTTGGCAGTGACAGTAGAAATGCTCAGATGAGAAATGCTCAGACAATAAAACACAATGACAACACAGACCGACATGGAACATTCTCTCTCTCTCCAAGAGAGCATTTTGCTGCTTCACACCTCTTTTTTTTTTTTCCCCCTATTTGCAATACAATCTACATTCCACAATCTCAGTAAATGACCATTTTCCATGTTTGACTCAGACCAGCTACAGAAATGAAAAGGCACGAGCTACATAAAGAAGTGACATAAGCGAATGAGCCATCTGATGACTGCTTACTGAAAGAGAGCAAGGAACTTCGTGATTCCCCCCCAGCCCCCAGGTCTGACACCACACTACACAGAAGGATAGGATAATAAAGTCATAGCACTGCGCACTCAGAGGATTGATGTAAAATCCTGCAAAACATCATCCACTCTGTTCATACAGGATAGCTTTCTAACCAGCTAAAATAAAATGAGCTTCATCCTTCCTTTGTTCCCTATGTTGCCTCATCTCCCCTGTTGGACTTTGCCTCAGTGAACTCCCATTGTTCACAACAGAACATGAAGGTTGATGAATTTATCCTCACATTACTCTCTGGAAGGCAGAGAAGTGTCAACTTCTCATCTGCAAAAGGGTGATAATTAAATGCTGAGAGAATAAATGACTTGCACAAGGTCACTTGGGAAGTATGTGGCAGAGCTGAAAATTAAATGCAGATCTCCAGAGCTGCAGGTCAAGGCCCAGAACACAAAATCTTTCTGCCCTGCTGGCACAGTGAAGATCAGGCACCCAGCGTATCATAAGGCACTCTGTAGGAATGTGTGTGTTACGGGATATGGACTGAACTTCTTGTGTGCAGCTTATCTGCAGCAAGAATTGGACAAATTTCAAAGAATCAGGTAAATATCAGAGATCAAGCAAACAGGACAACACCACAGAATCTACCTGAAGAGCCATGAATGCCTTTTCAATATCTTGTATAAGGCAAAGCTGCCTTTGTAGGGTTCTTCTACTGGACATATGACTAGTCCAGGGGAAGATCTGACATCAACACCATGTTTAATGTACAGAAGTCACAAAATGCAGCCATGGACTTATCTTCCCAATTTAACATAAGGCTGGTTAACAGATCAAAAATTTTAGTAGTGCTACAGACAGCATCAGGGTTACAGTTTAATAAGTATGTACCTGCACCTCTTGTCTTCTTGCTTGCTACGCAAACCAGCTAAGCACTCTCTTTTAACCTTCCTTCTCTTCTTTCATTTGCAAATGCTTCCCACCAATCCATATGATCAGATTTATCCCCTTCCGTGCACGTAACATGTTTCCTTCGTATGTCTCCCTAGAAATCTTCCTACCTTAAGACTTTCTAAAGGAAACAATCATCTTAGCTAGTAGTCAGATGGGTCCTCCTCCTTGTGTTTTTTGAAGCTAGAAGTGACACAACACATATTCCCACCATCTCCACAGAACTGGAAGGGAAAGGTAGGGGCACTATGACCCATAAAGTCTCCTTATGAAAGCAACAGGCAGGCCAGGCAGCAGCACAGGGCTGAGAAGACAAGGCACCAAGAGGGGAGAAGGTAAACTAAATGGTGGAGAGCTGGAAGAAACTCATCCAGATGGAGACCTGCACCAGCTGGGTCCCAGCCCCATCTTTGATTACAGAACCACCAGGCAAAGCCCAACAGTATTCTGTAATTCCTTAATTGTTGGATTTGATTTTTGAGAGGTATCAGTACCATGCTGGATTTTAGTGACCCTGCCCATCATTAATCCCAGGTGTCTATCATCTCAGCACTGAATCTTCCTCATGTCTAAAGCATGTAGCTACACTGCTTTGTTGCTGCAAAGTCCCAGAGAGGCCCTTGTTCTTAAGGTGCAGACAGAAGCAAGCAGATGGGTGAAGCTTAACTCTGAAAATAATAATAATAGTTGGACTAATAATAATAAATCAGATGCTGTCACCACAGTTCTGGCAATTTCTCCTGATTTCACAGATTCTGTGCTTGTATTTTAAAAAGCCTCAATTCACAAAGTTCTAGCGTAAATTCCCAGCTTGACCTGGACAGCTCAGTTTTTCATATTACATTCCAGTTTCCACATAATTTCATAGTGTTTCCTTAGTCAAAATATATGCATAAAATTCTAACCATTTTTGTTCCAGACACATTTCAGCATCAAAGTAAGTGGGTATTTGATTTGGGTTTTTTAAAGCAATAGAAGCATTCATGGTCAAGAGAAGTATCTGGAGTAAAGATCAAATCAAGTCGCCACAAATCATAGCCCAAAGGGGATTTTAACAACCATAGTTCAATCTTTCTAGTAAAGTAAAATACTGAGATAAATTTTCACCCTGAAACAATGCATTTATTACTCTGAAATATCTGGAAAAAAAAAATTGTATGTTTCTGGGCTCTTTTTTTTTTTTTTAATCTGTTGCTTAATGCTCTTAACCTAGTCACTAGAGGGTGTCATCAAATTACAGCTTTGGAAATAAAACCAAGTTAGGATCATCCCAAAGACTTAATTCTTCCTAAAAAGCTTCTCCAGATGAGACATCTGAATTCAAGCTCTGTTCTTGTCTGAATATTGCAGTGCCCATAGACAAAACTCCACTTTACTGTGAGTGAAAAAGCACATGCTGCTGCTCTGTCTTGCTCCTGCGTTCACACAGAGACTTTGGTTAAAACGAACATAAACAAAGTCAATATCCCTAAAGCTCTTTTAGCCCTGTTCTTGGAGGATGTATATGCTGGTACATGACGATAATCTCACATGTTTTTATTAATATTTCAGCAGTACAGCACTGTATCAGTTCTACACAACCACCACACACTGACTCCAACTGACTACATTGGTTTACAGTGCCTACACGCAGGTAACTTTAGAGGTCTTACGGAGACGAACTGCCAACGGCCCAAAGGTGATCAGTGGATTTTGCTGCTAGAATCAAAGCTGCGTATCTCCTCCACAGCAACATCTCTGCTAATGAGAAAGGGAAGAAAGGCTTACCAGGCTGGGATCATTAGGGAACACACCCCCTTGCCAATATTTCCTTTTTGTCTTTCTTCCTTCTCCAAATCCACTGCTCTTTGCCCTAAGAGGCAAATTTCTACAGGACTCCATGTAACAGCTATCCAAGACAAATAGAAAAAGGTAAATCCAGTAAGAGTAGATCAGCACCTAGGTCAGAACTAATAACCTCCATGGAGGAAAACAACTGAAACACTTTCAGTATTGGTAGGGCAACTACGGAAGTAAGGCCAGCAGGTAAGGGCTCAGGTGCAGCAGATCTCTGTGCACAAGCCACGAGTGACAGCTCTGGTTGCCCCACTGCAGATATTATCCAGTGGATCTTACAGCTGTGACTGACAGTAATAATAAAACGGGACACCCCTCCCTGCAGGCTGCTACTCTAACTCTCCTCTGGGCAACAGTTTGCAAACCATAATGGGACAGCCCCAACGTTATCAAGGGAGGAGCCGTGGGAGCGAGGACGAACGCAGGCATACGCTGCCCAAGAGACCACCAGGTATGAAGCAACGCAGCATCCTGCTCAGTTCAGGAAGAAGTGTTGCCAAGCATGTGAAACCGACCCAGAATGCCCCCACGCAGCAGATGCGCCCTGCACAGATGCACTGAGTTTGCAACCACGAACACACTTGCACTGTGATAAAAGGAGGGAGATGCTGCAGATTGGAAAACAAAGTCTCTACACTTCCACAGACCATTAGTTTGAGGGGTCCTGCAGGGCAGCATGGGGAGTATGCATCGTTTTCAACCTGCCGACCCCAAATGTGCAAGGCATTGTGTGACAAAGACCCAAAGTTAGACACATAAAAATGATTAACTTTCAAATCCTGGGGGTTTCTCCGTTTTGTGTAAATAGCTCTTCCCATTGCTGCAGCTTCATTTTTCTTTGCGTTGGAGAGAAACAGACTTTGATGACTCCAGTCATCAAAGAACATCAAACTTTAGATGGGAGTCAGAGCTTTGAAACCGAAGTAAGCAATGCCCCTGCAAAATTAGATACAACTGAGAAGCACAAGTAGAGTCACAGCTTCCTTTTCTTTTACAATCTTGCCTTCAACATGCTCACCCTTCCCAGAGACAAGGGAAGGCACACGATGATAGCTTCACCATGGTGTTTGCTGGGATTGGCAGCTTCATGCTACATGAATACCACCTCCCTCTCTCCCTGATCTCCCACTTTTCACCCCCTGGTTAAACATTGTCCCTACTGTCCCCATCACACTCTTTCTGTCTCAGATGCACTTCATCTCAGCCTTCTCTCACTTTTTTTCACCTTCTACCCTCCATGCAAGCCTATTCCTAGCCCTTTTTAGCTGCTCTCACCTAGGTATCTTTTTGCTCTCCCACTCCTCAGCCCTAACCCCTCTCTTTCTAACCCTGCAGCCCTAACAGCATCCTCTGCTCTCGTCCTGCCCACAGCTGTAATCCCACTTCCTCCCTTCCTCCGCCCTTCAGTTATACTCCTTTCCCCAATGCTTTTGCTCTCTCAGCCCCTGCTCCCTGCCCTGCACCTTGCTTTCTCTCCTCAGTTCCCACGCAGGTGCTTGCCAGGCTCTCCCCACTTCACCTTGGGGTTGTCCCTCCCACTAGGTCCACTTTACTGCCTTTTGTTTGCACACTGTCAGGTCTTCCCTCCCTAGCTTTGCTTCTAGATCTGCCGCTTTTAGAGAGTCACCGTGACCTACTTTGGTTCCCTGACCTAGTTATAACAGAAATACCAACTCTAAACACTTCAGAAAAAAGGGCAGCAGCAGGAGGGAAATATTATCGTTATTGTTTGAAATGAAAACAAACTCACCAGCACAAGGCTGCTGAGTTATTCCAGCTCTGGCCATTCCTCAGGGAAGCAAGATCAACAGTTCACTTGATACTGCAATATCAGCGTAGCCATGGATCATATAAGTCTAGAAATTACCTGGAAAGATGATCTGTAGTCTCTTGTCAGCATCCCATTTTCTTTTATTTTCCTTATTCCAGCCTCTTTCTATCTAGCCTTACTCACCCAGGGCTTATCTTCAGCTCCACCCAGGTATTTCATAGGAAAGCTAGTTTTGCCCACTACTCTTGCCAGTCCTCCTTGCCTGTGAATCTAGGCTATACCAGTAGCTCCTGCTTGCTCAAGAACAGCATTTTCTGCAGCTGACCTTCATTTAGAAATCAAGTAATGCTCTGCATCTGTTTGATTGACCTCCTCAGTGCTTTCATCCTACTTCAACTATTGTCACAGCTGTCTTCTTTTTTCCCTTCCTCTCCAACCTGTGTCATTCACCCAATTTGCTTCTCTACCTGGCTTGGTGTTGCGGCGTTGCCTCCTCTTTTCTTTACCAGCTGAGGAGGTGGTGTTAGCAGTGCCAACACTGCCACTGAGCTGCAAGCAGCAGATGTTCTCCAGAACTAGTCAGGAGTCTCTAGGTTAGCAATGCCCACTCACTTGAGTGCTGTATATTGTGCTCATGTCTTCGTGGCCAGTAACCACTGCTCTGTGACAGCTGAGACTGTGATTTGCTCCCAGCTCAGCTTTTCTTTTGGTAACTGTTAATGGATTTCTCTGTAGTGTTTGTATTTTAGGAGTCATACTCATCCTGTAGTTCTGTGGATGAGTTCATTAAATCAAATTATGTCTCCTTACAGCTGATCTTTTGTGGTGCTGCCCCTCCCTGAATAGGACCAGCATCCTGACTGACACTGGAAGCAGCCTGCCCTGCACCCTGACCACCACTGCTTCAAATCCTGCCAAATATTCCAGCAGAGGCTCCCCCTCCATTGCTAAAGCCCCATCAAAAATATGCAGCTGAGTGCACTGTAGCCCTCACGCAATTCCACCAGGTATATTTGTATAGACATTAGAGTGCAGCTCCAGCTGCATCTACTGTGTGAAACAGTCAGTTTTCCATGTCAGCCACAGGTGGTCACTAGTCATTCTGCATCCATTTACTGCGATTTTGTACCTGTTAGCCAGCTTCAGCACAAAACACAGTTTTTGTCTATTGATTTCCTGGGTCATGCACTAATCTACTGTGCAAATGGCTTTAGAAATTTACTGTGGAGCCCCCAAATCCCTATGTTGTCATCAACCACCGCCTGCTAAATGTGCACTTGTGGATATATTAAGCTGCAGTTTAGGCTTCCGCGTTTCCTTTGTAACTGATTTCTCAGATCTGCCACCCTGCCTGTTGGTTTTCTGCTCCTCACTGTGCTGTATCTACATTTGGGCATGGTCCTACATAGGCACTGCTAATGCACAGGAAGTTCAGCCACCCTCGGTTGTGACCAACAGCATCACTTGCCTCTCTGCTGTGTCCCCCCGATTCATTTAAGTACGTCTCCCAGCCTACACTGCCACCAGCCAGCCCAGACACAGGTCTCCACACCACTCTGAGAATGCCTCTCTCCCCTGACCTGCATCGTGCCACGTTCAGTCAGATCAATACTGACTGCATTCTTCCAGCATGCAGGACAAACGTGAAAGGTCTGCGACTTCAACAAGTCCTGAACCCTGAACACACTGAGAAAGTGGCTCACACCTACAGCCACAGGCAGAACACCTTGCGTTAGCATCACTCCCTACCTCCATTTATAGGGTACCAAGAAGGGATAAGAGGACTGAAAAAGGACACAGTTGTGCCTGCACCAGCTATGGTGCAAAGGATCCTTGCCAGCTTCTCAAGACAATATAAAACCAATGAATTAAGACAATTCCACACATGCTGATTATGTTTGCCATTGAAATTTCTGATGGGATTTTCAGATGTCTCTGAGCATTCTCTACCTGGCGTGTGTCAGCCACACTTTATTGTTGCCTTTATGTTATTAGTATTGACAGCCATTCAGTTTAAATGGAGGTTAGGATTGAAATCCTGTCTGTTTGCTTATCTCTGCCTTTTTATCTTGTGTGTTTCCGTTCATTACGGAGAAACCCTCCTTTTCATAAAGCCCCTTCAAATACCTCAGCAAATATGCAAACACAATGCTAAATGGATTAACTGGGAGGTACTGGGGTCTGAAGCCTGCCTGAATAGATGCTCCTGGATCAGCTCTGCATACCAACACTAATGGTCTGAGTTCTTCCCCATCTTTCTGGGAGTCTTTTCTGAGCACAGGTCCAGTGGGAAGCTGGGTATAACACTTTCCTTTCAGGAAAGGCAGAAGGGGAGAATATCTGGTCTGTAAGGGGGAGCTAGTTACTCAGTAGTAGTATGAACCACTGCTGGATTTTAACACATGGCAATAGCAAGGGAGTGGGTGTGTCACGACTGCAGATTATTATGCCAAATTTCATCATCTTGCTTTTACCTTGTCCTCTCCCCCATTTTCTGGTTAATAGCCTTATGTTGGGAACTGTCATTTTGCTCCTGTGAAAGGCGTTTGGGGTAGGGACTATCTCTTGCTTATGTGCATAGAGAGCGCTCAGCAGAGTGGCACTCAGGTCCCCAAATGAGACCTCTGAGATGCTACTGCAATATCAATAATAGCAATAATGCGCTTCCATCTTTAGGTCCTTACAGCACGTTTTCCACACATGGATTTAGCCTCCAACCATCCCCTGTTGGTCGTTGCTATTGTCATATTATCCATCTATATTATACCAGTTATTTTAGTATCTAGTTCATTGTAAAGCTGAGACCTCTAAGGCAGAGACTAAAGCATCCCTACACCACAGCACCTTGCACAACCAGAAAAAAAACCCATGTCCACACGGGCACTGAGCACAGCTTCATATGGCCAGCTGGCCGGGAGGTTCTAGGAGCTGGGCTGCAGTGCCCTGCTGTCAAACTGGAGCCACACTCTCCACAGAGCTCTCCTCCACCCCAGACCAAGCAGCACAGGCCAGCAGTGCTTTTGGTCTCTCTGTGCCCAGCAACCCAGGCAGCAGAGAACTGCCCTCAGGCTCACACACTCACTAGCAGCAAACAGCAGAGGAAGGGGAGGCATTATGATTCCAGGACCAAACATGGATGACCTCTGCTACTTGAAACCTTCTCTGTAGACCAAGAGCAGTTTGGGAAAGACCATCTAATTCTCTTCATGGCAATGGAAACCCTTCAGAATGTGTAGCAAGGTCTATTCAGCCCTTGACTTTTGCTAATACGGACAAGTAAGTTACCAGAGTGCATTACAGTTTGTGAGGGCTTTGACACACTGGCAACAGGACAAGACACCACTCAAACAGCTGACGCCTGAACCAGTCATTCATTCTGATGGAGTCTACAGCAACAGCTGGGCCAAGGCTTGCCTTGGCACATGCCAACCATATTTCTTGTGGGGACATAGTAAGGATGGAAACCATCACCGGAGCCGCTAGGTTAAACATACAGTCTCACTCTGTGCTAAGGTGTGTGACAGACCAGAAATTCAGCTTTTCAGGGAAAGGGGAGAAAACAGTGTCTCTGGTTTGCTCAGCACCATGATGGCAAGTCAGATACACAGGTGCCTACTAAGACTGGTGGCATATTCCACACTCCAGATGCCCACATATGGTATCAGTCCTAGCAGAAAACAATCTTGCCTCAAACTACACAAAAGGAGGTGGTTCATGATAGAGAACGGCTCACCACAAGGAAGTATACTTGTACTTACGCTACTTAACAGCTATCCAAAGGCTCAAAGATTAAGTACACAGCCAGCATAGGTCCCGCTAGCTAAACAAACCTGCTCTCTAAACAAATGACCTCATCCAAACCAAACCTACATTAATGTTGGTAGTCTCTAGGTCTTTGTTTATTACCAAACACTAATTATGCACCAACCTGTCTACCATGCACATGAGTCGCTTTCACTTTTTAAAGCTAATAAACAACAATAAGCCAGAATGTAGCATAAGCCACCCAATCCAAGCAGGAATGCCAGTCCACTGCGTATTGTTTTCTAAAGCACACGTGAAGCAGGCAAAATATAAATTTAGTGCTTAGAGTAATATCGCTCATAAATGCTATCTGCAAGCTCACCCAGCAAAATTGAACTCGCTTTCTTTCTTCCAGCAGCTGAATATGCACATCTGTCTCAGAAAGACTGGTATATGCTAAAAATCTAGAAACTGCATTGAATGAAAACTGTTGGTGCATCACTTGATGCCACACACCAACTAATGTGAACCATCCGCACACACCTGCCTGGATTGGGCCACTGGATGCAAGGAAAGCAGTTCCAGGCAATACAGAAGTCACATAACAAACCAAAAACATGTGGCATTCAGGTTACAGACACACCACAGCTGTTGGACAACTGAAATGCCCAAAAAGCTTTCCTGCTACAACAACTATTTAAAAGCCCAACAAAGGCCACACAACTGGAAACGTGCCATTCACAACTCAATGTGTTTAATGAGGGCCTGGTAATGAGCATCAATGCTGCGTAGGGGCATGAGAACAGAATAACTAAACTGGGTATTTCTAATCTTTTTGTAAAAGAGTAGGCAAAGCTGTTACAAGAAGAGGGGACTACTCCAACAGAAAACACACGTCTAAGTGTAGGAAAACACAGGTGATAGTCTGTGAGCTCTAGGAGGAGCTGCAGACACAGAAGACCCAACCATGGTTACTTATCAGATTGTATCATTTCCCAGCTTTGACATACTAAATGATTATGGAGGAAGGATACAAAAAGCAGTTGCTTGTACTTTGCACAAGTAGTAATTGACAAGGTGTGTGCTCAGGCTAGAAGATGTGACCTTGCGTTTCAAAAGGAACCAGGACAGACACAGACCACCTTGGATTTTACCTTGAGTAGTCCCTCCAACCTCGATCAGCCATTTTGATCATTCTTGAAGTTCTCTTTGTCCTGTGTATTAACATCTTGATGATGAAAAGTGACACACTGCCTGACAAAAGCAAAAGAGCAGACCCCATGAAAGCAGAAGCAAGATGCCTAATTAACTGCCCATTTCCCCTATTTGAGGGTAAAAATCCATCCTCAAAGTGGGTAATTTCTATTTGCTAAGAGAGGCCTTTTGGTGCCATGGGCAAAGATTTGGGGAGTGTTCAACCAATGTAATCTACCGGCAGTGAACAAAGTTCTAATTATTGATTCTGGTACTGAAACAAACAAACAGGCACACAGCGGGGAAAAAACACTCCTTGCATCGGCCAAACCTTTCTTCCCTACTTTCCCTACCCTGTTCCCCCAGTCCCCTCCCCACACACATTATACTCCGTCTCCCTGACAGGGGCTGACCCTCAGCTCGGAGGCAATGAAGGGAAATGGGGTCAGTGCCTCGTACCTCCTCCAACAGCAGGAGCCGTATCCTGCAGCCCCTCGGGCTGCCTCGGCCGCTGCTCTCCTCTCCCCTCCTGCTCCAGCCCCCTGGCCTTTGCCTCCAGCCTCCTTCTTCCCTGAGCGCAGCGCTTACCGCACCTTCTAAAATACCCTTTCACAGAGGTGCCACAAACTCACCTCAGAGCCGCCCCCGCCTCCCCTCAGGGCCGGGCCTAGGCCCGCCCTGGGGCGGCAGAAACCGGCTGGGGCCGGTACGGGGCAGCGCCGGCCTCTACCCACAGGGGGCGCCCTGCAGCCCCCCCCGTGGCCTGTGGGCGCCATCTCCATCTTCTCTTCCTCCTCCTCCTCCTCCTCCTCCTCCTTCTTCTCCCCCGCAGGCCGCAGAGGCTTTAGCGATCGGCCACCCTGCCCTTTCCCTTCCCGCCGAGCAGGAGCTNCTGGCCCAGCGGTCACTCCCGCTCTGACCCGTACATATGTTTTCTGCCTGTTATACGTATATATTGCTTTTCAGGGGGGGAAAGTGTTTATTGCTTTTAGCACACTTAGGAGTTTAAATAAAAACAAATATATCTATATTGACTGTAGTTATTATGCTTGGTTTCATACAGCGTAAGTGGTTCAAATAAAAATAGATTGGTTGGAGTGAATGTGCATCAGTTCCAATAATAACACAGGCAGCTTCAAGAAGCATAGGAGTTTCATTTAATGTGCACTGGGCTTACAAAGAAGAGGGAAGAAACATTGGTTTAGAGCAGCTTTTAGTCCACATTTTCTGTCTTAATGGCTTCTGCATTTACCAGATTTCTGAAACAGAATGAGAGTCCATAAACAAGTGGAGAGAGGGGTTTATTAGGAGGCCCAGAGGGGTATTACAAAGGGAGAAAGTGATCTACAATACAACATGACTCCGAGGTAAAAATTCCCAACTCTATTACCTCTCAACAGTTAGTCCCTTCTGTGTGGTATTATCTCCCCACGGGAAGGCTGGGCTTCAAGCTGGAGCAAACAAAAACTTGCTATAACAAAGGATTGCGGGTTTTGAGAAAACCCCGCTAGCCGAGGGATGGTTTTCAAAGGGAAAATTAAGAACAAATAGGAACTGGGAGCTTAACAACCTTGTTGGGTCTCAGCCATATGCCTCGAGAAAAGGCTACAGGAAACCAGCGCAGGGAAGGAGAGGAGGTGCCTTGGGCAGCGCGCAGCCAGGCTTTCTGCCCCTGGGGTTATGAATCCAGCAGCTACTAGGTTAGAAAAGACATCGCTTTGAGATATCAGACGTTCTATGGAAAAGATGGGGGAAACAATCTTGGAGGCAGTGATGCATTTCCAGCAATCGCTGCTCATGGTGATGGGAGCAGTTAAATCCTGCACCTCTGTTGCCCAAGATGATAAGACAGAGCAAAGCTGAGACTCTAACTTAGGAGCGAATGTTGAAAGGAAACTTGTTCAGATCTACATTGACTCACAGTAGACTCTTAAAGCCGTGGATTTACACCTTGGTCTCCAGTCACTATGAAGATTTGTGATTGTCTTACCCCAGGTAATGCAGGAGTCATATTTGCGGGCAAGACACTATTTGTGAGGTACCAAAGAAAAAGGCCCTTCCTTCACGGTCTTTGAGTCCATGTGTTTTACCTATTTCCATCTTCACTCCTCAGATTTCTTCTGTGTCCAGCAGAAAGGAGGACACTGCGTCAATGTTGGAATCCCCTGCTTCAGCGTGGGCTACGATGGTGACCAACCCACTCACATCTGATGGCAATGAAGAGGGATTTTTCATGGGATTAGAAGAATACCAGAGGACAATGTTCTAACTGCACCTTTAGGACGGGTCTTTGAGGTGAAGGGTGGGATCCCATCTCTCACCAAAAGCCCCTGGAAGTTCTCAGCTCTGGGGCCATCTGTCCCCCATGGGACCATCTGTTCCCACTGAGCAATACCCCAGGAGAGTGTGTTTATTAAGACTAGCAGATTGAAGCCTGGCAGGGTCTGCAAGAAAGCAACAGGAGGCCTTTAAATGCAAACACTCTATTTGCAGTATGTAAAGCGTGCATGTGTGTGTTTCCTTCAACCACCCATATACCACAGGGGAAAGCATTCAAAAACAGGACTCAAAAATAGAACAAATTTTGTGACTCACAGCCCTGCCACCCTGAGTTGTATGCTCACCAGAAATCCCAGGCAAAGCAGCGTGAGGTGCTACACACGCTCCACACTCATAGCTGCAAGTGACCCCGAAGGAAAAACTACACTATGTACGTATAACAACACATCATGTGCTAAAGGCATCTCACTCAACAGTGCTCTTACCTCCAAATGGGCACTGCTGCAACACCATCTAAGAAGGTTTGAAGAAGGTTTGGTTCTGCTGGCTGCACGGGTCTTCTGGTAAGAAACAGCTGAGAGGACCAGCTCCCTCTGGTGTACAAAGCACAGGCCTGGATGCCTGCAAGGGTTAAGGCATGACACATAAATATCATAGAATCATAGAATCATAGAATGGTTTAGGTTGGAAGGGACCTTGCCATAAGCAGGGGCACCTCCCACTAGAATATTGACACCACTGTCCTTGGCCACATTACTATTTCCCTGGGATTTTTGACTAAGAAAGCTGTTCTTTACTTTTGCTCTTAAAACATGTTGGGTTCAATAGTCACCACGGTCCTCCCACAGGTGTTCATATTTCAGAGGTCACTGAATTGGGTTTTTGACTGTAGAGACAAAAAGGTACATGAGAATTACCAGGTTTTGCCTGGGTAATATCCACTTCCCTGTCAGATAAACTGCAACCAGCTGAAAGTTTTCTCTAGAAATATATTTTTAATAAAACTATTTTTGCAAGTTCCTTGATTTTTTTTGTAAGACTGTTCAATATTTGAATATATTTTGGCCTCTACTGAAAGAACTAAAAACTTTTTTTTTTTTTAAAGCAAGAATGAAAAAAAAATAAATGAGGATTTTCTTTGTCAAAACCCAAAAGTCTTGAAGACAAGTGTCAGTCAGAGCAGAGAAATAAAAATTTTAGCACGGGAAAGAGCTCTTTTCATGATCAGCTCCAGCCATTCCCTTTTGCACCATGTTGGCCAGGTGGACTGTGTGATACAAATAGCAAACAGGTTTTCTGTGTGTACTCATGTCTCTCTCTAGTGGAAAGCCCTCATCACTACACAAATACAGATAAGAGGCATGGCATCTTCGGCTCAAGCCGGGGAGACCTGCTCCCCACCAATGCCCTGCATCTCAGGGGGTGATGCTGCCCCATGGTTGGGGCAGAGCTTTGTCTCCTTGCACAGGAACACGTTCCTTTTGCCCCTTGCCCCCAGGCAGGGCTATGCTATTGCTTAATATAAGAACCGTATTTTGGAGAGGAGGAGACATTAGCGTCACACTAGGAGCTAAGTCAGTACCCAGTAAGTGTTGGCATTTAGGGATTTGAGTCAGATCCATTTGCACTCCGAAGAAGGACAATAATTACAAAATCTTCAAATGCCTTGTTAAATGCACTTCCAGGTAGGAGCTACCACACAGAAAGAGAGAGGCATTATCCAGATTCCCGTAACACGCCCTTGGAAATGCAGCAGAACGCCTGTCAGCTACCAGCCCACTCTGCCCAACTCCTCCTGTGCCCTATGGACAGGGAGGAGACATGCCCCGGCGGCACCTGCTGGCCTCAGCTTGCCAGTCCCTGCTCGCATCCCTACACAGCCACCCGTTTTGGATGGTTTGGGTGCAGCAGTTCTGAGCCCGCTGGCGGGAGGCACACACCTCCCTGACCCTTCCTGCGCTGCGGCCAGCGCTGCTGCGAAGCACCCAGGGCAGTGGCGTGGGGTCCAGCAGACAGCGCCGTGCTGCGTGCTGACGAGTGCCGAGCAGAGGTGGCCCGCCGAGCAGATGTTGGGCTTGCACATGGCTGGGTTTTCCTTTCCGTGGTGACAGATAAGCACCATTAGGCTGGCAGAGATGGGAACTGTACAGCACGGAGAGGGTGGATCATGCTTCGCCCTCTCCCGCTGCAGAGCCAAGGAAAGCCAGGCGTTCTCTGCTTGCCAGGGAATTGCTCCCTGCTTTGCTGGGTCTGGCTCAAACATGCTGCCCCCGTTTATTCACAAAGGGGCAAGCAGCCCTGTGTTGCATTTGCACAGGGTGACTGTGGGGCGCTATTAATCTGGAAGCCACAGAGCCAGCAGAAGGCATCCAGGGGCCCTGTGGGCAGTCTGCATTTGGGCTGGCCACAGACTGCTTTCCAACACCCAGGGACCTTCTTGACGGCAGCGCTGGGGTCCATCCCTGTGTTGTGTTGGGCCTGAGAGCATTGCCCCAGAGAAACCATGGGATGGGTGGAGGCTGCAGGAAACCACAAGGGCTTAGCCACATGGCTGGAGCGAGCAGCTTGTGGCAGCACCTAAGACCCAGATTTCCTTAGGAGTAGTGCCAGGTCACACAAGGTTTCCCGACTGCCATGTAGTGTGAACAGGCTGTTCTGGCATGGAGGCTTCCCACCAAGCTGTCCATCTTCTGCAGCGTTGCCTCGGTTTCACCGGGGTGGAAACTGAGAGGTGCTGAAAGCAGAAAGCTTCCATGATAACTGTGAGAAGCCTAACTGCAAGCTGACTTGATGAGCAGATGTGCAGAGCCTTGCTAGGTCCTGCTGATGGAGGGGCATCTACAGGTGCTCCATACTTTAGTTATCACTAATGAGGCACTCCGAATAACTGGGCACTTTTGAAGAATCTGGCCTAAATAATGTGTCTGGAGTGGCAAAGTGCATGTGAGGTGTAGCTGGGAGCAACAGCAGTCTTCAGGCAGTTTCCCAGGTCTAAGCACTAAGCCTTCTTTTCCTGCGAGCTCACCTTTGCCTGAAGAGGTTGTTGTCAGTGGTTTCGATGCTTACACTAACCTCTGTTTTAGTTCTGTATAAATATATTAACATAGATTCCATGACAGAGATCAGTGTTATGTTTCTAAGTAATTGCATGTCTTTCTAAATATTTGATATATGTTGGGAAGAGGGCAGTGGGTGCAAATGGGTAGTATGGACACCAAGGCCCTTGAGTGAAGCAGCACCCACAGTGCCCTCTGCTTACGCTCAGCAAAGCTGAAGACTAATATACTTTCCGTAGAAGAGATTACTATCACGTATCAAACATGCATCAGGGAGTAACAAGCATAAAGCTATTTACTCATTTCATTTGAGATACAACGTCAAGGGGCTTGACGTCAAGGGGCAAAACAAGATAAAAACATTTCAGAGAAGTCTTGAAACTCCCCCTACCTCGTCTGTCAAAAATTGGCAGAAAATCTAAGTGGTACCTTTGGTTGCCTAATTTGTAATGTGTCTCTAACACAGGATGACAGCAAGGATTGTCAAGGCAAGTGCCTCCTTTTTGAATGCAATATTTGTCTTTTACTAATAAACTAATTGATTGAGCTTGGCTGTTGGAAGCCATGAGTTTTGTCCACAATGAACCCTGTATGTATTTAATACCTATTAACTAGAGATCACAAATGAAAGGTTTTTTATCTCCTTTCATTCCCAGTCAGAACAATTTTGAAGTGATGGATTTAAAGGCCCACATCACTTTTTGTTTCCTAAACAATCATTTCCCCACATTCTTCCAGTTACACTTTATCTCCAGCAGGATCTAAGCAGCAGCTATTGAGCCTGACTTTAAATCTCATCCAGCTCTAGCTTTCCCTGTGGCCACAGAGGGAAATCTTTAGTGCCAGCCGCTCTGCCACTTCACCTTCTGACACAATATTATTTCATCGTAACCTGTCCAGTGAGCAAATTGCCTCTTTGGCCCCCTCGCCGTCTCTGCATGAAGGCTGGGCTATCGATTGTGACAATGTGCCGGTGCGCGCAGGGCGATTCCTGGAGAGGAGGAATCAATGGGAGCATAATTGCTACCTTGCCAGCAGCAACCAGGGAAGGGAGGTTGGAGCACAGCTCAGCAGTAGAAAAAAAGCTGACGCTGCTTCTGGAGCATCTTCCTTTTGGCTGCGGGGTGCCCTACCATAAGGCGGGGGACACAGCTATGCCAGGGGAACAGGCGGCGGTTATTCCCACAGCAGTGATTTTGCAGCCACTTATGGAGAAGTAGAGAGCTGCAGACAAGAATAGAGAACGGGTGAGGGCTTTGCATCTAGAAAGGAGGCACCAGGGGGATGGTTGGTAGAGACAGTGCCATGGAGCTGCAGGTCAATTACTCCTCCAAGGTGCATGTGCATTGCAATCACAGAAAATAGGTCTGGAAGGGAGACTTCAAGGGTTGTATAATCCATCCACTTGCCCCAAGGCATGACCACTGCAAGGCTGCAACTCTGGCTCAGGACAGCACAGAATGGTATAAAATGGACCAGAAACCAGCATTCTTATCTTTAATACAAGACTGTAAGCTTAAAAGACTTTAGACCAAAATTATGACAACATATTACATGTTGGAGAGGTCCACTTTATAGGCAGCACCACTGCATTAAAGAAAACACAGGAATCTTCATATCTAGTGGGCCCATTGGTCCATCTTTTTCATGTCTTCCATGTTCGTAAGTAGCAGATGCTTCAGAGGAAACTTCAATCACCAAGTAACAAATAGCTATTTAACAAGTTTCCTATCGGGAAATTCTTTCTTAACACCAAACAACAGCTAACTGATGCATATTTTAATATACTGTGTTGCAAATATTTCCATTATCCAGATAGGCAGCTAAAGCCTTTCAGAGTTCTGCTAAATTCTTGCTCAGATCTTTGATAGCTAAACAGCTGAATGTCACTAACTGAAAACTGTCCTAGAGTATAAAATAAGGATTAATTTTCTGATGACTTGGAAGGTGAAGAATCCACAGTGCTGATCAGAGCAGTGACAGTGACTCAGTGGGTAATGCTGGGGGCGTCATTTCTCTACTTTGTGCCTCAGTTTCCCCACCAAATAAATAGGAAACACAATGCTCATTGGTTAAATAGTGATGCTTAAATTGCTTATGTTCTAATATACACAAAAGGCTGGTTTTACTATCCAATTTAATACAAACAACAAGTTTTTCCAGAAAGACATGAGATGAGATATCAGCCAAAGAAGGAGCTGATTTCATCCTGGGTATGGCTGTATCACAACATATCAAAAAGAAATCCTACTCAAGGAGAAGTGAATGGCCTTTGGAAAAGATTGCTTTTCCTTGCCTAGTAGGTATCATGAGCTAATTAAGTGAAAATGTTGGCTGGGTTTTAATTTTTTCTCATTTATTGTCATATTTATCCTCTTAATTTTCATCCCTCATCATCAGATGAGTGTCACTCAATAAATAACAATAATGCTAAGCATTTAATACAGGGCTCTCAAAGTCCTTCATGCTAATAGACAGTGTCTTATTCCCGCCAGTGGACAAATAGGAAAACTAAGGTATGCACAGAGGAAAACACCCATTTGACAGCAGAGGCAAGCATGGAGTCCAACAACATAGGGAGATTTATTTGGGTAATATTTCTGAACTTCTATGAAGATGGAAAGTCCTAGATGTTATCCTTTTTCATATGATGCTCGGCTCATTGCCTTCAGTTTCAAAGGCTCTTGAGAAGGCAGCGGCTGCAAGCAGTGGTTCCTGCACTCTGCACTGCTGCCACCTCTGCTGAGCTTCCCAAACACAGACGCAAACTCAGACCTGCCAAACATGTCAAACTCTGGAGAAACTTAGCTACAGCCAACTCCAGCATATCCCCTACGTCAGAGACATCAGCTGCGCCAGCCATGAATATGATAGCTTCTCCTCCTCATTTAGCACCTTTCCACACATTGGCTTGGATGTTACTACAGCTCAAGGAGAAACTTTGACATGGTGCTCCCGTTGCATCCCCATTTGTGGGTGACTCCATCACTGACAGGGTCTGCTGTTGCACTTCCAGCTTTACAGACTCATCCAGGGAGTAAATGCAGGTGATTTATTGTCTGAACACCTGGTGACAGCTGGGTGCTCTCATGCACTTACACAGCCAGGGACAGAGTATTTTTTCTCACCTCCAATCCATCAACAGGAGCCTCCGCTACAGCCTCACACCAGTGATGCCCAGACAGGAGCGATGGCGGTGGCAGAACAGGGCTCCAAGGTACAAGCAGGACTGTGAAAACAACTTCTTCACTCGGTGTACTCCCACAGCAAGGAGTCATTGGGGCCACAGCATGGACTCAGAGGCAAACTAGGTCTCCCAGGGACAAAACAAAGCTAGATTCAAACTTCTTCAGAGTATAGTGTTAGACTTGGGGCTCCATCTCAGCCTGTTTTTGTCGTCACTTACTGTGACGACAGTAACCACCAGGACATTTCCATAGCTGGAAAACCTTTCACAAGCTCTGTATAAACTACTGCTGTGTTCAGTGCCTCAGTGGAATATTTTCCAGACTTTGCCTCAGAGATAGGTGTAAGCCCGGGGGAGTTCCCACTGGAAGCTGGGTCTTGCAGGAATCGAAGCCTGCTTTCAAAAGTCAGGTATGCTGTCACTAAGTTGCACCCAGTTTCTTCTCTGTTTTTAATTCCATTGCAATGTCACAAATTAATTTCTACCACATTGATGATGCAAAATCGTGGCATTAGTAGCACAATGCCAAAACTGAGGCTAGAGCATTATAGCAGCTCTCAAATGTCTGTGGAAAAACATGTCTTCAAAATTCAACAGCGCCCTCACGCCAGCAAGCAGACGTCCAGCCAGCCAAGGGCCTGAGGTGACAGCCCTTTTTGCTTCCAATGCACATGGCTACTTTTCTCAGGAGTACCATCCCAACTTTTCAGAGCTCCGTGTGTTACAAGAGCCAACATTTGCTGTAAGTGCTGCCTTTGTCACCCTGGCAGCGACCGGACGGGAAAGAACCAACACGTTGCTGGTATCTCCAGCTCTACCTGGAAGAGGCAGCACCAGAAGTCCTGCCTCAGAGCATCAGGCTTGGCAGAGAGCAGGGAAGCAGTGTTGGGCTCTAACCACCCACGGTGGGAGACACAGAAGGAAGGCCGATAGTGAAACGGCAGCAGTGGGCTGAAGGAACGCACCACAACTTGGGTCTCGGCAGCCCAGCTTCTTTCCAAACTAATGTGCAGCAAGTGCAGAAGAAAACGGGATCCAGCCAAACCTGAGCTCTGCCGTTCCCCTGCTGGAGAGCCTGTCTGCAGTACAGCTCGCTCCGCATATGCTGGAAAAGACAGACAGAAAGCTGCACGTGGTCTCTTACATGAGGTTTAGAGGTCTTTTGTCTCTTCGCTTGTCACGCCACATTGTCCTAGGGGACTGGCACACTATATGTCCATATGTGGAGGTAGTGTAGAGATGCAAAGTCACTTGCTAAAGAAGATTGAACTCCCCAACTTCCTCAAGCTTCATCCAAGTCCGGCAGAGGCAGCAGCAGGGAGGGGAACGAGGCATGCATGTCACTTCATGTTTTGATCAAAGATTCAAGTTTGTTATTGAGTCATCCAAGCCCTTTTACCTCCCTCCTACCCCTGAATTCTTCCCAGCATCACTGACTCTGTCTCCACTACTCATACATCAAGCCAAAGAATTTCCTTCTTAAAACTGTGTGCTGGGAGAAAGCAAAGGCAACGTATTGCTTCGAGAAATTCTGTTTTCCATCACACACTGGCCTCCTGCCTTCAGGCTGAGCTTGCAGCAGAGAACGAATTTGTCATCACTTGTAAACGAAGTGCTTTAATGCAGACACCACTGAGAGAGAATCAACACAAACCGCGGTGCTGTTTCAGTTGCTTCTCTGATGTTCCCAACAGTACGCAGTGCTCACGTGGTGCTTTGTCTCCTAAGATCTCAAAGCAGCAGACTTGCTGTCAACTTGATCGTGAAAAGGGTTTCTCCTTTTCTCACCACAGTCCCAGAATGAGATTAACAGCTTAGAACAGACTTCAGAAAAGAGCAATCAATGATGATGGGACTGAAGGAGATGATTTATAAGTTAAAATAAAACAAGCTCGAAACAGCTGTAAAGCTCAGTTGGTGTACCCATGCTACAAGATGGTTGTGATAGCAATTAATAATATTACCATTAACTAACCATACATTATACATAACAACTATATGACAGTGGAATAAAAAGACAATCATCTCTAAATATTGACAGACTGTCTGAAAAAGAGGTAAGGTGTTTTAGCAGGTTAAATCTAAATGTAAAAGAACAAAAAGAAGGTCCTAAAATAAACCTAGGATGAATATTAGCATACCTTTATTGGAAATTCACCTTGTACAGGAATCACAACTGGAGCACTTATTTTCTTTTTTTGCTACAAGTCATTATAGTTTCTCAAGCTAAATACAGAGGAAGATGCCCATGGCAAAACAACTCCCAAGGCTGGGGGGGACTGTGTGCTTCACCCAGTAATAGGGTGACCAAGCTGCATCAGTCTTCTAGTGAAACCAAGCATAATTCTTCGTGGAGATTTGGCAATGATCTCATACTCAATGTCACATCATGTTTAGAGAAAAAAAAATCCAAATCGATTGCTATTCATATGTCAGATGGGCAAACAGACACCAGCTGCAGTGTCGCCCACTTACTCTGAATTAGCAACGACTGTATTGCAATTCAGCCTTTGAGCTTTTCTAAAATACAAGCAGGGAGAGACCATCATAATGTCTGTGATAATGACTGGGTGTGTGGATCATGGAGCTGAAAATTATTTCTCCTAAACTTCTTTCTTAGAAGAGGACATGTGTTCAGATTTGGCTGGTTTGTCTGAAACTGTGCCTGTGTTCATGTCTGCTACCTATCCAGCTTGTGCACTGGGACATATTACCATGCTGATTTCAGTTCAACAATATCACATCAAAGAGATAAAAATCACACCACAACCTTAAGCTAACCTTCCACTACTACATTATTTAATAATTTAATAACAATTATAGTCTTGAAATTACAATTATACTGGGTAGAAGCCTGAATAAGAATGCCAATTTGACTGCACACTCCAAATACATCCATTTTTCAGAAACACAAACAAGTTCGTATTACAGATTAACATTATAGCCTGGATTCTCACCTAGCATAACCTGGTAACACCACTGTGCTGCACCAATTTATATCTACTGCAGAAGATGTAGCCCAGTGACTTTAAAATAATTAGATCAGCAATCCCATCCACAGCGCTTAGCAGAACTGTACACAGGTATAAATTACACATGCCCACTCACTGTGGGTTATGTATTTATAGAGCAAGCTAACTGAAAGGAGTTAAGACTGTGCACTGTGATGCATTCGGTCCTTTGATGCGGGCAACAGGGGTGATGGTGGTGTTGTATTGGAATCGGATATGAAGGCATGAACGTGCCGATGTGGCTAAGTATCATGACAGCTGTGCTAATACTCGGAGGCTTGCGTGGTGCAGGATGTATGAGAATTTGTGGTTTCCTTGCACGGAGAAAAGAATTTTATCAGCCTCAGCTGAAGGCTGTTGGTGTCTGAGGGCAAGGGGGAGTATATGCATGTCCATATAACATCCTTCCTTGCGGGCTGCACCTGGATGTAGGATGAAGGTTGGTATGTCCCCAGAACTCTATGGCGTAAAGCAGCAGTTTTAAGGGATGCTGAGCCAGATGAAAAGGAGTATCCTGGTCTTCCACATTCAGGACTGAGCAACAGATCAGCATCCTAACCTCACGGGAAAGCTATAGACACAGCAGGAGGTCACCTTTCCCTTATGCAGCTAGGCAAGCCGAACAAGAGAAGTCCAAGTGTGCATCCGCAGAGCACAC
Organism: Chionis minor; assembly: GCA_013398295.1. Lineage (NCBI taxonomy): Eukaryota > Metazoa > Chordata > Aves > Charadriiformes > Chionidae > Chionis > Chionis minor. The sequence goes on along the minus strand of VZSF01009050.1, from coordinate 297,835 downwards.
CTTGGCTCCAGCTCTTAGCCAGCCTCCCACTCTCCCTTCCCAGCCATCACAGAGGTTGCCCTGTGCAGGCTGCCTGGCCCAGTCAAACACCCGGCTGCTCCAAGAGTGTGACCACGTACAATCAACCAGGAGTGCTGAGCACTGACAGTGTAGCTTTGCCTTTACATCTAATAAGCAATGCAAAGTTGCACCCGCAGCAGAGTCTGCCTCATGTTAAAAAAAAAGAAAAAACTGGCCTATTTTTTAATGCTTGTATTAGCACTGAATGCGTTCCTTCCCTACCCAGACACATGGCTGGGAAAGCAAGAGACAAGGGCTCGAGCCTTTGTGCATAATCAGGCAGTATCTGACCCACACATGCCTCCTTCCTCCCCCCTTCCAGTTCGTGCTTTCGTCATGCTGAGCTCCTGCACTGTGGTTTCCAGGCGAATTTCCACTCGGTGCTCAGAGAGCTGAAACCTTTAGATTAATCCCAGATCTGTCAGCCTCCATCATTTTCAAGCAGAGCTGTGAGCTCCGGGGCACTCCGTTACTTTCTCTAGCACTGAGGAGCCTTAAGCCTCTTCCTTTCACTCTCCTGGAGAGTGGGCAGCCCCATTCCTCTCCCTCTCCAACCTGAGATGACCCTGAGTCTGTGGCCAGTCTGGTTGCAGCAGGATTCTCCATGAATCAATTGATTAATTTGTTTCCCCTCCCTCAATGAATTTCAACTTGATCTGTGAAGTTCAAGACAAGTAGGAGCCAAACGCTGCCAGCAATCCCCTTGCTCCCTTACACATGGCTGCCCCAGCCCCTAGACTGCAGCCACTCTGGCTGGCACCATAATCCCGACTATTTGCTGCAGGTGTGGAAATGAGCCTAAATACCCCACATAGAAACTCTTTAGCCGTTTCACTGATAGCTCAGCGCTCCTTCTAGGCTAAACTTGAGATTTTGCTCAGCTCTGGCTTTGGTTAGACTGAACCTCTCCAATTTGTCTGTTGGTGATCAACTGCCAGAAAAATGTCTTTCCCCTGCTCCAGCAAACCATCAAGGCCAGTTCTCTAGCCCCCATCTCTAAAACAATGTTCATTCAGGGACTTTGCATCCTTCCCTCCTACTTGTCTCCGTCTTGTTCATTTCGCTCTGCTGCCTGGGACTAGCACCTAGGACCACACAGCGTGGTCCCCAAGATCTTTGTGCTCACTGATCATGTATGAACCTTGGGGACCATGGAGAACACCTCCACCAAGCTCTTGACCTGCTGGAGATGCTGCATAACTAATCCAGTGCCAGCAGGACTATTGTAAGTGGCAGGCATGGGCCATCTGGAGCATGCAGAAAGGAAAGAGGATTTGTAAAATTACTCACTAATGGCAAAATTTGGGGCTCGGTGCTGTACAAAGCACAGGCCAAGAACTGGTCTCTACCCCACTGACCTACAATGCACCTCAACAATTCTTTCCAGCCTGTCCCAGTCTATGGAAGTGGGCTATGCTTACTCAACCTGCAACTGTCTCTGCTGGATTTCCTCCCTTGCCCTGAAGCATGGCGTGGGGATGGAAGCACTCTGTGACAGCCCTGTGCTTTGACCCTGCCGATGACAGGGAATTGCCATGCAAAGAGAAGAGCACGATGCTGAAGCCCATTGAGGAGGCAGGAAATGAAGTAGGACACCGTGAGGGGTTGAAAGGTCTGTCCCTGAGAAAAGTCCTTGCAGACACTAAGAAAGCCAGATAGTGTGAGCAGAGCAGTGCTGGTAGCCACTGCCCGGGACCCCCTGGCTTTTTCTGGACTCCTTCCCTCCACACAGGTGCTCTGAGGTGGGACTCCAGGTTTCCTTAGCCCATGTGCTGGGCAGCAGGCCATGCCCCTGCCACCCAGCACCCCTAGGAAGAAAAGCAATCCTAGCCAAGGGTTTAGACAGGGAGTATTTGAAGCTCCAGGTACAACCCAGGAAGTAAAGCCCCATAGACGCTATCTGGGATGCTGAGGAAACCAGTTTGTTCTGACCTCAGAGGAGCAGGGGATTACCCAGCCCTGCGATGAGGTCTCCCAGCCCGCAGCCGCTACAAGCCAGCCCTGGGCAGCCGCGATCCTGCCCCCCGCAGCCCTGCCGAGCAGGGACACAAGAGCTCCTCCAGGTGCCAGGCTCACTACTTAAGTAGTTATTCTTTCAGTGAATACTTTCCTTCTTCTGTGTGGAAAGGGGAGATACTTTGGTGCTGGGTGCTGTGGAAAGAGTTTAACCCTTTGGCACGTAACAAATAAATGCCATTGTTCCAGCTCCCTGGCTAGCGCTCCCTCCAGCCTGCGCTCCCCGAATCCCTTTTGAGAGCAGCTGAATCAATGTTTGACTTGTACAAACAGCCGCCTGACCGCAATTTGGAAGGGATTCAGATGGGGATTACGGCAAGGCAGTGGATAAAAATCTATTACATGGCAGTATTTATTCTAGATCCCTGTGGTACTCAGTGTGAACTTTGGCAGCATCTCCTGTTCCTTATTCAGTGGCACATGTGCTGGGGATTGAGAAGAATCACTTTCGGGATAGCGTGCTGCAGAGCAGTCAGAGGAGAGGACCAGGATCCAGACTGAGTGCACATTTCCAAGCCAGACTGACTTGGCTCTGCAGCGTGTCCTCCCAGGGGGTGGGAACATCTTTAGTTTTGAGGAGAATTTGACACTGGTGAAATTGTATTGCTATGATAGCCCTAAGGACCTGAGCCAGCTCTGGTTTACCAAAGACCAATGGTTCTGGTTCAGTACAGCTGTATCTGGGATCAAAATCCAATCCTGCCTTCTCTTTTTGGGCACAGAAGCGATCTGAGCCGCGAGTCAGCAATAGGAGCTCCCTGGGTGCAGGAAGCCTGCCTGATTTCGGACCGCAAGAGTGACATTGCAGCAATCCCCACGTTGCTGCTCTCTACTAGTAGCCTAGCAATGAGGGGAGCAGTTCAGGCGAGGGGGGCTGTAGGTGGCAGTCTCTGAGATGAGGTGACCCAGGAACAAGGACTGCAAACAACCTACTCGCTGCCCTCAGGGGTCACCACCAAACTACCGCTGTTGGCCCAGCCTGGCCAAGCTAGTCAGGAATAGTCTCCCGGGACAGGCATCCGGCCTGAGTACCCTCAGTCCTTTTCCAGCGCACACGCACACAGTCCATCGGCATGAGAGAGCACAGGGAATGCCAGGGCAGTGCTGCGAGATGCTGCTGATTTAACAGGCTGTGACAGGGCTGTCCAGCAGCAAAGAGAGGCAGAGAAGCCATTGCTCTCGGAAAAGAAACAGCGGGAGGGGAAGGGTCCAAAGGAACTGAATTAGCCATCCCCAGCTTCGCCTTTTCTTGTGCTGGAAGTAGCAAGTTTTCTTCTGCTGGAGATGCATCACGTGTCGATGGAGACAGACCACTCTGCATCGGTGCTGCAATGTTCCCTCTGCAGGGTGATGGTGCTTAGAGCAAAAGGAGCACCGGCCAAGGCCCCCTTGCCTCGCTGCCACCGACAAGGCGGGGTGTGCAGGCGCCCCGCTCCCTGGCAGCAGCGTTTCTGGGCTGAGCGATGCGGAGATGACAGGAACAAATGGACTGGAGAAGGGCTGGAGGAGCCAGAGCCAGTTTGGGTAGCTCCAGAGAGGAGGGACCTGCCCTGAGCACAGCCACAGACTTCAGAGCCCAAAGTGGCCGTGTCCTAAACACTTAACAACTCCCTCTGGGGACTGCTCGTGTGGCTGGATCTGTGTCAGCCCCACGCCAGTGAATGAAGCTCTCCCATGATGTGCTGGCACAAATACAAGGCAGTTGTGTTTTCTAGCAGGGAGCACCACGAGCCTCCTGTTCCTCAGCTCTTCCCTAGACTCTGCACAAGCCACCGCTCCTCCCGTACAGCTGCGCAGGTGACTGCCTCCATGGACAGGCCTCAAGTTAACCTGCATTGCTGCAGCCTGGGATGCCAGTCATTTTCTCAGCTTAGTCATCTGAACTTTTAGTTTAAATTTTGCTATCTGTAAGCCAGAGATAAGCCTGACCTACAAAGAAGCTGGGAAACTTAATGAATGGAAAGCTTGCAACGTGCTTTAAGATCACCAGGGAGAAGGTACAAGAGACAGGCAAAATATTGCAATACATGTTACATTTTATCAGATTATAACAAATTTTAAAGTAGTTCATGCACCAATCTTATATAAAGATGTGCTCTATCATATGTGATTTCTTACAGGACCCACCTTGTATTAAAAAGAACTAAACTTCTAGAGGGAAACTAGGAAGAGATTGTAACTTACAGATTTCTGCCCCCTAGACTCACCCCCTCCCCGGGGTCTTTTTTTGCTCCTCACTTCCTCTTTCACTACAATCCATGCTTCTGCTATCCCCCATTTCACCCTGTCTTCCTCTGTCTGCCGTTGTGAAGTTATTGCTCACTGGGTTTTGATTTCATGCAGAAGCCAAAAAGCGTAAGAAGTAACCTGGAGCCCCAGAGGCAGCCACACCGGGACCGCAGCCTTCGCGTCTTTTCCTCTGGATGCACCGACTGCCTCTGGGAGTCACGACAGGGCTATGAATCTGGGACTCCAGATTTATGTGTCTCTTCTTCTGTGGCCGCACAGGTTTTCTGCAGAGACCAGGCTGAAGCCCTCCTCAAGGAGAACTTCACCTTCATGCCGCAGGAGAGCCTCCATCCTTACAAGTGTAATTTGGTCCATCGCAGTCCCCAGCAGCCCTGGCTGACCTCAGCAAGTCTGGTTCTTTTGCCCGAAGGCAGACACTCAGGCACTACATTATATATTACTGCTAATGAAGTTGCTTTGTTTGTTCTGTTGCTTAGGGGAATAACTTAATGTCTCAGAATGCCCTTTAACGGTATTTGGCTTTGTTTATTAAATATTTACTTTGCAAGATAAATGTGGATCAGGGGTTCCTGTCGGGATTCCTTCTGGGAGGAGAGAGTGTCAAGAGTCTCAGAGGATAAAATGGGTATAGAGATCCAGGTTGGGTTCTTATCCAGAACACCATACAGCACCCATCCTTCCTAACAGTGTAAAAGATAAACAGTTTCATCTTCCTAATTCTCAGTTTATCCCCAGCAGCCAAAAGAAAGTGTATCTGACATGCTTAGGGGTGCTATTCTTTGTGTGGGGTCTGACACTCCTCCTCTCCTGGTGTAAAATGACTACACTTCCCAAAACAGAGAAAGGGAATCCTACACGTTACAGGAAGGGTCTGGCAGGGCAGGAGGGGAAAGCAGGATGGCACCAGCATAGGAAGTCTTCAGCAGCAGTTCGGAGGGAAGGGGAGAGGGGGAATCGCATGGATGGAACACAGCTAGGATTAACCTGTTCACTGGTGAGCCCATGAGCTGCATACACACCTGCTGAGCCTTTCTTTGGGTAAGCGAATGGCAGAGGAAATACAGATAAACGCAGCAGGTTAAGCAGTTACGATGAGAAGTGAGCACTGTAGGCTATCCTGAAGCTTTGCAGGAAAGTCAAAAGAGCCTCCAAACCCCTCCCCAGCAATGCTAGCAGAGTATGGTGAATCCCTGCACTCAAAGACTCACAGGATATAACTTCCAGGCCTTTTACAAGTGTCCTTTCTGATGCATCCCGATTGCCCATCTCTGTCCTCAACGCCCAGAGAGGAATAGGCGGGTGCGAAGGGACACTGCTACCATGCACAGCCGTGTTGGACAAGTCAGAGGGAAGATGCCATCTCCTTTCTCCCCATGCACGCGGCTGGCATTTGAATCTGGCCTTTTGGATCACAGCCCACTGCAGCTGTCCGCAGAGCATGGGGGATCACCCCCATGGCATCCTCCTGTTGGGAGGGTGACTCCCCTGGCCTCTCGCGGCTGGAAGCAGTTCTAAGGGAGGAACAGCCGCCTCTTCCTGATGTGCATGGGAATAGAGCTGAGAGGGAGTGGTGCGGATTCAGCCTCCAGCCACCTGCTGTACAGAACGGGCAGATCATTACCCAGAGAACTCTGTAATTTTGCTTTGCAAATGCTTGCCCACTGGCGCAGAGCCTGAGGAGGAGAAGGGGGAGAGGCAGGCCGCTCACAGCTCTGCATGCCAAAAAGGCACTTTACCACACATGGGGCCACCAACACTTTTGCAGCCGTGAGACCTTGCAGGCTTAACCCTCTCTGCTGCTCCCCAAGCCAGCTTTTTGTAAGAGAGGAGGAAGAAGCAGCAGGAGGGGGAGAGAGGGAAAGAAGAACAAGGGGCTTTTGGAAGGAGAAAGGAAGAGCAACGCAGGGAAGGGAAGACGACACGGTGGCTAGGGAAAGGGGAGCATGCAGGCCATGGAGTTATGTCAAGACAGGAGTCCCTGAAAGAGCTGACAGCATGAAAAGGAGAAAACTCCATCCCCAAGGTCTCCCAAGCAAGCAAATGTAAGCACCCTCTGGGAACTAACAGCAAGAGCAAGGAAGAGCCTGCTTGGGACTTCCTGCGAAGCGCTCTAGGGCTGTGCAGAGCCTGCTTCCTCGGGAAGCCTGGCTCACATGGATGTACTGCTTGCAACTACAGCAGTCTGCCATTCCTCCTGCTGCCCCCACCTCTCCAGAGCTCTTAAATTTTTGGGTAAATTTCAGCTAAATCTTTGACATGGCTACATCTCCACCTGGTATTACATTTTTACAAGTTTCATGAAAACAGGCAAATGGATAGCGGAGAGAAGCCAAGTTTCTATGAAGGGACATGCTGAAATGTGAATTTAACAGTGTCATCACCCAGCAGAGAACACACACAGGAGAGCGGTGCTATGAACAAGTGTCACAATGAAGTTCAAACTCCAAACCCCTGAGTAGTAGTTTTTTGGCCAGCAATTGTGCAAACCCACTATGAATTGGATAAGCTGGACCCCCAGATTCTGTTCCACGCGTATACCCACTCTTCCTCTGATTTTGTTTGAGCCCATTCCCCAGGGATGTCCCCTCTGAGGCGTACATCAGAGAAGGCAGCAAGTTGAACTCGGCTGAGAACAAGTGTAAACTCAAGTGCTCATTGACCGTTTTCTTTGAAGCGCTCCTTGCCCACGCACACACAAGCAGAAGATGGCTGCATCCACTGGAAGATGTCTACGCAGATCTGTGCAGAGCTGCCCAGGCAGCAGGGCCTTTACTGCACTGTCTTGCATTGCACCAAGAATAGGTTCAGCTCTGACAGAGGCATGGCCCGAGAGGTTGCATGTAGCCAGGGTGCTGCACACCAGCGAATGAAGAGAAGGGCTCTACGGCTTTTTGCATTTCCCAGTTAACATTTTGTTCTCTGCTGCTAGGTCTGTGCCCAGCCAGGGAAGGTGTTTTCAGTACAGAAGGGACATAAGGCTCAATTGCTCACACCCACATCCAGCTCCCACTTCCCTAGCGAGCTGGGAAAGCCTGTTCTTCTAAAAGCCCTTCTAGAAGTTCCTTCTAGGTTCAGGTAGCTCCAAAAAGGGCAACAGCTCACACTTTTCAAATGCCATTCCCCAGCCTTGCCTTAAGGGCCCTGGCTAAAGTAAGCAACATGCCAACATTAGAAACATCTGGGGGAAGAAAAATATAAGTTATAAGGAAGCAGGTCTTTGGTATCCATGGCCAGATGCTCTCCTCTTTATAAGAGAGCACCTGTTTTCTACTTCACAAGTACTCTCAATTTCTAATAGTATAAGCTACAAGAGAACTAGATCCGCTGTGTCCACCTGATCTACTGTAGCAGCAAACATGCATCCCAATTCTGCTGGCACTATTATATGCTCCAGTAGCACCCATGTCTTACAGGATATTTGCTGGACTTAAAGTCAATTTAAGAAGCAGCAGGATAATGCTTTTGCATGTAATTTGATGACATTTTGATGAGTCACACCATTTTATCACAAATTTGCATGAGCCCTTATTTTTCTAATTATTTCTAAAAGTGTGCTATGAGATTTTCAAGCATCTAATTAGGGAATTGTTGCCCTGAAAAGCTCCAGTCTGAGCCCCTTGATCCTACACATAGACATGAAGGCTTGACTTCAGCATCAGGGCTTCAGATATAAAAATGGACAAGGGACAGGCACAAAGGGAACAAACCCCAGGATGACCAAGAGAGCATTCTACGTATGGTTGTTATGATTTTTTTTCTTCCATTTCTCCTGAATTTTCCATCCAGCTCTCACCCACTTACAACATGGTGCAGTGACAGGTGAGTCTTTCCTTGGCAGAGCTGAGAAACTGAAAACCTGAACTTTAAAATGAAAGAGTCCCTTCAGTCACACTAACACTGCCCAGTGTGATGTTGGACTACAGCTGGGAATTAATGGGTCAGAAAAAAAGATTTTCCCCAAACCAGAAAAAATTATGTATTGCTGTTGAATTGCTTCATTTCTTTCCTAAGCACGAGGCGGAGTTCTCATCAATAAGATTTCAAGAAAAGAAAAAAAAAAAAAGGAAAGAAAAAAGCACTGAGACACTTCTATATTTAGTAGCTTCTGCATTTTGGCACATTTGCTTGCTAAAAATACCTAAAATGCACTTATTGGTGGGGTGGGGGAATCAGCATTTCTGCTTTTTACCATCCAATTATCCCAGCAACAAGAGAGGTAGACAATTGCAGTTTGAGATTCCCTGACAGTTGTCTGCTGAACGTGCAGCATGTAAATGCCCGTGTTTGCAGGAGGCGGTGAGGAACCCAACCAGGCGCTGGGGTCAGCACGTAGCCAAGGTGCTCGGTGGCACACCTGGCTGTGCCAGTGCTCAGCCCGGAGAGCCAGTGGTCCGAAGCACCACTCCACACCTGGGGCAGAGAGACGGTACCCGCATCTCCCTCGGGCAAGGCAGAGGGCATGGGGCCACAGGCCACCAAAGCCAGCAGCAGGCGTGCACAAGGAGGGAGGACATGCCTGGAGCAAGCTGCTTGCCCAAACTCTCAGCCCAGGACAGTTCTGAGCAACTGGGATGCACAACCCAATCCCCATTCCTGGATTAGGATGTAAATTGTTTCTTTAGGGAATATGGGACTGTGCTTACTGTTTCTTTCAGGCATCGCTTGTACAGGGTGTCTGTGAGGTGGCCCAGTGCCCAGCACAGGTGGGGTTGGTTGCCACAACCATCCCGCTTTGGTGGCTGCTTCTCTGAAGAAAGCTGCTGATGCTGCTGCAGGTAATAATGCCACATGCATTATTAAGGCATGCATTCTGGCTCACCCGAGTAACATTTTAGGACCAGGATCTAAGAACGGATCCAAGGAAACTTGTCCTTAAGTTCAACCTTCTTTGCGTTTGACTGGTCAGGTCAACAGGACTTCCTGGGACTCAGCCTTCCCCTCAGTATAAATAATACAATTAGTAACTACCTCCAAAGACGAAGTGGATTTTATGAGTATACTGAAGCTGCTGAGAGCTATTGGTTGAAAGTGCTGAGCCATGTCCTTTCAACATGACAGGCCCTGAACCTAAAGTAGAAGTTATTCTTAAAAGAAGCATAACAGCCAATATGGATTTGCAAGAGCAGCTCCAGCCATCCAGATTCCTTTTCCAACAGAGTAACGGGGTTTGGTAGGCAGCGGGTGCTATGTCTTGACTCCAGTGAAGCTTTTGACATTTTGACATGTGACTCACGATATTCAAGAAAAGATTGTCTAGGTGAACCTACTGTGGGATAATAACATTTGGTTAGAAAAACATTCCTTGAAAATAGTTATCATTATTTCGTTGCCAGATGAAAGATATATTGAGTGGATACTACAGGTGTTCATTGGAGGGTCCAGCACTAGCCAATGTTTCCATTAATGACTTGGATAATGGAATAAAGAGTATACTTATTAAATCTGCAGATGACATCAAGCTGGGAGGGACCGAATACACTGGAGGACAGAAATAGAATACAAGACAATCACAGCAAATTGGACAAATGATCTGAGAACACATGATGAAATTCAACCAGGACATATTCATATAATTAGACTTAAGCAGGAATAATCAACTTCATATATACAGAAAAAGGAACAGACGGCTTGGTGGCAATTCTGCAGAAAGGGGTCTGGAAGTTAACGCGCACCACAGACTGAAAAGCACTAAAAAATATGTCTCACCACCACAGGACAAGCAAGTATCATATTGGGACAGTAAGGTTAGTCTGTCAGACCTGTGATGTGGGTTTTTCCCTGGAGAGTTATGTCAAATGTTGGTGTCCCACTCTGAGACACAGGCCAATTGAAGACAGCCCAGGACAGAAGGGGAATGGTCAAACATTTAGAATCCGTGGCCAACAACAACATAGAGGACAGAGGATGTCTAGATAAAGAAAAGATGACTGGGGGAGGACACCATAACAGTTTTCAAATATCTGAAGAGCTGCTGCAAGGAAAAGAATAATCTGTTTTCCATGTCCATGGTGAATAAAAGGCAAGAAGTTCAACTCCAGCATGGAAGATTTGGGTTAATCTGTTAAGAATAGGGAAGCACCGGAATAAATTGCCCAAAGCTCAGTCAAAATATTGTCAAGGGCAAAGGAGGTGCAGCTGAACATGCCTTGGGCAAGGAGACAAACTAGATGATCTCTCAAAGCCCCTTCCAATCCTATTTCCTATGGCTTTTTTGATCAGTAGTAGCAAGTTTAAAGAGAGAACTCTCCATTCCCCCCTCCCTCGTGTCAGGTATTTTTTGCAATGAAAAGGGAGAGTTTTGAAGTTTTAACAGTGCAGCAAAACACACACACACCCACACACACACCCACACCCACCAGTCCCCACCCGGCTTCAGCAAATCTATTTTCTAAGTACGCCAGCCACGCGTTTAGGTACTCTCAACCCTATGTGGAACAGAGCTTGAGACATTAATCTTTCAGCGACAAAACCCCAGTCCTCTTCTAACAAGCCTGCGTAACTGGTCCTAGGGGTGACGGAGCCACAGAGCCTCGCGGCTCGCTGCACATGCCTTCCTCGCTCTGTAGCCCTGGCTGAAAACGTTTACGTCCCAGGTTCACTGGGCTGTGCAGTCCCAAAAATAAACAAGTAGGGGGGGAGGGTGTGTGTGGGTGTTTTAATGTGGAAATTTATCATATATTAAATCTTATGCACTCACTCAATACATTAAGGTCATGTCTAAAAATATTATAAAACCCTAAAGCCAGTATCAGTCTCGGACTCCAGGCATAGGACCAGTGGCAACTGATGTGTGCAACACCTGTATTTGAAATCAACCCCCTGTCTCTTTACGAGGAGACACCCTTCTACCAAGAGCCTGGGCTGTTGCAGGTCCCATTGCGCAGGGCAGATGCCAGGCTGTCCTGCTGGAGGGCAGAGCACGCCCTTGGAAATGGGAAGGGAGCATGTGCTGGGAACACGGTGCCCTGCAGCGCTCCCAAGCTGAACAGGACACAGGTTATGGATGCATATACTACCAGGAGAAGAAAAAGTGACCACAGGATGTAATTAGCAGAACTGGGACAGACAAAGACCTGTCCTTTCCTTCTTAAGTGATCTCAAAACTTTTTGTGGTGTTAAGACGTTCAGGAGTGCATGAAACAGCCCCTCCCATGCCACAGATGCATGTCCACATGGACCCATGGCAACTCCCTCCACATCGAGAAGGTCACGCTCCCTCTTCAGTCTGCCAGTGGTGAGGATAATTAATGCCATTTCTTAGATTAACCATAAAGTCCCAGACCAGCACCTAGCAAAGTCAACGAGTTACATATTTTGATGCTAAAGGGCTTCTGAGAGAAGCCGTCCACTGGTCCCGGTTATCCCAGCTCCTCCTGCATGGCCTCAGCTGCTGCAGGGTTTTCCTCCCAGCGCTCGGGCTCTGTCTGCCTGGCAAGGGGCTGGTCCTGCCCCACGCTGAGCACCCCCTGTTCCCGGGCATCAATGGGAAACGAGGGCTCGGGGCGACCAGTCAGGGTCGGAGTAATTTCGGTACAAGACAAAATGAGCTCCCGCTGCACCTGGCCTGGGGAGATGTGGGTCCCTGCAGCCTGGCCGAGCGGCTCTGCCACACGCTTTTCTTATCAACCCGCTCTGGCGGGCAGCGGGGACCCGCGGGGCGGAGGACCATCTCTGCGGCTGGCCATCCTTCCTCTCCCATCTCTCGCCCACGGCATCTCCCAGCGATGCTCCCATCACTGGCTGTGCCCCTGCTGCTCGACTTAATTACAGTAATTATACCTGCGCTCCTCAGCGCCAGCTCCCTTTTGTTGTCATTCTCCTGCCCGTTCATTTGCAAATCTAATCGCTCAGTGGATTTTTTAAAAAGAAAGGGGTAGGGAGGGCAAAGATACAAATGAAGAAAGAAAGTATGATTCCTGTAACAAGAATACAATGGGAATTGAGAAGCCATTGAGCAGCACCAGGTGTTTTATTTAGTGCCCCTGCGAGGACCGCGCGCTGCTTCTGCCTCTGACAGACAGGCCTTTGCTGAGCTACAGCCCTAGACCCGAGTTGGGGGGAAATAAAAAGAAAGAGTTGCATCAGCCTCCCCCAGCGTCTGCCAAATTGCCTAGATGAAGGTTCGCAGCAGAGAATCATAGAATCATAGAATGGTTAGAGTTGGAAGGGACCTTAAAGATCATCAAGTTCCAACCCCCCTGCCATGGGCAGGGACACCTCTCACTAGAGCAGGTTGCTCAAAGCCCCATCCAGCCTGGCCTTGAACACTTCCAGGGATGGGGCCTCCACAACTTCCCTGGGTAACCTGTTCCAGTGCCTCACCACCCTCACAGTAAGGAACTTCTTCCTAATATCTAATCTTAATCTCCCCTCTTCCAATTTAAAACCATTACCCCTTGTCCTATCACTAGACTTCAAGAGCTCAAGATACAGTTCAGTGCTTCAGAGCACACCTGCAGGGGGGCAGGAGAGCTTCCCCAGGCACCCAGCGCTCCCAGCCCTGCTGGCACGGCGGGATGCCCATGTGGGCATGTGGCACCATGGACCTCCAGTAACTGCTCTTCTCAGTGCTGAGTCCTACCTGTTTCTTGGGCAGGTTTCCCCTGGGCGAGGGGTGCTGAGGTGTCAGCTGTGCAAACACAAGCCTCCTTTGGTGCCTGGGAGCAGCAACTTTCCAGCAGTGACCGGGGAAGAGCCGTTGCTAGAGGTAAGCGTGCAGTTCGGGTCGCCTGTCTGGTAGAGACAGATTTGAGCTCCAGCCTTTGAACGAAGCGGGGGAAAAAAGTGTAACCAGAAAAAAAAGGGCAGAAATGGCTTCCTAACTGTTTTCAGGTGCTCTGAAGAAGAGGAAGCCTCTGATGCATCCTGCCAGCTGACACCGGGACCAGTGTTATATCACTGTCACAGGACAGCAAGGCAGAGCACTGGGTTTTGTTCACCCAATACCGTGTATACAGTTTCAAGGAGAAAAGTACAAAACAGTGTGATTTTTGTCTTTTTGGGCCAGTAGATAGAGATGGTAAAACAGCACAAGGGGGAAAGAGATGCCCTGGTTCCTTTGCACTAAGCACAGCAATTATATTATACCGAACTGAAGCACCTTCACACCAGCCCTTGCACCAGTTTGTCAGTGTAGCCACATACATCTGAGCTTGGTCATGTTATCTTCCCAGCTGCCAGAATTTCCCTCTGTGCAACGTTTCACCACTTAGCACTAGGGCTGATTTCTCTCATCGCCCATGCCGGAAGGGCAGCCCAGGTGGCTGCAAAAGTCCAGGAGTTTGAGAAGGTGAAGATCAAACTAACTACCCTGACAAAGTATTAGAATAATAGACTTTTTTTTAAGAAGGCTGAAAATAGGTGATGTTTTTCATGATCAGAGTAGACGTTTCTTGTCATCATACATTTGTACACAAAACATTTATTGTTTTGCATATATGCATAGGCAAGAAAGCACTTCTAGAGAATGGGCAGGAGTAAGAGGTAGAGAGACCTTCTGAACATGATGGGCAGGCAGAGAGGTAGCCAAGGAAACAGGTCAGAACTGTAAAGCATTCGTATTTTGAGGTAATATCCGGCTGAAATTTTTTTTTAGTGACGTGAGAGCAACAAATTCATTTTGATGTACCTGTGAAAAAAATGCAAACCCACCAAAGTAACGCCTTGTTTCCAGGCAAGAAATATGAAAAAAAGAGTACTGCGCAGATCTGAGCAATATGTAACTGCAGTGTGGCAAACTAGAGAGTCTCCAAGTCCTTTTAGATGACGTGCTCGAAAGGATTTTCCATCTCCCAGGAGGCTGATTGCTGGGGGAGGAGAGAAAGGACCTGCAATTAGGTTGATTAAAATAGTGGTCCCAGTATGGTCTGTTCTTCACTGTTGCCAGGAGACTAGAAGGCTGGGATGAACTGTTCAACCTTTTTGTAACAAAAATAGGTGTTTACTTCCACACCGCATGATCTTGGCCCTCTCCAAGACTGTACATTCTCTGTTAGTCCTCCAGAAAAAAAATCCCAGCCCAACTTCACTTTCTTAGACCTGTGTTAAGATGGATTTACCATGTCCAAAACCACACCAGTTCTTCTCTGCCTCCATCTTCCCAACCCAGGGTCCAACTCCAGGCTCTATGCTAACCATTATAATACTAATCCTCTCTTTCCCTCCTGATCTGGACCCTAGGCCCAGACAGGCAGGACAGTTCCAGGTTGCTCACCCCCACCACAGGATATACATCTAAAGCAAAGGCTGCCTCTGTGGGTCAGCTGGTGGGTGAGGACATTGAGATGGGCAGCCACTCGCACGTTATTAAGTGGACACACGCTACCTGCTGTCAGTGACTTACGCTGGAAAAGGCTACCACAATATTTCTGGAAACAAGAGGATCTCGGTGTAGAAGCCAAGCCAGGCTATCTTACCATCTTACCCCATTTTTGCCTCCCTTTTCCCAGCTGATACAAAGGTGAAAGGACACACTGAGTATCCTGATGGGAGGTGGTTACAGTCCAAAGTGAAGCCCTAGTTTTTTCTTCAAGCCCCTTTTGGGGACCATCCTAAAGCACACTGAGGGGAAAAAAAAAAAGCCAGACCACCAAAGAAAAAGTCTGCAGTAGTAGCTGTTCCAAAGTTAAAAGCCTGAAGAACTCCATGCATTCAAAACATCCCCGTAGCCTGATTTAGATCATTTGGTTCAAGAGAATTCTTATCTTTCCTAAAGCCAAGTGCATTAATGAAACCGAGCCAACATGCCTTTTCTATGGCTTTCTCTTGTTCTATCTGCTGTTACAAAAACTGTGCATGCCAAGCAATGCACTTGCCTTTTGATGCCCCAATGCCAACATCCTGAGCAGGATGCAAGGAGCTGCAATGGATGGATGGACAGATAGCAGGCATGACAGTTTTGGAAAGGAAGGATAGAGATGACAGTGAAGGCAGAAGACTGCAAAAATAGCAGCAAAATTAGCTCAAAGCTTAAATCTCTGCTACAAACGCTGTAGTTTGTATGTGGGGGGAAGGCAGTTTGAATGCCAAGATGCTCCTGTTAAGACAGCAGCAACCAGGCAATAGCTGGAAAGAGCCATTTAAACCTCCCTGTGTAGCTGTGTTGTAACACAGCACGTAATTACTCATCACGCTCCTTTCCACAGCCTGCTCAGGCTGCCTGCTGGAAGAGCTCCACCGCGCAGCCATCTCAGCACGGCTTGGCTGCACGGCTCCTTGCGTACCCTCCGCATCAGGCAGAGGGGAGTTCATACAAGTACCGGAGAGCTTCCTGGCTGAATCCCGTAACACACACAAGGTTTCCATCATCGCCACACCAAGCACTCTACCTCCTCACACTTGGGTGGAGAAATGGCACCATTCACAGAGAAATGAAGCCTGAGAATATGGGCAAGAAGCAGGAGTGCTACCGGAAAGTCTGGTTTGGTTCCTAGTCTTCAGGACCTTCACCAGACTCAGACTGGACACCAACCCTGTTAGCGCCTCTCCTCTGCGTCTGCTCCAACTCATGCACCCGGTTTGCAAACGGGGACCTCCAAAGAGGGCATGTACATCCGGGGACTCTGAAGGGGCTCAGATGGGAACACAAAGACACAGCCACATTAGTGAAGGATACAAACTCAGCGTTATCAGCACTAGAAAGAGAGCCTCAGGTTTCCCACCAGCATTTTAACAGAAGCGTTTCTGCTTCAAAACCACCTTGACTGGATGTCATCGTAAAGGCAGGTCAATCCAGGTGTGAAGCAATGTAGCATAGAGATAGCAGTTGGAAGATTGCCAGAAGCACAAAAAGTAAGAACACACCCAAGAACCTTAAAACTAGCAAGCTCGCTCTGGAATTACTAAATTAATTGCTTCCTGAAACCTCAGATGCTAATTACTTCTGTGTTTTAATTTTTTGTACTTAACATTCTTCTGTCCAAATTAAAGTAAATCTAATTTAATGCCCCAACACAAGCAGGCTCCAAGTGTCTTTTTCCTTGAAAGCTTCTGCTAGCCAGTACCTAGATACCGAATCAGACTAGCATTACTTTAACTCCTAAGTGGATTTTGTCTTACGTGTTGTGAACTGGGGAGACAAACAGAAGAACAGCGCGAGAGGGAGGGGGTGTGCCTTCAGTCCTGTCAGTCTACAGCTATAACTATCCAGCTTCAACAAAGGCTACTGGGAGGGTTATACAGCCCAGAGAGACGCACCACTAGACGGTAACAGCATCCAGCAGATGCTTCTCGGGTTCATTCCCTGACTCTGCGGGAAGGAAGAGCTGGCCACAGAGCCCAGGGGTGCTTTTCTAGCTTATCTTCAACAATCCCTTTTTATTTACAAACTCTTCTTGGATAGCAGTGTCCTAGCTTTGCTTATACTCCTTCCCATTTTGGATATTGCCCCTCTGACATTGTTTGTTCCTCAAGTTTTTAGGGGGTCCTCGCAGCCAAGAGAAACATCTGCCCCATTTGTTGCAGCATCTCCAGCCCCAGTGGCCACACAGCATCAGGCACGGAGGAGCCCAGGGAAAGAAGGAAGGAAGGACACAGCATGGGTTTTCTACAGAACCCGAAAAAGTCAAGACTGCTTTGAAGGGACTGCACAAGCAAAAGCTGTCAGTTAGCTTCTTGACAGCAAACGAGGTGGTGAATTTACAGAACTATGTCTCCCTCCCAAAACAGTTTTGCCACAAATTTCTGTCACTTCACAAAAGCTCTTTGCTTCCACCTTGATGACAACCTTTGCCGCCGATGGGAAGAAAGGAGGATGTTTGTCTCAGCAGATAGAGGGCTTTACAGATCCAGAGCAACCTGTGAGGTTATTGAGTAGCTGACAGGGGCAAGGGATTAACAAAAGCACAGGTTATCTTCGTAATAAATACAGCCTGCCACAGATCTCCATATTTAAGAGCAGCCTCTCAGGGTCAAGAGGCTCAGTAGCTTTGGTCAGTCAATAAGATCTAGTATTAGCCTCAGCAAAAGTGTCAATTCCTGCTTAATAAAACATGGTTTATGTTTTGAGTCTGCCAGAGGCTTTTCTACTGCAAACTTCTCCTCACATGGCTAAATCCCATCAAAATCCAGGGAGCACAGTAGAGGTGCTGGTGAGCCAACAGCCAGCAAGGTTTCGACCCTATGTGAGCGATGCGTTCATGCACAGCCAAACCTCTCCTCACTGACATGGGGTGAGGGGGAAAACAGGCAGGCAGAGATCTCCACAGAACATGGCGCCCTCCAAAAGCCTCAGCACTGCTTTGCTTTTCACAACCTTCTCCCACCTGTCCTCAGCTGCCATCACACACCACCCCAGGCCCGCAAGCTACAAACAGGACAGGGTGAAGGCCCCCCTCCATGACTCATTGCCAGGCTTAGCAAAGAAGTCCAAGGAGAGATACACTATCACACATTCAAAAGCCACCACCATCTCCAGGAGCAAGACTTTCCCTAAACACCCTTCCCTTGGCTTTTTCCCAGACAGAGAAGCAGAGAAATACTTGCCTTTCTCCAGGTAACCAGGCAAAACACCCACCTCCTTGGAGCAACCTCACTGCTCCTAACTCTGCCCCTTTCTCCCCTTCCTTCTCTACATCACCCATGTGTCACACCAAACGAGCTACCACAGCCTTCAGCAGATGCACTCGTTACTGCCAGCAAGAGAAAAAGCAGCCACAACCCAGAGCTGCAACCTCATTACAGTTTGTAATGAGCTAACGGGAAAATATTTCTGCCTGATTAGAATCCTTAATGAGCTCCTGATGATTATGAGTGGAAGCTGGCTGGCCTCCCATTTTGTCCCATCTCTAATGGCAGGACAGTTTCCAGTCCTCTCAGCCCACCAGGAAGAGGCATAGTCACTCTTCACCAATCAGTACTGCGCCCTGGCAACAGCAAAAGAGAAATACCGCTGGTATTAATGTATCAGCCCTTGCTGTAAATCAAGGGTTAAGCTTTCTGCTGCTTGGGAAAAACCTCTCTTTAGTCACCAGTGATGTCACCAAAGCTGCCAGCCAAAGACACTGAGTTGTGTTGCACCCTGGAGACCGCTGTGGTTGGGGGGTTTAAGACTTTTTAACAAATGCTTGGAACAGGATGCTCTTTTTCTGTTGTGATTTATCTATTAAAAAATTGTCCTCCTCAAGCAATGTATACTGTCAGGTGATCTCACTAGCAGAGGAAAACTGTAAAATATGTATTTACAAAAGAGCATGTGTCCAGGTTTGAGTGACACAGGACTAATTTCTCATCTAATGCTTGGGAAAACTGCATTTTTAGAAGACTCTAGTATCTGAATTTGTGAAAATGTTTACTTCATAGCCAGACATGGTATGTGAGTTTCAAGGTCTCGGTGTTTTCACACACGTGAGGTGCCCGGATGAGGAGGAGCAAGACCCGGGCACTTGACCCAAGCTGGTCAACAGGATTATTTCATACCATGAACATCACATTCAATATAAATCAGAAAGTTTTCTACAAAGTTCTCTCTTCCTTGATGGCTGTGATCCTGAGAACTTCTTGCCCCGGCGCCAGACCCCTGAGCCCTTCCCTTCCTCCCAAGAGCTCACAGTGTCCAGCATTTGCTGTCCCCTGCAGGGAGTGCACGGCTTCCTGCTGATAGAATTGGCTGAGTATAGTCCTTGTATATTTTGTACTGGTATTGGGATCGATATTGGTTCTTTAGTGTTATTAATGTTAATTATCTAGTCTTATTCTATTAAATCTGCTTATATTTCAAACCCTCAGGTTTCCTTGCTTTTTCCCCCAATTCCCCTTCCCAGGTGGGAGGGGTCATTGGGTGATAGAATAATTGTCTAAATGACAATAAATAGTTGTGGGTTTCTCAAGCCATAACAGCATGCGGTCAATACTACATGGCAAGCACAGGGCTGGCGTCTCCCAGGGCAGAAACGCAGATCAGGTACTGCCACGCTTCCCCCATGTGCAGCTTCAGCAGGAGGGTGGAGAGGCCAGGATTGGGAATATCTTGTCATCCCAAGGCGGGTCCTTGCGGGTCAGGCTTGTGGTATATCTACAAAGGCTGCTCCCTGAATCCCATCAGCAGTTTTCTTGTCGTCTTTCAGGTTGGGACCACAGATGTTCCCATGAGACTCTGCCCCTTGTCAGCCTACATGTTCCCCCAGCACTGCAGGCCCACCAGGCCGTGGTGATCAATAACAGGATCCAGCCTCTTTCCACTCCACATATAAAGTCTGAGACTTTATACCATGGAATAATCCTCCACCTTTATCTCCTGTCTGTTTGTCTCCACCTCAAGGCCACCCACTCTGCCTTCTCCAAATTCTTCAGTCAAAACCCTTGCAGCCCTCATTCTTGACTCCTTCCCCAAAAGCCATGGCAGCCAGAAATTCCTCTCATCAAGCTATTCCTTCTTCCATAGTGACCAGCAATGTCTCTTCTCTGGCTTCCCAACCGTCCTTTCTTTCTAGAGTCCAAAATCCAAGGCAATATGTGGGAGGTGACAGGAGAGGTTCACCAAGCCCAGCTTACCTTATAACACAACAGGTGTGATGCTCACAGGCAGTAAGAGTTTGAGTGGAAGAAAACAAACCCAAACACTAATTGCTCTGATTAAATATTAAAGATGGAGCATACTTTTACTGTATTTTTAAAGGCCATCTTTGGAGTTTGCCTGCAGTTTACTGGAGCAACTGAACTGATCTTGGGAAATTAGATGCCTCATGTGGTCTTGGTGATTCAACTCCAGCCCACATAACTCAAGTGCCCAAGATGATCTGGTGATGTGATGAAGCCAGGTGACTCATATGACCAGAAGGGCTTGGACAGGACACCACGGTGAGCACTGTGACTCAGTCTTTGCCTTGTTGTGTCACAGGGAATGGCTGGGCCCAGATAGACATGGTCAATTGGTTAGCCACTGTGGCCTGCACTGGTTATAAAGATAAAGGTTTCAAAATACTCAGTAATTATTTAAAACAGGCACAGTTGCATTATACATAAATACATACATATATATTTATATATGTTAACAGAAGACACAGAAACTTTCTTGTTAAAAGGTTAGACCTGCTATAAACAGAAGCATGGAGTAGGAGGAAACTCCTCCAGATGCAAGTCTTAAGTATTGCCCATTTGAGTGGCTTTTCCACCTCTCTCTGGGCCAGCCAGGATGAACCACTTTTGGAGGTTGCAGTCTGGACTAGATGGAGCATTGGTCTAATCTGGCCATCAAGATTCCAGTTTAATTTTAGAAATGTAACACTTTTAATCCATACATATCACAGCACTTCTTTGGAAAGAGAGATACTGCGCAGGGTGATAGGAGCCTAGAGATAACTCATTAAGATTTGGTAATAGTGGCTAATATACCTGTAGACCCCGCTGAAGATGTACAGACAAGTGACAAAACCCTCTGCTCAACATGTAGTTGGTTTGGTGTGAAGCCCAGAATGGCTTCCCTGGAGTAACATAGTATGGAGTTCAAAAACATCTTTCTGTGAATACTGTAGTATCGCAGAGCTGCCTTTCTAAGTTAAATTCTCCTGCTTCTAAGTATATTCCCCAGCAGAATCTGTTGTTTGTAAGGTATAAAATACCTGCCTGAGCAGCACTTCTCATTGCCATCCCAATAGAGGCAATGGGGGCAGAGATTAAACAGCACTTTCTGCTCTCCGTTTCTCCCATTTGTAACCATGTGGCATTTATTTATGGGCAGAGGCTGCACTGTCCCACTGCGGAGAGATCCTGGGCAGCTGTTTTGCATTGAACACGTGAGAAATCAACAACAAAATGCGGGTGCTGGTGGAGGCCGAGTCCCGTCCTGCTGTAAAACACCCAGTCCCCTTCTGTCCACAGCCAAGCAACAACCCTTGACTTTTTGCTCTATGCTTTTATTTTTCCTTTTTCTTTTCCTTCCCTCCAAACCACATTGCTCTCTCTTGGGAGTTGCCCACCATCTCCTTCTCCAACCACTGTCCATGTTCAAAGCGATTAACTCTGCCACTTTCTCTGGGTCTGTTCCTCTGAAGATTACTGTCTCGTGTTCGGAGTGGATAATCCATCAACCAAATGGCCAGCTGCCACCCAGGGGTCTGACGCAGTCCTTTGGCATTCGTGCTGGAAGGTCTCTCTGGCTGCACAGCCAGTGGAGCGTGGAGAATGCAGCGCACCAGGAGCAAAACTGGCACGGGATGGAGTTTAGCGTTCCAGCCAGCACAGGCACACATCAACATGAGCACACGTGTGCACGCTCATACAGGAAGCTCCACAGCCTCAAATCTCAGGAGGTGGCCAGAAGAAGAGCCCAGGAATGAATTAGCCATTGGGAGACATCTTGCCTGCTCTCACACTGCAGAGACCTCCCTTTAAATCAGAAGGGGGAACCCTCCTTCCCAAGAGCCGGGTAGGTTTTTCAGATGACTTATGGACCCTGCACAGTGTTATTATCTGAAGCAAATGAGAAAGTGAACTGAAGCTGAATGTCGCGCCCATGCTGAGCCCACGTGCCATGAGCACACGGGGTGCCTTGGGCTCGGTTCTTGCCATGCTGCTGGACCTCCCTGCCGGAGCTGGTGCTGCTGCAGGCTGGCTGACGGGCTGCAGCCTGCCGTCGTTAGCACGGCATCTCCTTTTCCCTGCTAACAGCCCTTCTGCACACTGAGCCCAGGCCGTCCTCTCATGAAGTGTGGGATGGCACCTCCTGGCCCGGTTATGCCTCTGCAGACCTGGCCTTCAACATAGCCCTGCCAAAATGCCTCCAGCCACCTGCCCAGGCTGAGCTGAGGTCTGAGTTACACCACTATTTAAGACCAAACTATTGATCTTCAGAGTGATCTAAAAAGCACTCAACATCCCTCTGCAAAAAGGACCATCAACAAACGACATTGGCAAGTAACAAGCGACAGGACAAGAGGAAATGGCCTCAAGTTGTGCCAGGGGAGGTTTAGATTGGATATCAGGAAAAGCTTCTTTACCGAAAGGGTTATCAGGCATTGGAACAGGCTGCCCAGGGAGGTGGTGGAATCGCCATCCCTGGAGGTATTTAAAAGACGGGTGGACGTAGTGCTGAGGGACATGGCTTAGGGGTGGTTTTGGCATAGGTTTATGGTTGGACTCGATCATCTTGAAGGTCTCTTCTAACCCAAGTGATTCTATGATTCTATGATCTTTACAATATGGGCCAAACGACAGCCAGGCCTCCTTCAGCCTGCCGAGATGTCTTGGAGAGACAAACCAAGAGTGACAGAAACTTCACTGCAAAGTGGGTTTCCAAGGCAGGGTCCAGCAAGCAAAGCAAGAGGGAAATGACGCAGCACGTGGATGCACCATGAGGTCTGCTCTGGGCAGCTGGGCACGGCCCCACCAGCTTCATGCAGCTGAGATGGGCCAACATCAGCCTCGTGGCTGAAACACAGACTGAAGAGAAGCTGCGTGCCCCATGCCAGTTGTCAATCCCTCCCTGTGCCCCATTTGCCGTGCCCACAGCACCAGCCAGCTGTGCCACCAGGTGACGGCACATGGGCTGCCAGTGCAGCAGAAACTGGGGGAGAATCAGGCAGAGAAAACCAGTTGCAAGTGGGAAAAATACGTAAGAAGAGAGGCTGAACAGCGAGATGCAGGCTCCTCGCTGGGCGCGGGGCTAAGATGGCCAGGCTGCTGGCAGAGTGAATGGAGATCTGGCTGATATAACAAGCCATTTAAGAAGTCCAGTTTTATCTGCTTTTCACTATATTTTCTTTCCCTTCTTGCCTTTATGTTCCCCTTGTTGGTCAGTTTTTTAAGGGGAGACAGCTTATCCCATCAAGTTGCCCTGCGAGGAGGGACTGGGCTGTCTGACCCTCTACCAGTTCCCTACTGACAGGCATTTATTCAAATCCTTCTCCTGTTTCAGCTGAGAGAGAGAGGCATAGAGATCCCAGGGACAATCAAAGTCCTTTAGATTTAATGAAAACAGGTGGGTGGATAGAGGAGAGAGGACTCTCTGAGTGTCCCCACTGTGGGAAGAGATTGGAGCATGAGCTAAAATACCGAGCACCAGAAAACATTCATGGGAGAAGCTATGTAAATACCCCAGGCCACAGGAAACAGGTTTATCTGCCTCTGTGGTCAGAAGGGTGCTTGGAGCTGGATACAGAGCGGGGCTTCAGCAGGCGATGGAGGCAGGCACAGCCCGTCACGGCTGGATCAGCGGCCGGTCTCTGTTCCCGTGGCCTCCGCACAGACGGAGGGCACGGCTGTCTGGGAGCAGATGCATCCGTTGCACCGGCTGCTATCACGTGGATTCCCTTCCTGGCATCGTTGGCCAGTGCTGAACTGTGCATTAATGTCCGGAACTGCCAAAAGTGTTTAAAAGGCCTCTCCATCTCTCACGGAGGAAAGAGCATCCTCATCCCTCTTTACACCCATCCCAAGGAGACTGTATCCTCTATGCTAACGATGCTGGGCCAGCTCTGTAATGAAGCCGCACTGTGCTGCTAATGCTCTTGCATCCTCTGGGCAGAGGGAGGCCAATGAGCCTGCTCTCTCTGCAAGTCTTCCCACACCCTCTCCGCAAATAAGCTCATGCCAGGTCATAGCCTGACTCCACCGCTGACTTTGCTGGCGCGTGAGTGCCCCCCAGTTCCTTCAGAAGCTGCCCAACAATATGAACCAGGCTTAATGATGGATGTGACTCTTGCCTGCTCCCTGCGGATTTTCTGTACTCTGCTTGGGAGATCCCATTTCCCCCTCTGAAGGAAGAAGGCAGCAAATGGAAGGGTATTATCCCTCCTATTTGCGCTGAAACATTGGCAGTGCCGGCCCATAAAAACTGGAAGGAGCTACATACCTTCCTCTTTTAAAAACAGAAGGGCTAGGATGTTCTCCAAGCCTAGGAACAAACTTAAGGCCAAGGCTGACATTTCAGGGATCGTTGCCAATTAACTTAATGAATAAAATTCTCCTTTTCAGCCATGCTCTGTGCATGCAGGAGAGGAGCCCAATTGTTTTC
Source organism: Chionis minor (assembly GCA_013398295.1). Lineage (NCBI taxonomy): Eukaryota > Metazoa > Chordata > Aves > Charadriiformes > Chionidae > Chionis > Chionis minor. The sequence continues at coordinate 273,561 of VZSF01009050.1, read as the reverse complement.
CTGCCCCAGTTCTGGATAATAATTTTTGCTGCATTCACTCGGAGACATCTGTCTGTTTTCATGCCTGCAGTGCAAGCTGGTGTTGAAGTTGCATCTGCTGAGAAGCCTCTCTGCTCCCTATCCTGGGGGCTATTTCAGGGCAAAAATATCCATTAACCGCTTACACTGAAGCACACACTTAACAAAAGCATGAGCAACAACATAATGATGCATCAAGCTCCGCGTATAACTCATCGACTGCTGCCGTGCCTGGAGAGATGGAAGGAGTGCTGGTCCAGAGAGGGGTGGCTGGTTGTGTGGCATGGGCTCCCCCGGACCACTCCTGCACCATGTCCTGGGTGTCGCAGCTCGCTCCCAGGGCATCGCAACACAGCCGAAATCTCCAGCGTGTGCGGTGCCCCCACGCAGGGCTTTCAAGGCAGCTCTCCTCACCTGACGGCTGGCCCCGGGGCCACACACGCTGCTCCTTCCCTGCAGACCCAAATCCACATCATGTTCACCTTCCTGCCGCTGCCGAGGCCCGAGTGGCGCTGCCCAGCCTCGCAAGCGGCTGTTTCGCCAACCACAACTTAGAAATGCTGAAATGCAAGAGCGGCGAGTTCCCAAACCCACTAGAAAAAGAGAAAGGGAGCAAGAAAGGGCTGGATGCGCTATGTTTCAGGGTGCGCGAATGAGTGGAAACAAACCCCAAATCCCTGAAAACTCACAGAAAACAGGAACAAAAGGAGGGAGAAAACCACAAGAGCAAGGGGGAGGCGGTGAGGAGAGGGGCTATTGATGTTTGAAACGGGCTCTTTAAAATGGAAGATAATGACACTGAAAATTATTCTGAGCTTTTCAAAGGCATAAATGACCAAACTGCCTCCTGACTCCTGAATTACATTATCCAGAAAGAACTTAATAGCATGTTATTATCGCTTCTCCTCGCTGACAGGATTTCGGCACTGAAAAGACAAACAAGAAGTGCATTCATAATCGCAACCGCGTTCACCTCTGCAACGCGCTGGCCGCAGCTAATTTCAGGTAAGTGTCTCGGCGGCCGTCTGGGGGAGCTTGGCAGCACGGTAATTGCCTTTGTTGCTTTGAGGGAGACCGGCTGGATGTCCCCAGGGGGCAGTCAGTGCCGAAAACCTGCTGTATGGGGGAGAGAGGCACGGCCTGAGCTGGCCGATGGCAGCTGATGGGGACCTACCCCACCATGGGGCCACCTCCAGTGGCTTCCTGTCCCTGCATGTACCTGCGAGGGGCGAGGGGTGTGCAGATGGCAGCGGGGTCCCCATGTCTGCTGCAGCGGTGGCTCTGCTGGCCTGATGGGTGCATATAAGAATGGGAGCGAGACAAGAAAGTGGGATGTAGGGATGTGTGAGGGCTGGGGAGTAAGAAAACAACCTGGCCTGAGCTGCCCAGGGATAGCCCCAACCTTTGGCATATGTCATGTACAGTTACTTTTTGTGCCCAGCAGCCCCAGAGATAGTGGTGCCAGCGATTTCCAGAGCTGGGCAGCCTGGCAAGGCCCTCTCCCACCGTCCCTGCCACCCCATCCCTGTGCTCCGGTTCAGAAGACAGAAGGCAGCTCGGTCATGCTGTGCGCCAAACCGATCCTCATGCCCTGGCCATGCCCTGGGACGGACATCGTCCTGGTGTAAGCCGGGGATGACCCTGGCATCACGCAGCACCATTGTGCCACCGGCTGAGGGGCACCGCAACACAGCAGTTTGCTTTGGGCCATTCCCAAGGCCTTTCTTTACATTTTCCTTGTGTTTTATCAACGTGTGCCGCTGCAGTCCAAAACACCTCTCTCCCAGGAGGTGCCCCATCTCCTCCTGAAACCTCCCCCAACGACCAGAGACGGGGCTGGCCTCAGCTACAGTGGGGCAGCAGGGGAGCCCAGCTCGGAGGGAAAGAGACAGGGAAGGGAGAGAGGCAGAGAGCCATTTCCCGAGCTCTGCTCGGCTGCTGCTGCCACAGGACACATTCGCACGGGGCCACCCGGGACACAGAGCGTGACCCAGCCCAGCGGCATCCCTGGGCAGGTGACTCTCCCTGCTACGGTGCCGGCGTGACAAGGCCAAGCTAAACCCCAGGGGCAGCCTCTGCACAGCACTCTGTGGCCTGCCCGTGATTTATGTCCCAGGTTTAACAACGTTTCGTTTCAGCAGCCATGCTCCGACATCCGTAGGCCCCTAAGCAAGCGAAGGGGGGTAACTGCCAATAATAACAGCCAGTGCCGTGCTCTGCCGCCTGCTCGCTACACGTGTAGTCTTGATTTTTTTCCCCTGGTAGCACAATATGGCAAATAAATAATCCTTCCACACTCCCAGCAGAAGACAGCCTGTGGGGAGAGCTTACGCAGCGCCCCCAGAGCTACCCATAGCATTGAGGTGGGACTCCCCAGCCCAGCCTCGGTGGGGGGCTCTGGGAGAGGGGCTGTAGGAGCACCAGCTTCCATTGCACAGTCCAGGTGCTGCCAGGGGCAGGGCACGTGGCACGGGAGCACCCGAGCTGCTTTGCAGCCCTGTGCGCTCCCACAGAGGCTCCTCCAGGATCCATCTCTTGTCTGACCACTGCGTGGCAGAGAGTGTGAATGCAGAGGCCAAAGGAAACCATGGGGAGAAGACCTGGGACAGAGCTCCCAAGAGTAAGACCATGGAGCAGTCTCCAAAATAAAGGAGTGACATGAACTGCATAACCTGGGCAGGATGAGAATCAAAGAGCAAACTGCAGGGAATAGCCCTTGGCCAGCGAGGGCTGTGAGGGCGACCTTGCACAGCCTGTGCAGCTCTCCGGCCCATTCCCTGGCTTCAGCAACCCTCATTCTCTGGGCACGCAATTGAACGGTCAAGTATAATTTCTCCAGGGCAAGACTCTTCTCCCATAAAACTGACTGCTCAGTCTGCCGTGCAAAGTTAGCAGTGGTACCACACTTTTAGCTGATTTCCTATACCACATCAATCTGCTTTCTTCCCTCTGTCTTCCTCTGGGACTCTGCCCAGCTCACACCAACGCGTTTTAGGTGTGTTAATACCCTAAAGTAAATTCCCAGCTCACATCACCTCGTCGCTCAGGTGTCCATGCCGGCTGTTGCAGAACAGCTATTTCTATGCGGACCTTCTGCTCCCAGTGGTTATGCCGATGGGCTTGCCCTGCTCCGAGTTATCTGATGGTCCCATGATGCAGAGCAGCAACCGCAGTCCCAGCGCAGACTGGGTGCAGCACAGGCAGCCATGGGACCGGCTGCCCTGTGATATATGCATCTTATATTGCCAAGATTTCCTTTCAGCCTTATCGGCATGATGGATAGTTTAGCCATGGTGAAGTACGAGATAGTAATAACAATGGCCATGATTACTATTTTTCATATTTTCTTTAAGAGCAATATGATATTACCAGGCTTCGTGCATGTCACTTTGTTTATTAGCTACCACTTAGTAATCTCTTCATCTTTGCTTTATTAAAGTTAGAGGCGCTGTTAGGCTGTGGGCTGAGGAGAGCAGGGGCTGACAGGACAGCCACCCTGGGGAGACCCTCGCTTGCTCGCTGACACCCCCGCCGAGCCCGGAGCTGCAGGCCTGCAAACCACCGGCAGATAACGTGCATTTTACATGCAGTCATGTCCTGCTAGGTCAGACCTAAGTCTTGTTCCCTTCTTTGCAGCTACAGGAAGAGGCTTTGTGAGTGTTATTTATGCTCCTATGTATCAGAGTAGGGAAAAGTAGCCTCAGCAACGAAGAATCTGAATCAAATGAAAACTAAACTAAACTAAAATTAGTAAAATATATCAAAGCTCCTCCTTCTCCACACTGCTGGTGCAGTCTGGTGAACAGTTTTTACCAGACCACCAGAAATCGAAGTACTTGGGTTACAGCAAGCAGCTCAGGAGTGAGCTGACCTGGAGCACCGTGGAAGATGACAAGCAGAGCAATGCTCTCTGGGTCACACAAGCCAACCTAGAAAGGCTGTTACCCTTTGACAGGGTCACCTTGAGTGGCACAGGGTCAGCAGGAGGCGCACGGGTCACATCCTGTCCAGGCTTCCCTCAGGCACAGCTGCGGGCAAATGCATAGCAATGATCCCTGCAGGGAACAAAGTTGTGGATCAGTACCCTGCGGAGAAGCAGCAACAGCTTTCTGAGTGGTCATGGGGAAGATCTCTCGGCCGGGTGTAGCTCCCACTACCCTGTGTGCTGAATGCCCTCAGCCAGGGAAACACTCGGCCCTGTCTCTTCGGGGCCTGATTACCACTGCACGGAGGTCACTTAGCACCCCTCCAGCCTGCTCTGGAAGACTGCAGCTGGATGTAAGTAGAATTTACTCCTGGTTTAAAGCCTGTTTAAAGCCTGAGGCAGCCACAGCAGGACCCTGGGAAGGCACACCCTGCCTCTTCTCAGGAAGGCACTGTGACGTGCGGGTTTTGCCCGAGAAGGATGTGAGAGGCAGCTGGCTGATGAAAACTGCAAGGCAAGCTACCCGGGCTGGCATCTGCCGGGACAGGCAGGATCACAGCCCGGCTCCGCAACTGAACTGCACGAAAACAGCCGGTAAGCTCTGGCCTGGGCTCCAGAGCAAAGACAAGCCCTGGGCAGGGCTGTTATCTAGTGTCTGAGCACAGACGTTGATGCAGAGGGAAAGCTGGGAAGAGTGAAACCCAGAGCCAACCTCATCCCACAGCGCTGACTTGCTGGCAATGTAAGCCAGCCCCCTGCCTGCCCTGTGCCGTGGCTGTATGGCTTCCCAGGCAGGCTGGCTGGAAGGGGCCACAGGGCATCTGTCTCTGTCTGCCCTCCCGTTCTGAGGGAGACTCTCACCAACAGGAGGCCAGCTGAGCCACGCTTTGGCTGGCCAGGTCCTTGAAGCCGCCCAAGATGGAGACCCTCTCCACGTGACATGTCCTAGCTGTGCACCACCCTCCTGGTGAAGAAGTTCATCCCTGTGCCCAGTCTAACTACCCAAGCTGGAACTTGTGGCCATTGGCCCTTGCTAAGTCAACTGGCACTGCCAGACTGAGTTCGACTCTATTGCCTCTCCAACTCCCTTGTAAAGAGGCGACGGCCATTGTCAGCTTATCCCTTTGCTTCTTCCTTGCCAGACTAAACAAGCCCATCTCTCTTGCGGTCCGTGGGCAGTAGGTCCTGGCCATGTTGTGTGCCCTCCACCAGTCCCAACCTAGTTTTTCAGCATCCCTCTTCAACTAAGAGAACCAAAAGAGGACACTGTTTCATGTGTGGACTCAGCAGCACCAAGCAGAGGAGGAGAACAAGTAGCCTCACCAGCCCCACTCCCCGTGTAGTCCAGGACGTGGTTTCCACTGTGAGCTCATGTTTACCTGGGGTGCCCCACAACCCTTTCCTGCTCCTTTTCAGCCAGGCCGCTACGCCATTAGTAGGTTTTCTTTTCAGCTGAAAGGTCCAAGTGATACCTCATGGAGTAAGATGTCAGGGGATGCCACTATCGCCTGTAAAATACTTGGAAAGGATAATTTTTTCTCAGAAGAATTTCTTAATTAATTACAAATCTCTGTCTGTCCAGCTCTTTTACAGTCCTGGGCAGCACTTGAGCAACTGCTGGAGGAAGGAGGATGATGCCACCCTGCAGGCACCCCAGTGGGGCTGACAGAGTGCCAGCCGCATACCAGCCAGAGCTGGTGCTCCCAGTGCCCTGGTGGAGTGGGGACCCAGGCTGCCTCCCGACCTGGGGCTTTGCATCCGCCAGCCCATCATCCCTGGCAGAGTGACAGCTGCTGGCTGGCTGGCTGGAACAACCACCTAGAAAAAGCCCACGAGTCCTGCCTGGGGGAGGGAGGGAAACTGCTACAGGAGAGGTCCACAGAGACAGAGCCAAAAAAAGGCTCTGAACCACCTCGCAGAGACAGCTGCGCCTCAGCAAGTATCGCACCATGCTGCACTGGCATGTGGGGCAACAGGAGGAAGGGGAAACCCTTCACTGTGCCAGAGACAGCAACTCGCCTGCCACAGCATCTGGGTGACCTGTAAAACAAAAGCAGAGAGTGCTGGCCGGAAGCATTTAGAGATCACAGGTTCATTTACAGCCACACTGGGTTTTGGTATTTACTCCCAAAAGGTGGGGGACACCCCTCCTCTCTTCTTCTCTTCCCCCTCCGCTTCCCTCCCCTCTCCTTTTCTCCTTTTCCTTTTCCGCTTTCCTCCCCTTTCCCTTTTCCTTCCCTTTCCCCTTTCTTCCCCTTTCCCCTTTCCTCCTCTTTCCCTTTTCCTCCCCTTTCCTTTCCTTAACCCTCCTCCCCTCCCATCCCCAAACCCCCAGCCCTCACTAGCAAAAATTAATTGCTACAAACACTCAGAACCACACACATCCTCCTGCTGCTCTTCAAGGAGCAGTTTGCTGCCTGGCTGGAGCGCCAACGCCGCTGCTAACCGCCAGCCATCGCCAAAGCAAAGGCGAGGCCGAGTCCTCTCGCAAACACCAGGGGTGGGACAGCAATCCCCCCCCCCCCCCCCCCGGGCTGGGAACACAGGAGGACTGGCCATGGGAAGGAGAGGAAAGCCTCTGGTCCTTGCAGACTCACTCCACACAGCACAGCGTGAAGCAGGCAGCATGGAGTGGTGGCAGTGGCTTCCCCCCGCCAGAGACATCTGCTGCTGGCACCTCGCTGCCCGGGGCGCTCCCCCTTGGGGAGCTTTGGAGGTCCCAGCCCCCAGCACTGCTGCAGCCTTGCCCAAGGTACGAAGCTGAAGAGGTTTGTGACCCAGGAGCCAGAAGCAGGGGCAGCAGGGGGACAGCAGGATTCCCTGGGGGATGCTGCACTCCTACAGCAACCCAGATCTCCAGCTAAGCCTGCAGGCAGCAGGCAGGAGGTGGCTCCTTGGTGCGGAGCAGAGAGCATCCCTTCTGCTGCTTTGCTGCTTACATTAAGAGGGAGTAGGTGACCAAACTCACAGGCTCCACTTGCTCCTTCCCTAGGCCCCCTGCTCCACCTTACGGCACCTTTATTCAAGTTGTCAGAGGACCAGCAGCCCCCAGCAGACCTGGATTTACCCCGAGGGCTGGGAGTCTCTGAAGTATCCCTCCTACCCCCAGTTGAGCAGCACCAGCAAACTCCCCCACCCAGTACGGGGCACGCCCCCAGCCTGGCACCCCCCTTATCTCAGAGCTCTTTGTTTGCTGTGTCATTTGAAAGCCGCAGTCCAGGCTTCTCACCATCACCCAGGACAAGCACATCCCCTGGGCGAGACCAGGATAGCCAGAGCTCGGGCTGCAGGGGCAGGAGCCAGCCCCAGCCTCTTGCTTCTAGAGAAGAGCCGAGGAGGAAGAAAATGTCTGTCCCTCCTTTGTAGCCATCCAATTGTCAGGGGATGAAGGGGAAGGCACTGGCTGCCCTGAGGGCTGCGCCCCTCCAGATACCCCTCTCTCTGCTCCCACCTGAGCGCCGGCTGTCCCGGCACAGTCTGCGGTGTGTGATGGCTCCTTGCATGCTCCAGAACCCAGCAGCCTGCCCGCACCCCTCTGGCTCAGGGTACACACCCCTCTGGCTCAGGAAGGGGGACACAGAGACACGCCGTGGTGGTGGGGAAATAGCCCTGCCAAGCGATGCATTGGAAGGCAGCCCCGGTGACCCACAGGGAGTCATTTGTGAGGGGAATGACTTTGGCCCTGGCCAGGCTGTGTACCGGTCACGGTTCATTTGCTACAGGAAGCAGGGAGTGATTCATTTGGAAAGCTTCTACACTGCGACTGCACGAGGCTCACGCGCCCCTGAGATGGCAGAGGAGACCATGCAGCCTCGATCGGCAAATCCATATACCACCCACTTGTCGTCACTGAAGTTCACTGACGTGCTAGGTAAAGGCTATGGTGTTTAGCCTGGACTAATACTCTCTGGCTTTTTCTTCAGCTGGATATGAAAAAGCATGTTGACTTCATACCCTAAATTCTTTCCATTCTGCATGGCAACATCATTTACCCTGACTGCCCCATTTTCTACCTCCAGCCAACCCAAGGATGGCACATTTAAATGTTAGTTGCTGGCTCCCCAACACTTGGAGATCACCGAGACCCTTTAGGATGGGGGATGCTAAAAGGCTACCATGTAATATTTCATATTACGGGAGCTGAAAGTTGCCCATCAGTTTTAGACCTCTGTCCCCAGCTCTTACCCCCCGCCTGTCAGTCCCAAGAAAGAGTCGGTGGGCTCAGGAGTCTGCTGCAAGGCCAGCGTTTAGTGCCTGCACCAAACTTCAGCTTGCTCGTAGCTGCAGCCAGGCAGCCAGCAGCCCGCGCGCCGCCTGCAAGCAGAACAGCAGAGGCTGCGCTCGCTGGTGGTGAAAACACCAATAAACGGAGGTTGGAAGGGGAGGCCAAGTGCACAGACGGAGCTAATCCAGGTTACCCATGTTTTACAACCACAAATTTGGATGAGAAAGTGTCTTTTCAAAACCCTTTTAACAGATTCACCTTTGAGAGCTTTCAGCAAAAAGACAAGGCAGGAATGCTAAAAGGTCAAACTCCGGGTGTTTGCTTGTTCTTTCCTTGGGCAAACCCTCATTGATTGACTGTGGGAAGGGTGAGAGCTGAGCACAACTGGCGGAGGAGTCCCACTGCTAACGCTGCAGCACGCAGCCGCCCGGCAGAGACGGATGCCAACAGGCAAAGCTCTTCCAAATACACCCTGCGCTCTGCCTGCTGCATGCTGCTAAAAACAGCCGTCTGAGGGGCCGCTGGGTCCCTACCACTTTTACAGCCATAACCTCCTTCAGGCAGCGGGACTAGCAGTCGCGTGGTGGGATTTTGGAGGGGTGAAAGAACAGGTGTGGCCGAGAGTGGGCTGGGGGCTTGGCAGTCCATGCAAATGCCAGCTGCGGGGAGCCTTTCCACAACACAGGAACCTCTGGAAATGAGGGGTATGACCAGGGTCTCACAGTGGGATGAGCTTTCACGCACAGATGTTAGCGAGACCCAGACAGTGCTCTGGTCAGTATATTCAGACATGGATAGGCAAAGGCATTTGTGGGGGCAGCTCTAAGATGAGGATGTACAGTTGGTGACCATTGCTAGAGGGTCTCCTGCACTTTACTGAGTGCACCAGGCCATTTTTCTGCTTCTGAGGGGAACAAGACAGGCCCACCCACACTGGCCAGCCCACGAGCAGTAACTGCCTAAGCAAGGCACTGATTCAGCCAGACTGTTTAGATGAGAAAAGATTACTCATGTACAGGCTGCAGGACCAATACTCCAGGGCCCCTATGACTCCGTGTCGACTCAGGAGTCTCGTCACTGCAATTACCACCACTCCATTCCCTGACGCCATCACACAACTCAGAAATCAGCGGAATCTCTGACCTGTTGTTGCACAGGTTGGGGACAAGCTTTGTGAGGACATCCAGTCTTACCGAGGTTTCTTGTTTTACTCTTAGCAAAGATGTGAGAGCACATCACTCCTGTTGTTTCCCCCATAGTAGGAAGGGCTCAGAGAGCTAACACCAGGGTCAGGTGATTGACTGTGCAGGAGACCAAAAACACACATTCAGTAATTCCCCGTCCACAACTCTGCCAATCACACACCACTTCTTGACAGTCCTGAGCCAGCCAGCTGTGCCTACACTCTTGCACGTGTATGCAATTGCTGTCATAAGCCAGACATCCGTTGTCAATAACTTATCATGCCCAAGCACACCTGCAGCCAGGTATGTTTCCTGGATTATATCCCCTCCCTCTCCCACATGGACAGCAAAAGAATCGGTTCCTCAGGGACTGACACACACACTCGCCCACACTCTGCCCCCTGCTTCCCTCCCCATGGAAATGGACTCACTGCAAGGCAGGGTCTCACACCCGAGCAAGCTGGGAAACTGCATGCTAACTGGGAGAGTGCATAGTCTGCTTGTGGCTTGGTGTCAGGCACAGCCTGAGCTGAGCTGACCCTCAGCTTAGCAAGCTTGCTGGCAGTTGAGGGACGTTCCCATCCTGTCCTTCGTGTCCCCTTTCACCAAGACACTTTATGAGAAAGCTGAAATGATCTGAGCAGTCACCTCCATCCACCCTTCCTAGCTACAGGAATCCTCACAAGCAGCAGGGACATCTTCCCAGGATCCCAAATTTGTCTCACGAAAAGGAGGCCTCTGGGTGAGACTTCCTGGTAGCCATCCCATAGCTGCAGAGTCAGAGCCACCAGAACTGTCACTTGCACCATCAAGCAAGTGGCAGGTTTTCATCTGAGGCAGAAGCAGTGAAATGTCATAGGCAGTGACAAGGTGAAATGTGCAACGCGTGGCACGGGCATGGTGATGTCTCACAGACGTGCTGCAGCGCGCTCCCACAGGCAGGGAAGAGGCAGGCTCAGTGCGGACCTGCGCGGCAGGGAGCAGTGTGTCCACCCAACAGAATGACTCCTACTCCTCCATCCCATCCCAACACACATCTGACACAGCATCAGAGGACCCAGATGTGGAATAAACCTCTTGGGAAGAGGAAAAACCAAGAGGCCATTTCATTTGGCTTGCAATGAGTTAATGGCACTCCCTGGCATCACTCACTCAGTGGAGAAACAGAAATGGGACTCAGGTTAGAGGAAAAACACCACCCTCAGTACTCAGTACAGGGAGGCATCCCTCCCGTAAAGGTGTTTGACACAACACATTTATTTTGCTGTGTGGCAGTACTGTACAGTACACATACATTACCAGCAGTTTCAGAGCCCTGAGTTGTCATTCCTCCTGCCTTCCCTGAATTTTGCAAAAGAGGCAGGACCACTGTTCCCTCCCCTCATTTCACCTGCAAGGAAACAGGCCAGGAAAAGTCCAAAACCACAGAGGCACTTGCTCACAGGACTGGAGACAAACTTCAGAAAGCCAGACTCTCAGTCCACAGTTCTTGGCATTAGGGTCTCCTTTCCCTGATGCTGGGAGAGGAAGCCCTGGTGCCCACTCTCCACAAGGGCTCACTCCTCTGAGAAACTCTCTGCACACCTGAACAGAAACCAGACTAAGGAGATTGCAAAAACTTATATAAACCGTATTGGATTTTAAAGGGACTTACCACCTCTATCTGAGGGTCTGAGAAATGTTTTGGGGCATTCTAGGCAGGGTTGGGATTCTCTTAAATTCTGTAAGATTGTTTAAGAAAGAGCCAAAGAGGTTTTTGCTTCCAGTGCAGTCCCACTGGAATCTGAGTGGAACTTTACCTGCTCAGATGGGGAAAGAAGTACCCTGCCCTTCCTGACACATGGTATCCTGCACCTCCTCTTCCTAAACCATGAAACAGCAGAGCTCCGGTACTGACTCCACCTCTCAGGGCCACAGAGAAAGCTAATGCTCTAACAGGCAAGGATAGTGCAGCGTGTAACATGGAACAAGACCCAAAAATAACCCACAGAATAGACAGGAACAGTCAGAAAGGCAAATGTGCTGTGGAGAGCAGAAGGGAGGGAGGGGGGGAGGGAGCACCTGGGCCTCTCCCACCAGTTCATGTCAGTACGTGGAATGGTGCATCCAGCTCAGGAGAGCAATGACCCAGTTCCCCAGCTGGGACCCCTTCAGCCACAGGAAGAGTTCATACAAGTTGATCTGCCACAGGCTCAGGGCTTCTGTGAATGAGATCTGGGCCCTCCTGTAAAGCGAGTGACTCTTGCTCCTCTGATACCTAGAATGAGAGAAACAGTCACGTTAGATCCAGCAGGATGCAGCCCAGCGGGAAGGAGGCCTGTCCTAAATCTTCAGGACAACTGACCCTCCTCAGGAGAGGGGAACATCCCACATCTGGAGAATCACCAGCAGTGGGGACCCCTGGGAGCAAGGATTTTCTCTAAGTAATGTTCCCGAGGAGCTGAGGACTGCCTTCCTAGCATGAATCTAGCAGAGGAGAGAAACTGCTCCCTTGTGAGCCCAGCTGTTTCCCCATTGCACATAGTGACCCTGGACCATGGCATCCTCTGCTCCTATGTCCAGCGAACAGGGGTAGGTGGACACCCCTATAGCCTTTCCTGGTAGCACACTCATAAGAGTCCAGCAATCCTGACACAGTGATTCCAGGAAAAGTAATTCACCTTTCTTTAGAAGCAGAAGTTAACTGGGCTTTGTAGGTCCCTCATCAGCCAGAGATGTAAGTGTTATTTCTTCTGATAGGAGGAGGAATCTGAGGCAGAAGTGCGTTGACGCATAAGACTTACAGATGGAAATCACTTGCATGACTCCTGTGTCTGGCTTTTAAACATCAGCCTGATCTTCACAGTCAGCCCTAGCCCCTCAATCAGGCTGCAGAAACTGGCAGCAGTGAACTTGCAGATCTTTCCTACCCACAAATACTTCCCAGTGCTGATGCCTGTAATGGGCAGGAAGCCTCTTCTCCTCCTCTGGAGGGGCCAAACCCTAAGCCCTTACCCTAAGACCTCCAGCTCCATCTCTGTCCCCAGCCCCAGGGTGACAGACCTGTCCTCTGAAGAGGCTGACAGGTGTGAGAAGAGCACACACAGAGGCTGAGACATGTAACTGAGTAGGGGTAGGACCAGCAGATGTGCTAATGAGGGGGAGAGGTCCACAGCTAAGAGTAAGAGCTCATGAGGTCCTTAGCCTTGTCAGAGCCCTGCGTGGGGGCTATAACAAGTCTTAATGCTTGCTCTGCCCAGGAGCTCCAGCTAATCTCAGTCCTGAGCCAGACTGGAGGAGTAATGGTCCCCAGCTCATGCCCTGCTATGAAGCCCCTTGACGTGGACCTCAACTCACATACTGACCTCTTGGCTTGACCTCAGCCTTGTCCTGTCACTATGGACTTGCCTGACAACCACTGGACCTGATCTACAGATTCACTTTCTAGTTTGACCTTGGACCTGCCCTTTTGGACGTGACCACCATCTCAGGGTCTTTCCTGCTCGCCTTGCTCAGCTACTGTGGGACTGGGCACTGGCTGGCCTGCTGGCCCTGGGTTCCCACCCTAGTCCTGGCCCCCAGGGACAGCCAGCCCCTGCTGCTCCACGTCTGGCCGCTGGTGCCTGGAGAAGAGACTCACGTGGAAACGGCTCTGATGCAGCAGCGAGACATGTTGAGGAAGGAGCTGGCACTGGCGCGCGTGTGGAGAGCTGACTCAATCCCCCGTAACAAGTCATTGGTCTTCAGCAGCAGCAGCATCTGGCGGGGAACATTGTTGAGGAGCTGAGTGATCTGGGGCAGGTAAGCAGCAGCATTGGACCGGATCTCCACGTCCTGCAGCCAGCCGGGTCACGTCACAGAGAAAGGAGAGAGAAGCCGAGAGTGAATGGAAACTCAGGTCTAGATGCTGCTGAGATTTGGCAGGAGGAGACTGTTTTTCCAGACCACGACTCTAGGCCAGAAGCTAAAGAGCTCTTTATCCTGCTTTCCTGCTGACACCTGGCTGTCCCAAGACAGAGTCACAGGTCACTCTTGATATATCCCACTTGCCCCCCCAGTGAGATAAGGCCCTGTCCCCTCAGTGGCAGGATTAATAGCCTCTCAGGAGAACAGGGCACTCGCTGCTATCTCAGTTCTTGGCCCCAGGCAGCCCACAGCAACCATGTCTCATTACTGCCTTTGCAGCCTTCTGAGCTTCACCTCACCAGCCCCAAAGTGGGCAGAGCTGCAGGTAGCAGAGGACTGCTCAGGAAGGTGGAAGCATCCTGCAAGGACAGCCAGGCTGCTCCTTGTCTTGCTGTCCCATGCCACTGACAGCTTTATGCTAAACTGATGAAGCTGTTTCCAAGGCCTAGTTTAGTCCTCTGACCTCAACACAACCCAGCAGAGTGAGAAAGCATTACGCAGTTAAGCGTCATGTGAACCCAAAAGATCAAAAACTGTCACCTGCCCGATTAAGGCTCTGTCTAGACCCATATCCTGTCTGGCAGCAGCCAGTAGCAGATGTTTAAGGAAAGAGTGTAAGACCAAGGCAGACACAGGGTGATCCTTCATGTTCCTCAGATCCCCAGGTTCCAACAAATACACTGCCCACATTAAGATCCCAGTGATAACTGATGAGCCACAGCCCGAGCCACTTAAGATAGGCTCCCCTCCAAACATGAGCCACCATAGCATGCAAGACAGCCAGCCTCCACTCTTCTGCCTCTTCTTAGATCTGAGAGTTCCACCACCATCTCAGTAAATGTAGCGCAGTGCCGTGTGGAGTTGATCCCATATGCATACCATGTCCCTGCCTCTGCCTACAGAGGCCATGACATGAACCAGAAAATCCAAACAGAAGTCCCTGAAACATCTGAAATCTCAAGAATCCAGCAGGACACACGCAGAGGGCAGTAAATCAGTTCTTACAGGAGGAAGGCTCCTTTGTGGGAAAGGGAAAAGACAGCTCTAAAACCTTCTCTCCTCTGGAATGAGGGACAGGCGGCCTTTATTTCACAATATGGGATCTCACAATCAACTCTTCGTGAACTTCAGACTTATTATAAAGGAACAGACCTGCACAAATCAATTGTGCAGGTTGTGATGGTCAGAGATGTATACAGCTCACACACCACTATGGGTGCTTTGCTGCTGACAAATAAATCTTTGTGTCCTGCCTCCATCACTGACCAAATACACACAGCTTCAGCAAGAAGGCACTTAGCTCTCCTAAACATTAAATGTTTTGTTCCATTATTTGTTGGCAGAAAATTCCTCCCTTATTACCTTTTATCCCTTATCCTAGCCAGCATCACTGCAGAGCGTACTTTATTTTCCACACATAGGTTTTCTTTTCTATTTCTTTTCTTTTTATTTTTAACTCCAGCTGCTTGTGCACATCACAAAACAACCACATGATCTGTCATCAGAACTGTCATTTTCTTTCAAGGGCGAAGCCTGCGCGCAGAGGAAGAAATGAGCTATGCCACAGGACCTGAGAAAAACCCTTTGGCTGCAGTCGCTGAGGCTGCTGCCAGATGCAGCAAACATAATCATAACATCAGATGAGATGAGGCTAGCAGCCACCCTGAGTGGTCAGCTGCCTGGCCTTGGCTTAAGGCAGGAACAACTACACCTGTGGCAGTCCTTACACATTTGCCCAGCCTCCTCCTAAAACTCTCCAGTGATGTGACTGAAAGCCTCCCCAGACAGACCACCTGCACCAGCATTTCACTGGCCTTGCCCTTAGGTACAGCTTTTCTCCTGGTTAACCCAAAACTCCTTAGCTGAATTTAAACCCACTACTTCTTGTCCTGTTTGCAGCAGTCTTTAACAGATTTGAACATCACTACTCTAACTCTTCTCAACCCATGCTTTCCTGGACTTTTTTTGCCCTAACTTACTCAGACTTACCTCCTGGGTTGCATCTGCTTGACCAGTAGTCCTTGTAGCTTCCTACTGGACTTGTCCCAGTTTCATCAAACCTTTCTCGAGAGGCAGTGCCCCAGACAGGACACAGCACTACAAATAAAATTTTGTTTCGGGAGGTTTGCTTCCTTGTCTCACAGGCTACTCTCAGGTCTGGAGCTGTGTGCCGATGGTACCTGCCTAAGTAGCGCTTGGCTCTTGCTGCTGATACAATCTTTTAAATTCACCTCTAAACTAAGGGCAAGCAGCATCTCATTTCCTAATGCCACAGCAAATCTGCTCAGCTCCCCATTATCTGCTGCAGGATTATCCAGTTTCAGCATTAATTGTGTCATGTAGGCAACGACAACAGAGCTGGCTCCATACATGCATTTCAACTCAATGACAAAGTTCATTAGCCCACCATGCGGCTGCAGTTACACTTCTGGCATAACCTTCACAAGCCAGTTCAGGATAAACATTGCTTATTAGCTCAGATTCAACACTGGCCTTGTAGTATTGGAGCCAGCTCTGTGTTGATTCACTTTGGTGCCTCTGAATTTTCTTCTGGAGCTACCAGATCAAGTACAGATCTGCTAGACAGTCACTTTCTGATATGCAGAAAATTAACTCAGGTAGGAAGCAATCAAATTACTGGGTGGGGGGATCCAATACCCAAGGTTTCTGACCTACTCATTGCTATGGATAATGGCAAGCCAGTGCAGCAAATTCTGCCACATCCATCACAATGAAATGCCATCCCAAAGGAATTTCCAGAAGACAATTTCTCAGGACAATATTATAACACTACTTAAATGAATTTCATCCTCTCTATTACAAATGCATGCAGATAAAAACAAACCATAGGATAAAACACGTTTCTACCTACAGACACTAGTCCATTGGCTGAAATCACATCACTATATGCTCACCTCTAACAACAGCACAGTTGGCAGGGGCTGCTACTATTCTTCAGGCAGTGTGTGCGTGTCAGGAGTGTGAGGAGGCATGAGAAGGATCCCAGCATGTGTGGATAGGAAAGGGTGAAGAACGTAAGTGGCAATTTCCTAGATTTGTAGTGATTGAGTTGACAGGATCTGCAGTTAAGCAACCTTGACTCCAAGTTAATAGGGTTTCTGATTGGGAGGTAATTTCCAAGGGTTTTTAGGAGTTTGTATCAGTGCTGATAGTCATTTACATGAATAGTGATAATGCATTATCCTTCTCATGTCTTCCCACTAAGCCTTTATGTCTCCTCTACCTTAACCTATCCTCCTTGATGGTTCCCTGCACAGCTGCATTCAACACTTTTTTAAGAAAAGGCTGATCTACAAATGTTTCCCCTGCCAGAACTGGTGAACGCTTAACCATCAAAATATTATACAAAATTTAAGCAGCCTGTGACAAGTGAAACTGGGAAATGAAGTTCAGCCACTATAAAACACATTGCAGAAGGAGTCCCGGCTTTTACTACCTCAGCCATCAGTGCGGAATTTGCTACAGAGCTGCCAGGGGTTGCCCAGCATCACTGAGATATCAGTGGTGCAAGAGGTCACAACAAAGGAAGGTGCTTGAGGAGAAGGAAGCGCACATGATAGGGAAGGGCGCACAGGACCTACCTCTCTGGCTGAGACTGGCGATCGGTCAATGCCCCTGTTGACGGACTCCCAGGATCTGGCAGTCAGCATGCAGGCAAAGAGAGGGTACAAATCCCCTGCCCCAAGCCGTCGGCTGTACTTCTGCACTCTCTTCATGTCGGCCTTGATGAGAGCCTGCCAAAGGCGGCAGTAGTCCATGCGGAATGAGTCGCTCAGCACCTGGGGAAGAAGACATGGCCTCCAGAAATCCACAGAGGACAGGGAACCTGTGGGGGAGAAGCCTTGGCCCCCAGCTGTGCCCGATCCCCCATTTCAAAGCCAGGAAATACCCTTGGAGGGTTACAGGAGTAATAGGGAAAATGTATTCATATGGGCTTAGGAGGACAAGGCTGCAGCTGGGTGTGCTCTTTCAGCCTGACGCCCACAGGCAGCCTCACAAGGCCCTGGAAGCCCCCCATACATAGCTACATACCTGGTAAAGCCCATGGTCCAGGAGGATAATGTGGGACTTGCCAGAGGCTGGGCATTTCTTCACTAGCACATTGCCTGGGTGCGGGTCACAGTGCACAAAGCCGTTCACAAAGATCATTTCACTGTAGAGCTTCCCCAGGTTGCGAGAGATCTGTGAGGAGACAGAAGATGGTCACACACTGCCACCCACAGCAGGGTGCCTGCCGGGGAGGGGAGACAGTGCCCACATGCCAACACTGCAGGGAGCAAGGGTCTGGTACGTGCCCGTGCCCCTGTGCAGAGCTCTTGCAGCTCCTTACGCTGACAAATGAACAGGGTGGCTGCTGGCATCTACCACAGGGTGACCCAGGGCATCCAGGAAAGGATCCATGTAGGGGGCAGCCATGAAGGTGTTTGTGGGGTCAGCGGTTATTTAAGGACACTTGCCCAGCATAAAAAAGAGAAAATGCCTGTGGATAGGAGTGGGGTTTCTGGTAATAAGGAGGAAAGAGAGATAAGAAATAGGGGCAGACAGGCATTCACAGGGAAGGCATGGAAAGAGCTGCTGGGGTGGTTAGAGACCGCTCAGAGGAAGACTTGGGTACTTCCATCCATGGATGGCAGCAGGACCCGGCGGAGAAGGGGTGGGAGGAGACTCAGCCTGTCCATCTGTTTACCAGAATGAACGTGGGTTCCCTCTCCCCTCCTTCCATCACACTGTCCCTGACTTTCCCCCCCTCCTTTCCTCAGACCCATGCTAATCTGATTTGCAATGTCTGTGAAGAAGAAGCAGCAGCACAGAAAGGCTGTTTAAATCATCCTGTCACTGATGTGTCCCTCCATGCCACTGCTCCTTATCACCAAGAGATGTTATTAAAGTTAAAAACCTCCAAGGAGCAAGCAAACATCCCCAAGGCCTGGAATCAATCCCTCACCATGCACTAACACAGCAGCCTCACCCTGACATCCCACTGCCAGCCCTCCCTGCCATCAGAGAGCAGCGTGGTGCTCCGCAGCAGTGCTGAACAAGCAATTAAAAGACAATCATTACAAATGATTCCAAGCATGTCTCCAGACACACAGTGTAAGCAGCAAACAGGCGGCTGTCCCCACAAGCAGAGGTGGTAGAAGAGGTGACAGGGATACTAGCAACAGTTTGTCCTGCAGAAAAACAGACAGCCAGGGAAGGGCTTGCTTTACCCACCTCTGAAATGCAGCCACCTCTGAGAAGTGCGTTCATTATGGACAGTGCCCAAGAAACTACAAATGAGGAGAAAGAATGGGAACCCTTCCTGCAGCACACCAACAGGGACAGCTGTAGGATCAGGTGGGACAGCCCTCCTTCCCTCAAGTGGGACCTGGAGCCACTGCTGAATCATGGAGAATGCTGCTCTCGTGCCGAATCACCCACACAGGTGGCATAGCACAGCCCTGCGGTCTCCTGTAGTGCAGCTCCCCTAATGCCACACTGGCATTATTCTAAGTACTGACTGAGGCGAATGATGTTTCCCTTCTGAATCACCAGCAGAGATCACCAGAGTAATGAAGTCACTCTTATAGGTCTCCTAGATCAACAAGCTCTAAAATTGGATAGGACCAAAGTACTAGGTGCTGTGACCTCCTAGAAGAGCCGAGCAGCACTTGCTGACAGTCCAAGGACGTGCCAGACAGTCTGTTTTAAGCCAGTCACTCATTCACACAGCCTCTCCGGGACCTGCACACCAAGAAGAATGGACTTGGACATCATTAACTGATCATAGCATCAACCACGACCCTGTGCACACACTGAGCGAACTGCGTTTTGCCCTCTCTGCCTCAGCTGTTTGCCCTCCAGGGACCTGCAAGAGCACAGAATTACTGAAGATGAGGGCTTAGGGACAATCTGGGGCACAATGTGATGCCTCATACCCATTAAACACAGGTCCAGACAAGGAGTGGCAGTCCTGAAAACCTGTTGGTTGGTCATGACTGAAGCCTGGAAAGCTTTTAATTCGGGGCACTGGAGTATGGGGCTGCTCCAAATAGAGCAGATTCTCCTTCTTGTCTGTAATAATGGCACAGGTTGGGAAAATCAAGCAGTGGAAAAAGTTGCCCAGAGAAGCTGTGCAAACTCCATCCTTGGAGGTTTTAAACACCTGACTGGATAACACCCTGCGTAAGCTGATCTGACCTCATCGCTGACCCTACCTTAGCTGATAGGCAACCTCCTGAGGTCCCTTCCAACCTCAAATATCCTAGGATCCTACAAAACCACCTCTCACCAAGTTATCCATGCCACCCTCATAACAGCATCTAATGGTATGGCTGTAGGCTCCAGGTGCAAGGAAGGTCTCCCCTCCTGAGTCACTGTCAGCAGACAGGTTACTAAACAGATCTGTGGTCACAGCCTCTTGCAGCCCACGATGCAACACAAAAGCAGCTTGGGATTCATTTTCCCATCTTACCATGAAAAGAGAGGGGTCGCAGCCCTGTTCAGACCCACAGCCTGTGTCATAGGTACAAGACAGTCTTCACTGTGAGATCCCCATCCTCTCTCCCTTCCCTGTTGTACTAATATTTAACTCTACCCCAGCATGCAAACTTGAGTATCTGCAGTAGTTAATTCATTGAAACTAGACTTTATGGCTTCCTTAAGAAAGAAGAACACATTCTGTATAATTTAGTTAGCATACAGAAGATATGTTACAGGGATTTATGATATAAGCATATAAACAGTCTTTTGGAAAAAAAACCCAACCACTGTAAGAGATGGAGCTGTGCTGCCCTCTAAACTATTTTTGCAAATTTTTGTTTGTTGACATAGCTCTAAAATAGGATAAAAATTAAATTAAGATAGAAAGCACCAATAGCGTTGAATTATAAACAAAAAAAAAAGGAAGGTTATATTTCTAGGGCTTAGAGTGTAATATGTGAATTGCGATCTACCATTATAATTCAGAAAAAAGCAGTTCACGTTTCTAGAGAAAAATTTTAGGAAAAAATCATGAAATCTTTATACACATTAATTCTGCAGTAGTGTGCCCCATCACTAAGGGCCTTTATTCCACTCTTATTGAGAAGGCCACTGGATAAATAACATATACAGAATTCACTTTGGAAGAATGCAGTTAGGTGAAATGAGAAACCAAACCTGTGAAAACCTCTACTCAAGAGAAGGGAGGAATTAGGCTGTGGTAAGACCCCGAGGTGAAGGTGCATCACAAATTAGACAAAAGGTTGCAGTGATTTACGGAAGCAAAGACCAAAGTAAACACACAGGCATTTTGTTATGACATGGAGAGCTCATCATTTCTCTCCCTGTTTATCATCCAACAAAATAAGGTCCTTATCATTACAAGGGTCCCCCAGCACTGTTCTGCACATCATAAAAAAAAATAATAATCACCCTTGGAATCCTGCATTCACTTCCAGACACCTCATTAACAGAGAGATGCAGACTACACAGAGTGAGTTCAGAGAAAGCAAATAAATGAGCAGGATGGAGGAGGAATTTACTTGGGGAAAAAGATTAAAAGAGCTGAAGATTCTGAAGTTGGCTAAGGAATGGCAGAAGAGGGGCAGACTACCAACGTTAGAAGGTTTGAATAGCAAGGAAGCAGAAGAACTTGTAGCGCTGGATGTGCTACAAGAAATACAACTAGGCAGAAGGGGGTGTAATCAAGAATGGCATAATTTAGGAATAACACGTAAGAAAAAAAACCTATGCTAGTCAGCAAGCAGAGCTGAGCTTGATATGTCAGGATGACACCAGACTCTAGCTCTGGTCAGAGGCATGTCCTTGCCTATTGCCAGAAGGTGCATTATTGCCTAAAAGAAGTTCAATTTGTCTGTGCTGCAGCACAATATGATGACTACAGTCACCACGCGAGCCTGTAGCATCACCAGTCAATGCAAATTGCTACCTGCCATTGCCACGTTACATGACATGACTATGACACTGTGTCAGGCAAATCGCACAGTTTCAGACCGATGTTTTCATTTTGAAAAAACCGTAGCTGAGGAATAAGCAGATTGCAGACAACAAAACGGAGAGTCAGCAGCTTCAGCAAAAACAATGGAGTGACAGATTACATGTATAACAGCCAGACTTGGAGTAACTCTTCACCAAACTAAGCACATGAAGTTCATTTTATGTACTAAATATGGCAATGATGCTACATGTCACAAACTATCCTACGTGAGTTACAAACTAATAGAGAAGAAAGTAAGAATGCAGTGCAGACATTAAGGATTGTTATTGTACAGTATCACGTAGTTGCTCTATAAACTGGTTAAGTTCACTGGAAATAAGCATGACTTAGGAGGCTGTTTCAAAAATTCACTCTTTAGATGGTTAGAGCCTTTCCCTAAATCCCAGACTAATTTTAACGATGTCCAGTTTAAATCATTTCCTCAGTTAACATAACTCTAGAGTTTAACTAGTTCCTTCCTTCTCCAGTATTTACTACTCCCATGTGTTCACCAGGAAGATAGTTATCAGCATAAATACAGCACAAATATTGCCCTATTTCTACAGGATGCTCTCCTTTTTCTGATGTGTGCTAGGAGTCAACCTGCCTTTTACACAGTCACACTGCACTGGAAGCACATACCCTGCAGTTGATTAATATCCCAAAGTTAATTCTAATATGTCACTTCCCTCTGATAAACTCCCAGCATATTTAAGAATCTCTTCTTATTAGTTTTTAAGTGCATGGGTTTTCATGGGGTACTGCTCATTTTTATCCCTTTCTATCACTTCAGTCCTCAAGGCGACCAAGTGCTATTGCTACTCTGGTCCTCCTCTACAATGACAGAACCTCCCAATGTGGTGTTATCAACAACCTCCTTCACACAGTTCTGTTTCTGTCGAGGTCATCACTGAGCTTATTAAATAAGATCAGTTTGAAAAGCAAACTTCACGAACTCCACTATGGTAATTTCTCTCCACCATTGCCTCTATCAGTTTCTTACCTACTTTGCAATTTCCCTACTAATCCCCACCTTTTCTAGTTAACGGACCCATATCCAGTGCACCAATTATTTTACCAAGTACATCTACTGCATTTCTGTCACATAATTCAGAGGATCTCAAGCTGTAGTATAGGTAGAAGCAGTGATATATTTCTTCTTGTATACGTACACAGCTGCAAACTGTCACTGCCATCAGTTCTGAAAGCCTAAACAACCTATTACCCTCACATGATCCACTAGAAGCTACATTTGATGAACCCATATTATATTCCCTCACAAACAGCCCCATAGTAGCGAACTCCTGGGCACACGCCAACCCCTCTATGCAACTCTCCTCTTAACAAATCAGCACACCAAGCTGACAGAGTAACCTGACGGTATCAAAACACTGGAAAGTCCATCACAAATCAGTATCTTTACAAACACCAATATGCAATAGTTAGCAAGAAACCTCTCAGAAAGGATAGAATGTGTGCAAATTTGAGCCTGTGAATACTCCTATGGAAAAAAGATGGCACTTCTATCACGTTCAGTGGTAGCTGCAATGTGACAAACCAGCTGGGGTTATCCCGGGAAAGTCACTGACACTTTCCTGGCTTTGTGAGCAAGCTGGAGTCGTCCTGGCTCCATGCCCCCAACCGACACGAAGAAGAAAGTCAAAGAAAAAAATCCTGTGACATGGTCCTGTAGAGCTGATCTCACCGCCTGCCCCTGAGAAGTCCCAGATGAAACTGCCTGATAGGGCATCAGCCCTTCCCGTCCCACCTCCATCTGTGACTGTCTCTTTAGATCAGGAGCAGATACTAGTCTCTTGCCTTAATTTGGCTGTAATATTTGCCAATTATTTTAAGAGATGGCGACACTAACTTCTATTGATCTCATTAAAAGTAAAGGTCGTTGTGCAGCTCATTTCTCAGGGCTCAATATTACCTCCTCAGGCCAAAATAATAGCATTGATTTTGGAACCTTAATCGAAGGTTAATTGGATTGAAGAGTGTATTTGGTTTTTGCTTTCTTTCGTTGTTGTTATTACAGCCATCATCTAAGGGTTTGCTTAATCCTGCTAGGGCAATCCTGCCCAATTAAACTGGTGTCAAATTAACAAGGGTGCGGATGGAGAATAGCCACAATTTGGAGCCTGCTCTGTGCCTCTGCTCTGAAATGGCTCTGGTCCATAGCGGATTAGGATGGTCACACACAAGAGATCTGATTTCACACTCTGCCTTCTGTGATCCAGTTGTGAGGATCAAAACACAGTGCTCTGTACTGCAGTACTATCACTGTGCAGTAATCTGGCATCACAGCAAGGTGATGTCTGGACACACACGATGTTATTAAGATACAGGAATAGTTTTTAGGACTCCTGGAGTGTACTCTTGGCATACCCCATACTCTCTGTTGGGGACTGAGGAAATTATTTTCCTGCTCAATGCCCCATCTTCCACGGCATTTAAGTGGGGAGAAATATTCTGACACGTATGCCCAGGGAACTGAGGGACTAACTTGATAATTTTCTGCAGATTATCAAAAGGACACAGGTAGAAAAGACCAGTTGTTGTTTACTTAATTGTTTCTTGCATCCCTGTCAGACCCAAAATGGCCACCAGGATAATCTTCCCTTGGCTTTAAATGGAGTCATATTTCCTTGGATTTAAGGTAAAGCATCTTGCTGAGACTTAAGCAATTGACACTGATGCTTGAGACCTGACTTTCAGTAAGAAACAGGTTTGTGTGTAATCTAACTCTTTTACCTGGTGTCTTTGCACAGTTCAGAAGCTGAAAATGCTGGAGGTCACTATTCTTGCTCACCAGTGCCTTGAGAATTTTCATTAAGCTTTAGACAATAGGAAATTTAGGAGAATCTGCAAGGAAACCTCTCCCCAGACTAAATTAGCAGGTGCAAAGAGCAAGAATAACCATCTTCTCCAGAAACAGTGTTCTTCTCCATGCTCCATTTCATCTAACACTTGAGCGTTATAAGCACAAATACTTGAGACGTGAGATGTTTCCACACATCCGCTGACAAAGGGATCCCACCCTGGGAAATCCCAGTTAAATTTTAGCAGCTACAAGGCAGCAGCTCCTGACTTTTGGCAGAAGGGTAAATCCCTCATTGAAAACATATTTCAAGTTGCGAAGCTGTCAGCCATGAGAAGGTAGCTGGGCTTTTTATCGAGCTGAGAGATACCGTTCCAGTGCAGAACCCATTTAGTAACAGAAGGAAGCAAAAAGCCACAGTAGGATGGGGTGACAGATGGCAATAATTGCGCACAGTAGCTCATCTTAAGTATCTTCGCTGTTTGCTTTCACTTCTCAGCTGGACGAAACACTTTCCTGACTTCTGAATCATCCACGGCTCATGACTAGGCTCTTAGGGAGCTAAGTACATGACATCGTTTCCTTCCCTGACTCAAGTCCAAGCCAGGGAGATCATGGGGGACTCTCCACTTGGCTACCTGAGCTGGCTGGTTAGTTGGAGGCAGTACAGCACATGCCAGGAGTGCATCTGTAAGCTCCACAGATCCCATAGCCTGCTGATCCAGCAGCCTCCGCGGAGACAGGCAGAGCATCCACAAGGAGGGACAGGTAGGACCCATGCAGCAGATCAGAGATAATGTTAAGATTTGGATATGGACAAGGTCTCTCTAAATGAATCAGGTAAAATCAGAATAGGTGCAAAATGAGCATTTGTGCCATTTGGCATCTTCTTTAAAAGTCCACGCTCCTCTCCTGCATACAGTATGCTAAAAACATCTGAGAGCCCCTCAGTCTAGTTTTCCTCCCTTCCCTGTTCTATCCACCTATTCCAAATGCATCTTCCTAACCAGGACTGTAAATGCTCGTGTCTCAAAAGAGCAACAGCCTGGTTTCCAGGTGGCCCCCTTGTTAACCCTGACATGGCCTGGTCTTCCCTCAAAATTCATGCCAGCTCTTTTCTTGATAACTCCCCTCTCCAGGCTTCCCTCCCACTGTCAATATCCTAGCTGCATGCTCATCCTCAGCTACACTTGCACATGAATAAGTAACTGTTCCACAGGCAGATATTTCAGTGTTTGCACTTGTCTTTAGAAATCAAAGCCTTCTCTGATTAAATGCCATTACAATCCAGCGTTTGGACGGATCCAGAGAGATTAATGTGCTTTTGGGCAGCTTTAATGATAATCCTGCTACAGATGGTATTAAGTAAATGTCAGTAACCTGGTTTGAAGGGAGCTTTCACCTCAGGGATCCTTTCCATTTAGATGAGAGAGGCTCAGCTCGCTTTTCAAGGCTGCATTGTCACACAAGAGAAATCCCACTTAGTGAAGACTCCTCTTCCTCCGCCCAGTAAAACAAAATGGAGTAAGAAGATAGAGGGGTTCATAGATAAATAGATTGAGGTGATTTATAGGGAGCTAATGCATCTCTTGAAAGCCAGAACTGCTGTATATTATAAGCATAGTTCTGAAACCTGGGTTGCCACCCACTTCTCATGCTCCTTGCAGGGTCTGCTGCCTTTTGCTCACTTCACCACCATGCTATGCAGTTCTTTATCCAGGGCATCAACAGCAGCAGCTGATAACGGACCTTGGTCCCATTTGTCCCCATCTGCTGCACCTTGCCAGAGGAGAAGTCTGGGGTGTGCACTGCACCAGCCTCATCTTACTGTGGCCAGACTAGCAGACCTCGTTCCCCATCACATGATTCTGACAGGCTGGGTATTCCCTCCTTTCTGCTGTTGCTTTAGTGGCAATCAGTAAACATTAATCATTAATTTTGGGGGGTGGCGAGAGAAAAGGAAGAAAAAACAGCTCAGGGCAGACACTAAGAGTTTGCAGAAACTCACTCATCCCACTGAGCTGAGTAACATCCCATACCTGACACACTGCCATAAAACGCTGAGGCTTATACTTTGCGGTAGTAGAAGTCCATTGACAACTTTTATAAAATTACATCTTAGCCATCATTTAGAGACCAGCTCAGAACCAGCAAAATATGTGGATTTAATGCCGCATGGAACCTATTGTACCAAGACATCATGAAAAGACCTTCCAGAAGGCACAGATGAACAAAAAAATGAGCTGAATTTTCACCCTGAATCTCTCATATCACAAGAAAAAGCCTCTGCAAGTCATAAAAACTGAAATTAGCTGTTTATCTACTTTATTTTGGCACATAGAAACAGCATAATAATCTCCTGAAAGGTGAAGTCATTGAATTTTCCACCCTGACGGGCTGGGGAAGGCTACAGAAGATTGCAAAGAATGTTTTTCCCTATGCTTTTCCAGACAACTTTGCTCTCTTCAGCAGTTTGAGAAAATTCAAAGAAGTCCCAGGGAGTCACACTATGCTAGCTACCTCAATCTCAGAATGGATTTGCTGTCCAAGAACTGTGAGGAAGCCCAGCTCAAAATCTGAATGTACATATGGCTCAGGAGTCCTCCTGCTAATGCATCAAAACAAGGCTTTCTGACTGACTATTTCAAACTTTGGGGAATATTCACAGTTGTATCTGAGCATTATGAACTAGATTTGACTCTGCCTTTATAGCAGAAGAAAAGGATAGGATAAACTCACTCAAAGAAACTACTCTATTGCTTTTGACCAGTTGACTTGTCCAGGTGAATGGAGCTCTTGATAGCAAAATCCATGAGCTACCATGTTCTCAAGTCACGCTGTGGTGCTCTTTGCAGACCAGATGCATCATTGAGGCACTTAACTTGGAAAACACAAAGAAAGATCATCAGCACAAAATAGACACAGAGAAGGAATTTTATCTACCTCTCATCAGCTTACAATGACCTCTGTGATGCCCTGATGAGAGGGAGGAGGAAAACCAGTGACTCAAATGCTCCAAATTCTTCCTGATGGAGACATGAAAGGAGAGAGAACGCACTATCTATGGTGAGGCTGTATTTATTTAAGAAGTCTCTTGAATGAAAAAGGACCAGACATCTTGCAGGGAAGAGAGCATCGTTCACTATTACCCATTGACTTTGACTTGTTCATCACAATTACAATGGAAAGTGTCTCAAAATCTACTTTAACCTTAGACCTTCCATTTCCGTATTTCAGTGGAGAAACACATGAAAAGGTGCCTGCCTTTTTGCCTGCAGAGGTTACTGGAAAATACCTCATTAACTTCTGCAGAGTGCAAGAGCAGGTAAAGAGGTGAAGAGAAACAGGCAGGTTACTCCATCTTCCACCTGTAATTTGGCTGAGCTCTTCAGGCAGAGAAAGAGCTGCATGATGACTTAGGGAGGCAGCTGAGAAGATACACTTAACGTTCTCTCCTTGTGGAGCATACCAAACTCACATTTTCCCTCCCTTGAGAGGTCTCTGGCATGCCTCTAACTGGTGCCACGTGTACTTTGCCACAGATAGAAAGAAAACTGAGAGGAGGAAGAGCAGAGCGAGAGGAGGCATTCAGATTTCAGAGGTAAGTGGATGGAC
The DNA here is from genome assembly GCA_013398295.1 of Chionis minor. Classification (NCBI taxonomy): domain Eukaryota; kingdom Metazoa; phylum Chordata; class Aves; order Charadriiformes; family Chionidae; genus Chionis; species Chionis minor. The sequence goes on along the minus strand of VZSF01009050.1, from coordinate 245,907 downwards.
AGATTAAGTACAATTGATTTTATGCCGTACCTCTTTGATAGCCAGTCAACCAAGTGGCTTATCAACAGGGCACAAGGGGAAAGACAAGCAGCAGTGCCCCAGTCAGCATGCACTGACTGGGAGGTGTGGCTTGACACACTGTCCAATGGCTCAAAACCTTTTCCCCCAGCATCTTCTCGGCCTTTCTGAGAATACCTTCTTTTTCTCAAGAATCTCTCATCCACAGAGAATCCAAAGTGCTCCCCCAACTTCATGCCACACATACAAACAATTTCACTCATCAGGGAAATGTAGCCACGCTGTAGGGATGAAATCTGGCAGCTTTTAAAGGAAGGACTGCAAAACTACACAGTAATGTAGGACCGGGAAGCAGGGAAGAAAGCTGTTGCATCCAGAAGAACATGGGAGATTTTGGAAAGCAGAAGAAAACAACCCATGTCAGAGTATTATGCAGAGCACCACGGCTGAGGCTCCAGCACTCTAATTTTGATCATGTAAGACCTACAATTTATATCTCCTGCACAAAGTGATAGCTGTTGGGATATAAAAGCTACATCCCACACAGCTGTCCAGGAGAAAGTTAATGCAGAAGAAAGAGAGGGAAAGAAGAGAGACAAAAAGAATCAGAAGCTGAAATTGTTCCTTTAGGATAACAGGAACTGCCATCTTGGAACAAACCATGGACGTATGTAATATAAAAGTGTAGTCATCTTTCACTAACTGTCTCCTTGAAGATCTCTCTAGCTGTGTAGCCTGCAGGAGAGCGTTCCCCAAAAGAGGTTATGTACTCTTCCCAGAAGCACAAGAACTGAGATCTCTCAGACTGATTGCTGCGTTCACATCTGTATGTGCTCCCATTTCTGCCCCCTCCTCTGCTCTGTCAGCCTCTGTTCTGCATCAATGTCAGCTGGTGTCAACATCAGTTTTGCATTGCCCACCACGCCCAATTCAGAGATGGCTGAGAAACTACCTCGTTGACATTGATGCCATTCCTCTCCATGTAGGCCCTGTCATTCACCTGTCCCCCTTCCATAAATTCCATGAGAAGGACACGTCTTGTTGAGAGTTCCCAGTAGATCCTGGGGACCTGAAACAGGAACAGATGGGTTACGTCAAACAACAGGCTGGGAAAGCAAGGAGAATATAACACACACAACCCAGAAAAGGAGTAAAATTGGAAGGGGCTGAAGTGAAAACTTTCTTTTTTTCCTGAGCACAAGGGAGGTAAATCCATCTACCAGCCTCTTCCCCAGGACAGCAGCAATGTGTGCGGGGACAACACACCAATTCAACAGCAGCAGGATCTGTCCTTGTGCAACATTTCTGGCCACAGTCTACACGATTTTGACCACCTCCCACTCCCACTGATGTCTGAGAGCTTTCTTATCTGCTCTGTACCTCCTCTAGCCAGGTTATTTAACTAGTACCTCTTGCAAGTTTCTGAATCATCCACTCAACTCCTTCAGACAGGAACTGCACCTCGCTTGCTACGCACTGGGCCCACTTATGTAGCTCTAAATATGATAAGCCATTGTCATAAATTGTATCTCTGCAGTGCCCCTTGGAACACAAACACCTTTGAGCTGACAAACCCTGCATACTTAGGCCATCTGCAATTGAACTGGGAGAAAAATCAAGTGTCACAAATAAGGGGCTTGTCACAAAAACCCTGGGAGACCCTTAACTATCTTATTGCCAACATGACACAGTAACAAGTGTAAAATGTCAAAGCACTTTTCATTCAATGTGCAGTAAATCAAGCTGAGTGAGGTACCAGTAAGAGGCCTGGTGTCACCCAGGGAGGCAGTGACGCAGGCGTCACTTAGGCTGGCTCCCCCATTTCCAGCCTCTCTCTCTCCAGCTGAATTCTTTCCATGCTGAAGTCCCTACTGTCAAGAGTCCTTTTGCTGAAGTTCCCTTTGGATACTTCTGACATCACTGTGCTGACCAATCTCCCAAGCTGTCCAGATTTGCCTTTACACATGGGTGAAGCCACAGAGGTACAAATGAGATACAAGATAGAAGATATGAGATCTCCACCCATTCCCATTACTGTGCCCCAGTACAGAGGTAGACATTTTGGACCCTGTAAAGAGAGACCCAGCTGTGCAGCCCCCTCTCCTCACCTGCCTGACTCGGCCATGGACTCAGGACTTGCACACTGCAAGGGTCGAGCATCTTGGGGCAGAACAGGAAGAGGTAAGAGGTGTTGTCCATCTAGTGTGACCAAAGCCAGGGGAACCAGGTAGGCCACTGTAGCTCATCATAACTTCTGAACAAGCTGCATTTGTTTTATACTCTGCTTCTAACTACTGGCATTGTCTCAGTCCCTCACAAACTATCTGCTTCCCTCACTGTTCCTGTCCAAGACAGACCATTTTCCCAATGTCACCCGCTTCTACCTTACCGCTTTAGATCAAAGGCTCCTTTGCTGAGCAACTCCAATGTCCCTCAGTCCCACCATCAACACTCCCGGCATATTTTGCATGTTAACCTTGTGCAGAGTTTGATGTCAGAGATCCACTATGGCCAAGGGGGATTTGGTTACTTGCAACCTTCCCAGCTTATCTGGCTGTCCATTCTTTGCAGTTAGACTTGGTGAGAAAGCAAACCAACCCCAAAACTAATAGTTCCCCAGCCCATCTAGCTCACTGATCCCTGCTGCCTTAGATCATTTCAGATGACACTCATTCTTGTCTCAAGATTTACAGGGGCAAGGCCATGGGCTTGCAAAGCACTATCCATGCTCTCAGAGATGCCTCTCTCACTCACAGTCAAATTCTTCAGTGATTTTTTTAATTACTCACAGATGTTTGGCTGTAATGCTAGTACATGGAAACAATTTATCTCTGGCTTTAAAAGCTCAAGCAGGTTCACAGCACAAAATCTACTTCTCAGCTTTCTAGCGTGTTTAGGAAAATTAATGACACAGGAGCCCAATTCTTCCGTTGCCTTTGGGTGATGAACACGTCTCTGAATTGGCAGGCCAGACAGGAGGATCCATTATTTAGCCATCTCAAGCCATTTGTTATTGTTACACATATTGATATCATGATAGCTCCTTAACCCAGCGAGGAGGCGATTGGCCGTCTCCATGGGGATTTACTTCACAGTATCCTAGTTACAGCTGCAACGGATACAGCTCTCCAAGGTGCATCACTTCTGATAAGCGCCCACTCAGCGAAATCATTGGCCTTTGGCCTTTTGTGGCCCTGGTGGCCTTCAGTTATCTGTGTCTATGGGAACGCCACTGCTACCACTGGGCTCCAAAAGGACCGTCCCAAACCTGGAGTCAGGTGACAAGGAATTACAGCCCTTGCATGGAGGAAGCAAGGAAAAAATGGATGCATCAGCCTGTGAAGTCTAACAAAAACTCACCTCATTTCAGACACCTGTCTCTTCCATCGTAGGAATTCTGCATAAACAGGAGGTGAAAACCTCGTTTTGATGTGTGTATGCAGGAGGGTCCAAAGGAGGCTGCATTTTTTGCTGCCTTTGTGTATATGCAAATGCAGTTACATCAGTGCCTCTGCCCACAGCACTGTGTGCTCACCCACACTTGTGTATTTCCAGAATGCATACAGTGGAGGCTTGTGCCTCTTGTATGTCAGCAAAAGCTTTGAGCACATGCGAGTTCGAAGATGTGAGCTTATGCCTTTCCAAGTCTTTTCCTTAGTACGTAGCAGAGGAGTTGGGATAAGAGCGTCAGTGGGGAAGAGCAAAATATGGGTGCAGTTGAGTTTGTGCATGAAGGTAACATGAATGCATTAGTCATGGATGTGTATGAAGGATGTATGCTCAATTCCAGAGTGAGAATGTGCTTTTTTGCAGGAGGAAGGATTCATGAGAACATGCTTCCTTCTGAGATACACAGAGTCCCTAATCCTACTTGACATAATCAGCTTCAGCCTAGCTTTTCTGTTTTATGTCCTTTTCTCTCCCTCAGTTGAGATAAAGCCCAGGAAAAGGTACGATCAGATGGGTCAGCAAAGAATGACAAATTCACAGGTCTCTGGACAAGTTCAGAAACAGTGTTTGGGAAAATGAGTAGCAGGCTCCAGAGACTGCTGGCCCCAAGCCACCGCTCCTCATCAAATATACGGTGCCCACAGTAGCAAACAGACAAGGAGGAAGCATGTCTCACAGCAGTTTCTGGTCCATATCAGCAAAGCTGATGATGAACAACACAGAAGGACTGAACACCATTCTCCCTATACATGGTTCCTTCAGGTGGTGAATGAGGTGCCCAGACACATAAAGTGAGGCTATTAATGCACACACACACAGAGAAATATGTGTTCCCTCACCTTCAGGAAGTCAAAGTTCTTAAGCATATGAGCAACCTTTTCAGCATTTCTGCCTTCATTGAGGAAATCCAGCTCCAAGGGCAGATTCTTCTTAGCTTCTTCCACCAGCCACATGAACTCAAAATCTGGAAAGATCTGCTTCACAACCAAGAGGAGAACCTGAGAACAAGGACAGAGACAATCAGCCGCATCCTGGCTCCAAAGCCACACAGCAACACACAGTGTTGTTTTGATAGGATTGTTCCATGTAACTTACAGACAAAAAGAAGCAACCTGCACCCCAAGTGCTTGCAGGGTTCCTGCAGTATCGTAACAACACAGGGTGCCATGCCTTTGTCGTGCAAGAGAAATTTCACCTTGCCCTTCCACACAGGCACATCTAGGAGTTAAATGATGGCACAGACACCAAAAGGAGCCCAGCTGCCTGCTACGTAGAAGTCAAAGAACAAAGCCCTGAAGAAGACACCACATGGCCAGATCTCACCAAGGGCACAGCCCAGGAGCAACTCTCTTCTGAGTCTTATAATTCTATAAGTCCCTGTTTGGCTTCATTCAAACAGCCCTCAGTTAATGCAGAAGAGGAAGATCTGAAGTAAGACTTGTCACCTCTATGTTACTTCTTCCACTGCAGAGCAAGAATTTTGCTAGCACAGAAAATCCACTGGGCAGTTCAGAGAAAATAGTGGAGTTAGATAGATGTAGTAGGCTACAGACCTTTAAAGGACACTTCTGGTGGGGGTCAGAGCATGAGTTGCTCCTCAGAAATGCCGAGGTGGTGTTTTCTAAGTATGATACATCCACCACCTGGCATCCTCTGCTTCTTAAAGGGATTAGGTATTCAGCTGCATAGGGCCTTGAAAAGGACAGCCAAAAAGTTCCTGGAAATGTTTGCTTAAAGCAACATTTAAGGGGTGCGTGATGGGCAGTCCCTCCTGAAGAAAATCCAGATTATGCAATTGGATGGCATAATCAAAGCTGCACAGCAGCCAAGCATGCTTTCTCTTCAAATGAAGGGCCGGTTTCTCAACCAGTGTCACAAAGTTACCCAAGCTTACAATCTGGACTACATCTTACGGAAAACAATTTGTTTGGCTTTTTTTAACTACTTGAGTCATACAACAAGAATAAAATAAAAAAATGCAATCCATTTTGCTGTCTTTATCTTACTTGCTCTGTACATCCATCTGAAAATGGAAACAGACTTGTCAGTGTGTGTTCCTGGACAGTTTCCCTTTCTAGATCTCCACCATTGGGGTGGGAATTCCGACACTGCAGGAGGAACATTCAAAGCACACGCAGAAAGCTGCTATCATTGAAATGTATGACAAAAAATAAATTTATGAACCATCACTTCTTCTGTTCAGCTGTGTGAAAACGTTTGTTCTCCACCCCTCTCTACTTCTCTTATCTAAATGTCAGTTCCAAACTCAATGTTCCTTTAAAAATGTAATCACCAGGTTCCAGACACTATTGAATGATTTTTCTACTGTTATATCTAGAGGCATAAATCCTTTCAAATTTATGTCACCCAAATGAAATGTAACCAGCCATCTTCATAAATGTATACATAAACTTTATAGGGGCTGCAGGATTATTTCATTGATGCCTAATGTGAGAAAATTCAGGCATTGTTTTTTGCATTCTTTAAATGCTCTTTTGAATCAATTTGCCAACTTGACCATCAGCAGGGACATACTTAACAAGTATTTGGCCTGTCCCTTTTCTGACATCTGTTTAACATATTGTCTTGAAATAAGTATTGACATAAGAAGAGCAGTGAGGTATCTCTCTCTGGATTTACCAGATGCTGTACTGATTTTTAAAGAGTCAGCACTGATGCTATGAAACCTCACGTGAATTTAGGAATTTTCCATCTAGCTCTTCCCATTCAGATTCTTTCCCATCAGTCTCTAAATAAGACCATCTCCATCAATATTTAAATCAACTTCCTACCTAGCAGCAATGTCTGTCTGATTCTTAAAGGACCAGAACCTCAATGCACATAATCTGGTTTTCAGTGCTGCCAACACAAAAATAGGCCCACAAAACAATATGATGTTGCATGTAAGACAACACTCCATAAGACTCTTTAAAAACAAGACTGCATGTGTCATGTTGTGAACTCCTTTCCCATAGCTGTGTGTACACAACAGATCTCAAGGATGACAAACTAGACTGTAGAGGAAGGACAATACTAAATCGCCAAGAGGAAATACACTGTTTTACTTTCAAGTTTCCCAGGATGTTTAGTTTAAAAACAGAAAAGACAGGAATAATGGTAAAATTATTTGTTTAAATTTCTTTTACCAGCATAACCAACAATCACAGCAACATAGTATGGGGAGGGTTTTTTTCTGTGATACCCACTGTTAAGAGGGCAAATGTCCCAAAGTGGATCTAGGTTTTGGCTCATTCGTACACAATCCTCTTATTGCCCTGGTCTCACGGCCTTTCATTACCTGCTCACCCTTCTTCCTTGACTGCTGAGTTTCTGCCACCCTGTCCAGGGCAGGAGGGAAGGAAGCCATAAGCCCCCTGAGAACTGCTGTCCATGTGATGACTTGCAAAAGCAAACTCGTTGGGCAGACTACTGCACTCAGTCCTGGAGAGGACCTGAATCAAATCTAAAGCTGGACCCAAACCCAGTTCAAACAGTTCTGTGCTCTCAAACCAGCACTGAAACAGACATATCCCATCTTACTGAGACATCTTTATTGAACCCAAAAATTTCTTTCACTACGAGTTCAAAATAAATATTCAGCTGCAAACTGACGTGTGTTTCAGCTGGAACCAGCTGTGCTTCTTTGCAGACTAGCCAGGATTCCTCAAAGCAGGGTGTTTCAGCTGCCTAAACAAGCTTTAGTTATGTGCTCCTCTGAGAGGGGTCTGGCAGGATCTTTGCTTCTTGATCTCCTGTGATGGAGAACAGTGTGTCTTTGCACCACCAGTACCCTCTAAACACTTATTAGGCCACCTCAGCTTAATCTTCCCCTATTTAGTCCCACAGATATACCTGTCTGCCAATGGATGGGCACATTACTGTACTATACATACAGATATATGCTTATTAGGAGAGCTAAAAACTTTAGTGTTACCATTTACAGATCTAATCCTTCCTCTCTCCTTGACCTCAGCCTCGTCTCCAGTTCCTGTTCTCTACCATACCGCTGGCATCCTTGACTATTGCAATGCTGTGCAGGGCCACTGCTTTTCTCCAGTTCCTCCCTTCAGTGGGCTAGACTTAGAAGTTTGGGAGAAGCTACAGCATTGCACTGGGAACATGAGTGATACCTTTCAGGAGAGGAACAGGAGACGGGCACTGAAACTTCTTCCCTAGCTGAATCCCTCATTTGCATGTCTGCCCCTGTTAGGTGACCCTCTCCATATTGCAGTGGTTTTGTTTCCAGCATGAATCAGTTCAGCATTAAGAAGCTGATCAAGAAACAAAACTGAATCACAGCAACCTCAGCCACTGTTGAATCTACACTGTAATTTAACTGAAAAAAACATGCTAATCACGGAGAAAGATTTTTTCTGGGCCACACAGCCCTAACTGCAAGGGGAACTGAGACTTTTTTAATCAGCCAGTTAACGGGCATACAGTTTCTAGTTTTTAAATCTCATATGGACTTACTCTGATGTCATCCATGTTTACTTGTCTTCTCCTTCTGTCCTCTTACCCTCTTGTTCAGTCTCTCCATGCACACAATTGCCCACACTGCAATCCTCACCAACTATCTCTATTATTCCCATAAGACAGTGTTTATCTCTGTGGAGATTTCAAAGCTACAGGATAGTGTTGTTACACCTGCTAACACCAGGTGTTAGCACATGGGTGAATGTGGGCCCTACACGTCTCAATGGCAATCGCTCTGCAAGTCAAAGTCAACAGATAGTTTTACCTCCATGAGCAAAATATCCTTGGAGCTCTGAGCTTGGACCTTTGGGTGCTGGATTTTCACTGCCACCGTTCTCCCATCCTGCAGCACTGCCTTGTGCACCTGGGCTAGTGATGCTGCTCCCAAGGGAGTGTCCTCAAAACTCAGGAAGAGCTCTTTTATCTGTCAGGAGAAGAAAAAGAGGCATCAGCCTGGGGTGCGAGAGACTACCCTAAGGAAAGCCCTGCCCACTGGCCAGAGACCACGTGTGCCAAAGTTGGGCAGACTCAGCCCTTTCATCCTTCCTCTGTCCCTTTCCTGAGCCTTGTCACTGCTTGGCCTCCCACCGAAGCTTGCCAAGCATGGAAGCACCCTGGAGATACTCTGCCTACGCAAACCTGTGGCAGAGCCCCAGCAGCACATTTCATCTAGGACATGGAGTGGCCAGACAGCATGTGAGGGGCCCCTCCACTCTGTCCTGGGAATAAGTTGGAGCAATTACAGTCAGCATCCTTCGTTGTTACTGGGTGCAGAAGCCAATGCAGATCCTTTGCACATACTTCTTTTGCAGATTTTTAGTATCACCCCCTGAAACCTGACAGTGTCTACTTCCATGCATTACAGCAGCATCAGCCAGCTTACTTGGTGAAAGCCAGCACATGACCAGGAGCAGTGGTAAGGGCTGGATTCAGGGCAGGGGGGCAAAAAATGCAGTTTGCGCCTCTGACAACTTGGCCTGAAAATATGTTTTATGTGATGGATTTTATCACAACTCCAATAAAAGTAAGCAGTGCTCTCTGCTCAGAGAAAACACCAGGTGGGGACAGCAAAGCACTTTGTGGGCAGGAGAGGAAATTATTAGCAGTTCCGGCTGTGAAACTCAGGACTATAAGGAAAGCTGCAGATGAAGAAATAGATTTACCAGGGAGATGTCCAGGAAGCAAAAACCTAGACAGACATTGGTGAAGCAATGGGAGATGGGCAAAGGCGTATCTGCCCTGCATAACACAGCGCCCTGCTGGAGACCCTCAGTGCAGCACTGGGCAGCTCAGGCCCTGAAAACATTATTACCGTGGTAGTGTGATATCAGCCTGGCTCACTAGCCAGGCCCCTCCGCACAATTAATTAGCTCAGAGGGAGTGCCAACATGATTATGTGGCTTCAGGCATGGAGCTAGTTCATCTAATGCTAGTTGAGGGTTTCTGTCCTGCTCTGTAGAGCAAGGTGCAGACAAGCTCTGAGGTATCCAGGTGTCAGCAAAGTGAACCTGTCCCACCCTTCCTGCGAGCTGGACTGATTTTGGGTGAGCAGTTGAGAAGGCTGTAATTTATGCAGCAACAAAAAAGAAAGAATGTCAGTGCATTTTTATAACCTGCTTTTTAAAAGGTAATTAAAGATGGGAGCTGCAGCGAGCTAGTAATTAAATATGAATAAAGACCTTCTAAGCAAAGTCTTCATGCAAAGCATTAAACGAGTATTCTTTTTGCTGACAAGGAAGAAAAATACTATACAAGGAGCAGCCTGTTCCCTCCTGCAGCTGCCAGGGAATGAGCCCCCTCCCACACCACCCTACCCCTTCTCTCCCAGCCCCTTCCACAGAAAACTATTGCTAGCAAAAAAACCCAAAGCATTTGCAGCAATTACATTCCAACAGAGACTCAGCTGCCTCCAGTAATTCACTAGGAAGGTACATTTTATTTATTTATTAAATTCCCTTTGGTCCTGGCGGCAAAATCAATTAAGTAAAACAACTGCATTTAAAAACAACTAGTTACATGGTTTTTAATTACAGCAGGTCCATAATTCAAACTTATTGACATTCATGTCTCAAGACAAAAAAAAAGTTTTTCTCTCTTTCCCCCCTGGCCCTTTCTTTTCTCTCTCACTTCTGGATTTTGAGATTCTCCTTTCAGACTAGTATAAAGAAAGAAGCCCCTGCAGGATGACAGAGGGCTGAGGGGACATGTGCTCAAGGCACAGGAACTTTTATCTTTATGTGAAGGTTGTCAATCAGCTGAAGAGAGACTTACAGTGGCCAGGAGCATGTTGGGCTACAAGATCCAGAAAAGAAAGAAAAAATGCAAACACAGAACTTGCCACATGTGGTCGAGCTGGGGCTTTCTTCAACTCACTACCCTACATGTTCATATTAAAGGGATGCACCCTTTACAGAGTAGGAGCCATTATTCCTAGTCTAACAGTAATAAGGGTGGTAATAACATCCTCCAAAGGTTAAAGCACAGAATTGGGAGTTCGCTGGCCTGAATCCAGTAAGATACATTTATACTAAAAACACATATAAATTGGATAAAATTCCATCTGCTCTGGATTGCAAAAGCTTTTAATTGCCTACGCTGTCAATCCAACCATTTTCACCAGCACTGAATGCATGCGGGGGGAAAAAAAGCTGCACATATTCCCTCTGGCAGGAATAATATATACAATATTCTTGTGGGACTAAGTTTTCTAAGGAAACATCATTTGAAGAAAGCTGCCTCTAGGAGTTCTTTTGGGCAGAAGGATTTCATTTAAAAACTTGTTATTTAGGACTTGAAAGCCAGGTTAGCAGTCATGTCCGTTAGAGCCAGCCCAGCGGCCCTGCCGCAATTCGAGGGGGAATTTGTGTGCACCCACAGGCTGCAGGTGAGGGCAGCACAGCGAGGGACTGCGACAAGGCCAGAGAATTGATGGCTCCTCCAGGAACAGAAGGGTAGAGCGTGCACACAGGGGAGGGAGCGGATCAGAGCTGGGCCATTACATGAGCAGGTGTGAGGCTGAGATAAAGCAGCGGCACAATTACGGCTGGGCTCCCGGACCCCCCACTTAGCAAATCACCCTCATTCATTATGAAATTGTCCTTTCACAGCTCGCTGGAGGCAGCTAGTGCCTCTGATGCAGGCTGTGTGTCCCAGACAGCCAAAAGCGAGCGAGAGGCTGCATGACATGGAAGCAGAGAAGAGCTGAGCCAGGCTCCCACGCTGAGAGCAGGGAGCAAGGTCCTTCCCAAGGGACGGTAGCTGCACCCATTTCATGCAGACAGGGAGCTCTTGGAGCAGGCAGCAGGCTCTTACTGCTCACAAGCACCCAGCTAATAAGCAGCCTTAACAAAAACTCTAACCACCATTTCCAGGATGAATAATTAGCAAGCAAAGGTCTGGGACAGTCTCAGAGCCCACCTGACATGGTACTTCGGGAATTCTCAAGCTTCTTTCAGGCCACAGCTGGTCTCAAAGGGCCTTATCAAACTGGCTGTTACCACCTGTAGTTCTGGCAGGGGATGATACAAGCATAGTCTCCAGACAGGTTTAATAAAGGTTTAAAAGTGAGAAAAGGAACTTTAGGGCTGCCCTTTCAAAGGAGGAGGACAGCCAGCTGCAGGTTTACAGCTGTAGAGATGAGTGGTGTCCATGCCTGCGGTGGTTTCCCTCAGCAGCCTTCCTTCTGCACAGCTCCCCATCGGGCAAGTGCAGATGAATGTGTCACTGTACTTCACTGGCTGCAAACACAGCCCGGACTGTTCAGTTCTAAAGAATTAAGCTCGTTTAATTTTAAATATGTAAAATCTTTCCATTATTGTTGGTACTAGTATTCACACCTCAGGGAGCTGATATAAAAGCTCTTACAGGACCTATCTACTTAGGCACCTATTAGCATGTATTTGTGCTGAGGTTGCACCTAGAGACCGTCATTAAGCCCAGAGTGTGCCATTGTAGGAGGTGCACAGCAGCTGCGGGCCCTGCACAAAGTCACGCTTTCCAGGAGTCCCCAGTTGTCACCTAGAGGGCTTCTCACATGCCAAAGTGCCTTCCCAAAGCACACGATGCTCTGCCCCAGGTCTGTGGCACACATCAGCTGATGCCACAATGCCCAGCATCAGAACGCCTCAGAATTTTTTGTGAATCCTGTCCTTAAATACTTAGGAAGTTACTGGAAGTCAATTGGATTTAAAAACTTCCAAATCCTGAGTCCTTTCTGAAAGTATTACCTTACACGACCTGCCCAGCATGTTCTGAGAAGTCTTTGACAGGCCTGGGATTTAACCCAGATAGCCCAAGTTCCAGCCTGATGTCTTAATCTCCAAACCATAAACGTTAAATGTGCATGTCTTGCTAGCTAATTTCTTTTGAAATATACTGCCTCTTAATCCCAACCTTTTTATATCCATATGCTGCAGCAAATGATCAAATATTACCACCTGGTTTCAACCTGCCTGCTCCACAGAGAGGCATGTTCCCTTCCCTCTCCAGAAGGGCTTCTAACAAGGTATCCTGGAGCAGCAGCCTAAGTCATGGAGCCCCTTCCTGGCGCAGCACTACAAAACATCACCCTGAGAGGGATGTGGTGGCTCTGCTCTGCCACCACATCTCTGTAGCAATCACAGCAGATGAACAGTGGCCAGGTGTCAGGTGTCTGCTCAGGACAAATTTAGGGAGCAGTGGGATGCAGGATCACTAACCGAAGGTATCTCAACAGCCCAGCCCCGTTTCACTGGCAGGCTGAACCCCTTCCAGCATGGTGCTCCAGACCCCTGCATGTGGTGCAGCCAGAACAAGGCCACTATGGGGTCTAAGTAAGAATATTTTGCAATACAAGTCCTATCCAGGAGGTTTCCAGCAGAGTCCAGGACAGTTTTGAAAATTCTGGTTTTCCACAACCACTTACAAAGAACCTTTCCTCAACTCTGCCAGAGCTGAACCAGTCCAGTACAGGTGGTGTCAGTGAGGAGACTTTCAAATGCTCAGCATTTCCCAGGGGAAGAGAGTCCTTCACCAAAGCATTTCAAAACTGCCTTCAAATATTTCCCAGCACTCCAAAGGACTCTTCAGCCTGGAAAGAGAGACAATGGGGAGGGAATGTCACAGAGGTCTATAAAATCACTTCTGTCATGGAAAACGGGATTGGAAATGCTCGTTCACTCCACAGAAGAACTCAGGAGCAGCAAATTGTCAACCAGCACACAAGATTACCAGATGGCAGGATTAAAACAAGCAAAAAGAAGTATTTTTTTCCCCACACCAATTAAACCATGGAACTCATTGCCACAGGCTGTTACAAATACCAGAAGTCCAGGTGGGTAGGTAAGTCAATGAAGAAAATCCATCACAAGTTATTAAGCACCGAAATACAATCTCTGGCCCAGGATATCTCTAACCTTCAGATTACTGGAAGGGGGAATATCATACCAGGTAAAGCTTAGCTGTATGTCTGCCATGCTCTGTCATGCTTTTGTAGTCTTTGTCTCTTAGCCAACACTGGCTACAGTTGGAGGCAGAGTGGCGGGCTTCAGGTTTTGGTCTGATCTGTACAGTCATCCTTACGTTCTTCAGAAGCTTCTCCCACCAGACTGATCAGTCTTGATGACAGCAGGATGGACAATGGAGGAATTGTTTCACCTGTTGCTAGCCTGGGCCTCAGTTGCTGTTTGACAGCCCAGAAAGTTACTGATAGATCCTGCAAGTTTCTGAGAGCGCAAAGGGTGTAGGGGAACCACAGCTGGAAGCAGCCCAGTCTCCAGGGTAAACCCTGAGCTCTGGTAACACTGCATCTTCCTGAAATGTCTGTCATGTAACTTTCAGACAGTAAAGTTGCTTATGTTACCAAAAATATGGTAAATATGCCAGAGCTGAGAGTAAATATGCCCATGTCAGGGGACTCTGCCAGAGTCTGGCACATCTAGGGAACACGCAGCAGAAGCCGAGATCATCTCCAACAGAGGCCATCTCCAGACACTTCACTGTGCTCCACAGCTTCACCAATCACAGCTGCTCAAAATCATGCACAAAAAGGGGCTCAACAGGGATGATGCTACTCTCTTATCACAAAAAAGCAAAGCACACCGAGACATTCAAAACCTCCACCAAAATTTCACAGCAGATCTCCTCTTCTGATCACAGCATACTGTAATTGCTCCCAAGTCTTGCATTTTGTATTTGGAGATAACAATCTATGAGATGTCCTGCTATTTCAGAAGGGGCTGACTAGGCAACACAGGATTAACTTGAACTTCTTGCATCCAGGATACTCATCACAGGCCATGATACAACAGAGCTCGGTTAACTACAGTATTTTGTTGTGATGGCCAGGAGCAGCTCACAGTCTCCTAGCATTTTGATGCCACGCAGCACCACAGGAAGATGCACACGAGGAAGCTGGTATAAATCCATTCAAGACAAAGGGAATCATATAGTTGGGAGACGGGTCCATGGTGGAAGCTGACAGCAAGAAAATGATTAGGGTAGGTAAATTTTGCACATCTCCTTGTGCTGTGATTCTCCAAGTTGGAATTCCCTTGACAAGGTGATTCGATTCATCTGGGTTTTTTTCTTTCCTGATAGAGACAGCACTGAACAGTCCCTTCTTAATCATGGCTCCATGATGACAATTTGCTAAGGTGAGCTCAGTGTGCAGGAGCTTTCTGAGGTTTACACAGGGATCATGCTGTCTGCAGCCTCGCAGCCGAGACTGCTGGGCGGCACTGTGATAAAGCGATCCATGAGCTTGCTGGACAACAGACCAAGACAATACTACTCTGGGAAGACAGCAGGTTTCCCAGGAAAGTTTGGGGGGCTGCAGCTGCCATCTTAATGCTGCCTTGTACAATGTCCCCTCTGTTTCATGTGGCAGAATAGTTGAAAAGTTACTCAGCTCTATGTCTGATACCGCATTTCTAAGGCTCGTGTCTCCCAGAACTTTTGGAATTCACTTTATTGACCCTAGGACCCTATTGCTCTCAAAAGTCTGATTGCCTTTGCTGGACTAGGTTTAAGAGATGTGAACCTCATCCTAGACTGGTCATCTTTTCAAGAACATACACGTAACTGTCCATGGCACCAAGGACTCCCTGATCCCTGCAAGTCTGCAAGACCAGAGTTCTAGGTGTGAGAAAATGTCGCCTTGGAGTAGAGTGATCTGTTTCCCACACAGCAAATGAGGGTTTTTTTCCATTGTCCCAGCCTTTCTATTCCCTCTATGAAAACAAAATGTCACAGTGTTGCTGTGAGAATTATTAAGACAGCAAAAACTGAGAGATTAGATTTATCACAGCAGACAGTGGATTATGAAGAATAATTCATCAAACGTCAGAACAAACAGCCCACAATTTATAGGCGGCTTTGTTGAGTCAGTGAAATCTGATTGGACTTCTCCCCACCTAATGAATGCCAAGCCTAATTGATGGTTCCTAAATGCATCTGTCAAGAACATGTATTTATTAACTCAGTGTTTTTAATAATATTGTAGATATATACAGAATAGTGCTTTTCTTCTCAATGGGTTCCCTGGTGTTTATATTACATACACATGTAAATGTGCATGTATGTAGAGGTATACACAGCATCCAACTGAATACAGGTAAAAGAGACGTGTATATTCTGATGCACTCAAACAACTACATATGGCTTATTACACAAAATCCCTGCATCTTTCTGTGCACAGGATGGCAAAGCAATGTGGTCCATTTCAAGGTGATATGTGCATTAAGGTGCCTGCCTAGAATTTGGAAGAGCTGAGCTCTAACATTGGTTCTCCCCGATATTCCATATGATGCCGAGGCACACCATGTCACAGTACTCATGCGACCGTACAGTCAGCTATAAATTTGCCCTTATCTAATTTCTTGGGACCAAATTTGTAACTTTAATATATTTTTAAAAAACTGTCTGTACAATACATACACAGCAGTTATTACACACACAGCCACAGACATGTAACCTCATCTGCCAATGGAATACATTTGCTCCTGGCATGCTGACCTCTGTTAACTTGGTTAATCACTGCTAACGTTGCACCACAATAGCACAAAACCAGGGCTGTCCATCAACCATCGGCTTTTCTTCTGGGAAAGGGCCGTGAGCCAGCTGGGGTGCAAAGCTCATATTTTCCTATTATTTCTCTCTGGTACCACTTCGGTACTCTGCAGCCAACTACACCACTGAGAATGTTCTCTGGGATCCTACCAACAGCATTTCCCAGTTGCATAGCCATGAATGTTACAGAAAATGAACTCTGCTAAAGGAAGAGTCCTTGATCCCATCATCTGGAGATGAAAGTTGGCTCACTCATTCACTGCCTGATCCCTAGAGTCCTGGCTATTCCCTATTCTGGTCACCTACCATCCTCTTGCTGTAGTCTCTTCTGTCTAGAAAAGCAGTGGGAAAGCCTACATGAAGTCACCCGTGCTTTCATCTCATCCATCCACTGAGCTGTACAGGAACAGCATCGGTCTAGTTGCTGTAGTGCCTTTAATTGTTACAGAACCATACTTTGAGGAAAAGTGCCTTTTATTCCATCCCTGATGACTCCTGCTTAATAGTCTGTTCTCAGACACACACACGGTAGCTTCATTTATTTTCCTGAGTAAAGTCAAATCCTTAAGACAAGGCAAAACTGTCTGAGAATATCACTCATCCTGGATCGAAACCAATCTTGATGGTGACAGCTACAACAGGCAGTAACAGCAAGGAGCAGACAGAGCTGATGTATGTCTTCTGAGACCCTACCTGTGAGATGGACCTCATCTCCCATCTGTCTGAAAGGTGAGCCACTTACCCGTGACTCCCACAAACAAACAATACTCAGTCCAAGAATTGTCATGGCCAGACTGGAACCTAACTGGGTCAGGAACATCCTCCTGACTGGCACAAGGAGATAAATGTTATTCATCAGTTAAGCTACTGGGTGTCCTACTACCTTCGAGAAACACAGGATGCTAAGATTAACAGACTAGCTCAGCACCCTGAGAGTCAATGCTTTCAACAGCTGGAGTTCTACAGGTTTTCCACAAGCATCACTACAGCCTCCTCCATGCTTAGCTTCGTTCAGCTGTTCTTTGCTCAGGTGCTGGTTTCACAAAGCACTCTGAAAGCAGAGAGGCTGCACATTAGACTTCTGACATAAGGCAGGTATCAAGCTGGATAGTAGGAAAGCAGAGTCCAGACATTACCTGCAGGGCTAGCACAACATTTTCAGTAGCACTAGCAGAAACGGCAAACAAAAGAGAGGAAACACCAAAGCTGGGATGTCTCAGAACAAAGCTCTAACCCATCGACCAGTGTGAACATTTACTCCTGGTCAAAGTACTCCATTTCAGACAATGCAGATAGCTTTCCCCCATGCCTGTAATCCCATACTCAGAATTAAATTCCAAGAATCTCTTTCTTTACAAAATGTCCATTACTAAAGGAAAGATTTTGCTGTTGGAAGCTGCATCAAAATTTTAAGCTGCAAGTCCAGCTCACTTCCCTATAGAGAAGCTGGAAGGTGGAAGAACCTTGCACCACTAAAATAAATTATTTCCTCAGGATCTCCCTGAGCAATAACAAAGTACCAGTCCCTCTAACCCTGATGTGGCCATTGGGAAAATGCTGATTTCCTGTTTCCAGATGCAGCTGATCAGCACAATGACCTGGCTTGTTCAGCATCCCACTTCTTTTCACCTCACAATAAACATCTTGTGCAGCTAGTCACCTTCCTGTTGCTCTAAACCACTTCCACAACTCAGTCTGTCCGTGACTGGCCTCCAGCAGCAGACAGTGTTTCCTGATCCAGAGAGTACAGCCAGAGTCACCAGCAACTATGCTTGTGTGGAGAGAGAAGGTGGAAAAGATAATCTCTCAAAGTGCACACGAAACAGTGTCACTGCACACTCTATCTGGCATGATATAAGCATCTTATAGTATATGCAAAACGCACAGACCAAAGCAGAGTAAAGCTGAAGCACGTACATACAAGTATACTTCTGTTCACTTCTTTCCATTCCATCATGCTGAAAAAGAAAGTAGTGACTTGTGAGCTACTTATTCTCTCCAATAGCGCAGGCTGTGGAAGCACATGCTCCAACCTGCCCCATGTTCCCCACCCTCCCCTTGCACATAGAAATGCTTCCCCTTATCTTAATTTGCTCTTTCATCTTCAGCTGTCTCCCACTTGAACAATGCTCATTAAATCCACTCTCTTCTCTCTGTCTTTTTGGAGAAATATTACTTCACCTGCATCTCCTGTTTGTGAGGATGGAGCCACACTTGTCAATCGTTCAGACAGATTGGAATCACAGTCCTTCAAGAGCACACAACTTCTCCACTCCCAGTCATTTTTTTGTGTTTTAATTTAAAGCACTCTCTCTTTCTCCCCCTGCTAACAAAGGAGGTTCTCACTTGTTATACCAGTGTGCAGTGAGAGCAGGGTAGAAGACAACTCTCTGCTGCCAATAAACTTCCTTCTGCATCCCATCTGCCCAAAGCGACTCTTATTCCATGGTTCAGGAGGAGCAGTAGTGGCCCCTTTCTACTGAGATCTTTGAAGCTTATTGTGTTCTCCACAGCTCTTCAGCTCCCAAGCAATAGAGCTGAAAGTGCTACCATAGCAGGAATATCGCTGTAGTTCCTAAGGAAGGGAGCAGTTTCCTCAGCCTTCTGCTCTTCTAACAGCTCTGTTAGCATGGCTGAGCAGCTTCCTTATCCCTTCCCCAGCTTTCTGGAGATGCTCTGCAGAGCTCTGCTCACAGCCCCTACCCCCACCATTGCATCTGGATAATAGCTGACATAAAATCCCCTCTAGTTCTAGCTGTGCACTCTAGATCAGCCTGCTTCTAGCCAGACTACAATTTCAGCCTGTTTCTCAAACATCTTCTTTCAGAGAGTCATCTCTGTGTTCACATTCAACAAAGCTAAAGCACAGTTCCTAATCTTCTCACTCAAACCATCCCTCCTGTCTCCTTTCTCATCAAACAGACAATGTCACCAACTTTCTGTCAAGCATGGCTGCAGCCTTGGCCTTCTGATCAACACTGACCTCCCTTCAGATCTCATTTTGAGGCCAGGTCTGAATCTAGTACTAGACAGAGTACTAATGCTCACAAGTGGCAGGTGACAACAATCCCACTGTCCTTCCCCCTGTCCCCCCCAAAGTTCCCATTTCTCTTGAGCCACACACGTAATAAGACACGTAGGGGTCCTTAACATAACCAAAACCCCATGATCTAATTCCTGCAGACATATTCCCAAATAACATATCACCCGTACAGACTCCAGCAGCCTGCTGCGAAGACATCACATTTGGAAAGAATGGTCAAATCATAGAAAAGCCCATGCTGGAAGGGACCTCAAAAGACCATCTGGTCTAACTTTTCACGGGAAAGGGAACGTAGGCAAGATTATCGCATCCTAAAAATCTCCAGTGATGGGGACTCTACCACGTTCCTGGGGAGGTTGTTCCTGTGATTGATAGTTCTCAATGTAAAAAAATACTTTATTCTATCAAGACGAAACCTCTCCCAAAATACCACAGAGAAGTGCCACAGAGAGGAGGCCAGTTGGCACAGTAAGCAAGAAGGTAAGATTTAAGAAAGTACCCAGAAGCAAATGAATTTCCCAGACCATTTTGACACCAGGCATAAACACATCCCTGCCATGCACTGGCTGAAACCTGAGTAAAAAAGGGTCAACAGACTCCCAACAAACAGGCTCTATGTTAAGTCACAGCCAGGCAGAGGGAGGCTCTGCCCAGGACTGCAGAGATGCCCCAAGGGCCCTGTCAGCTGTAAGCCTGCACAACAGCAGCAGTCCTATGAGAAATAACCAGCTGCCAGAGCCTGAGGATATATAGGGACCTTCGGGAACGCACATCACCTGTGCCTCATCTCAAATGCCTCTGATTCAGCTTCAAAAGCCTGGGGGCTTTAAGAAGTGTATGACAGAAGGAGTGGTGGGGGAGAAATGTCTATGAGCAGGTTTATGTGACTATACAGAGAGCGGTTAGGCGATGTCTGCAGGTGTATATTTGGAAGAGGTGGGCTACAAGTATCTGATCAGCAACCAAAGCTGTGCCAGGGCTTGCATGCAGAGTTAAGCAGGAGGCATAAGGCAGTGCATTTATGTGCACAGCTTGTGTGGGGAATGGTATGCAAACTCCTCCATCCCCTGGCAAGTGAAGAACAGGGTCAGGGTGGGTGTTTGTGTGTGTGTGCGTGCGCAGGCAGAGTGGGCAGGGAGAGCAGAGGGCCGTGTTGTGGGGTACGTATCTGGCAGGACAGCACAGCATATATGTGAGTGTACACTATGCTGACAGACCCTTCTGCTCCAGCCCCTAGAACAGAGAGAGCGCGCCATACTCCTGTGAGTACTACATGGAATGCTTTTACATGTCTCCTCAGAAAGGGATGAGGGAAAAGTGTTTCTGAGCCTGGGACAAAGAGCAGGAACGACAGAAGCAGCACTGCACAGTCCAGAAGCCTATTACCAGGGTAGACAGAGGCACAGTACAAGGAAAACACACAGACGGCAAAGGCTGGTCACAGCCAGATTCTGCCGACCTAAGTCCCTTCCTTAGGCTTTGGTCCTAATTACATTGATGCAGGCGTGATAGAGTTTAATTGAAGCACAGCATTGCCTCAGAGTAATAGGACAGGGAAGTACATGTAGCCTGGCAGATGTGATTCTTTAATTTCTATCAAGAAAGGGATATAATGAGGTCACTGCACTATAAGATGCATGCTAAAAAGGTGGTAAAACCCTGCTGAAGATGTAAAGCTCATAAGCCAGTCATGTGCCTTGATGGGGTACCAAAACACCAGCACACCTGGCAGGCCAGACCATGCAAGAGGCACAGCTGGACAGCAGTCCATACCACAGAGAATAAGGTACAGGGACTGAAGAGAAGTAGAGGTAGAATAACTAAGAGATCTGGACAGGACCCTGGATTTTGTATTCTTTGCAGCCTACTCTCAGAAAAAATGTCCAGAGATCCAGAAAAGTCATTTGAGAGAGACAACTGCACAGCAAATTAAATCCACAACTAACTCTGCCAAAAGCATCCCTGGCACCATGCTGGAGAAGGGGTTCCATGCATCCCCTAATGACCAGTCATACAAGTCTTGGAGCCCAGAACTCTGTCTTCTCCAGAGAGGAAAGTCCTATGCTAAGCCAGCCACATTATTTCCTGCTTCTTCTCCTCTGAATATCAACCTCTATTTTCTCCTCCTGCCCATATTTTCCCTACTTTTCATGTCTCTGCTCTGATCCATCTGCTCCTTCCACAGTTTATTTATCTGTCTCTTCCTCCTCTTCCTCCCATGTTTTTTCCCTTGCCCCCAGACCTTCTTGTTGGGCTGACAGGTCCCTGGTTCGGTGGTGTAACTCAGATGATTTACTGTCCTTAAAGCAGCGTCTGCTCTCATGTAAATCACCCTCCAAACCCAGCCTGTGAAATAGGCTTGTTCACTAAACTCTATGAATAGGAAAGTAGGCACAGCTGGCCTATTCATAATCAACATAAAAAATAGATTAGCACTTTACAGATTAAACATTATCGTTTCAACAGTTAACATAAATCAACTACACTTACAGACCTAGCATTGCTGGTGCCACTGCAGGGTGACAAGCATTGCAAAGGGAAGAGCTGCCAGCATGGGGCGCAGTGGGAAACAGCTAGTTTCTTTTCCACCTTGAACGTAAGTTCTCCTCTGGCACCCCCAGGGTGTACTGCTATAGGTTGTTACAAGGAGAAAAGTGGGCTAAGGAAACAAAGGTAGGGGGTTAATTTTCATTAATTCACATGCATTTCCAAACAATCCAGCAACCCACTATTCTAGAGCCAGAACCAAATTGCCCTACTTTCCTCCCTAGGGCTGATGCAGCTCAAAACCAGATGGAGTAACAGAGTCAGCCTCTGGAACAGGAACAGGACTGGGAGCCTCTAAACACTCACTGGTATCTAGCTGTTTCCTATAGTTCAAAATCACTGGACTCCTGTGGATGAGGTAAAAAGCAGTTTGGTGGATTCTATCTAATGTAAGCAGGGGCACGTATCTCAGAAAACACATCATCATAACCTGGGCAGCCACCTGACCAAAGAAGGGCCGAGGACGAAGATCCACTCCAGACATGTCCCATGAACAGCAACGCCAGGAGAGAGTAGCCCAGAGTCTGCTACTGGTCAGGCTGCACCTCCTCCTTCATTGGGTACAGGACACCAAGTCACTGGAGATGCTCAAAACAACACACTGTCATCAGTGTGCTATGGTTGTGTAGTCAACAGGGAGACAAGGCCCACAGAACCAGTACAGTCCATACCCTTCCTTTCCTCCCTGCTCACTTCCTGAGAACCACAGCGTCTCAAATGTTTAGCTTGGAGCAGCCAACCTGTAATTCCTGAGCTGGTCCTGATGATTGCAAGGGATTGACAAAGGCCGTTGACAGGATATCCATTAAGAACCAGCCTCACAGCTCTTTCAAACAAAAAGAAAAAAAAATGAAAGAAGAGGTTAGGTTACCCGCCTAAAGGACAAATGACAGCCTGGGACAGGAGGCGTGGGCTTAGAGGTTTTCTTGGCAGCCAGGACAAAGACACTAGCAGTTCATGAAGGACAAGGCAGCAAAAGTTACATGGAGAGACGACTTTAGTATAACCCCTCTTAACCAGCCCCAGTCATTTTAATTGCTATAGCCTCCTCCTAGCCTTTCTTGATAAATGGGAATAACAGTTAATAGACCTGAACCCATCAGTTACATCCAATAAGGTGTTTGGTAAAACTAGCTTTGTTCTCCAACTCACAGCTGATACCACCTCAGTTTCATTCATTATCTGAAATGAGCCAACTAATGTATATTTTCTACTAATCATTTGAAATTTGGAAGGGTGGGTGCTGAACAGCCTCTTCCAAGAACTTGCCAATTTGAGATGGAGTGGTTATATGAGCTTTGTAAGGGAGAAACTCATGGGTTTGCTTCAGCTGAGCTCTTCTGGCACAAGCAATAGGTCATGTGAGTTTATTGCTTCAGTTCTCACAGACAGCTTCACAGGTTTGGCTCTGAACCATGCATCCTGTAAAACCAAAGCACTGCAAAGCTTACAGAAAATAAGTGCAAAATGTGCTTAATGTTCACAAACTTAACTTGATTTCCAAAGGGAACATGAGAAAACCTCCTCTCTCTCAGGCTGGCCTGCCTACAAGGGACTGACACACTTTGCTCACTAATGGTGGAAAGACCTTTAAGACCCCTTAGATCTCAAGTTTTGTTTCAATTCTCAGAACAAAAAAGTATTTTAAGTGTGAGGTTTCCCGTAAGGAGAATTTCCAATGTTCTCACTGAAAGCTTTTTCACAGGGAGGAAAACCTGCGGGCAGGGTTGAAGTGCTTTCTATAGCTCAGCATCCTTCCATGGAATCAGGAGCTGTCTCTCAGACAGATCCCAGAAGTGCCATAAAACAGAGCTTATTAGGTCACTGTTCATCTTAAAAATTCATAAAAATGCTATGTGTCTACTCTGTGTGTTAGGAAAATGCAGATACGTCAAGGTCGGGCCCTGTAGCTTCTTATTTTATCTTATGTCATTTGTTTCATCTACAAATAACCTATTGCCAAAAGTCACCAGACTCAGTGCGTCATGTTTTCATGTTCTTGATGGGTCAAGAGCCAAGTAACTGGGCAGATGTAAAATTCTGAAAGAAAGCAGGAGATGCTAACCAGACAGAATCAAGTAGGATGCTAAAAGATCAGTCAGCAGGGACATGACAGGATTCCCTGCTCCCTCAGAGAAAAATCAGGCATACTAAACCCAGCCTATATCTAGAGCAGAACATCAAGTAAGAGTATTTCTGAGTGTATCAGCAGCGGGCTTTGAAACAGAAGCCCGTCCCTCCACACGGCAGCTCAGTGTTTCTGCCCCTGCCCATATCCCATTCTGTCATAAATGAGAGTGCTGAGCAAACGAGATACACATCACATTTGAAAAAAAGAAAGTCTCCAGATGCAAGAAGGCCACATAAGGACTATTAATCCCAGTTACAGATACATTTCCAGTGACTGGAACTGGAAGCGTTACCCATGTGTTGAGAGGTGGTTTCTGCCGATGGCTAGAGCACTGCTGTGCAGCACATCCACCAGCTCCGCAGGACGTGGACACTGAACACAGCCCAACACAGCTGCGGTGTGCATTGCCAGCCAAGATTTGTTTGCATCAGAGTAACAACACTTCAGGTGTCATCAAAACACTGAGAAAACCGTACTGAATGGAGTTTACCATCTGCACACAAGACACTGGGAGCCAACAAATTCCATGCAGGTATGTCATACATTAACCCCCCGGCACCTGAAGAATTTGGAAATTAAAGGAAAAAATGTCACTAAGTATGCAGATCAGAACTACTCCTTACCGGGCCACTCCCTGTTGCATTTTCTGATCTCAACTCTTTCACTTCTTTGCAGAAGGCCCTCCAAGAAACCCTTCAGAAAATTCACCGTCCAACCTCCTGTATTGTAGATCTTATTAACTTGAAGGAAGCCAAAGGAGATTATCCTCTAATCTATGCACAAAACATTCCCTCTCTTAGGCAATGGGGCTTAGAGCACCCAGGAAGCAGCTGCCACGAGCAGGACTCTGCCAGATCCTCTCCCAGGAGCTGTGAGTGGAGAGAAAACCCACGGAAGGAAGGAGTACCCTGTCCCAATGACGCCCTAGCAATGACACTGTGCTGTCCTTGGTGTGACACTAAAGGTCAGTAACACCAGAGCTAGCAAACACAGTGAGCGGGGACATGAGGGACAAATTAAGGTGGAGCACCGGAGCCACACAAAGCTCCCTGTTTGCTTTCCCCATCTGCCCTTGGCAGTGCAGCAGCAGTTCCGGACAGCTACTGCCGGCACAAGGACTCGGTGCAGAGGCAGCCACACTGAGATCTGCTGGCGGCTGGGACCTCTTACCAGAGCCAGGGCAGGGAGAGCATGGCAGAGGCTGCAGCAGCAGCGGGACCGGCACAGGCAGCCACTCCTGCCTTTCACTTGAGTAATGCGGGCCCATTTGTCCTGGGTGACATTAATGCTATTTGCCATCCATCTCAGACTCTTTACATTACCTTTTTATGGCCAAAATCCTTTTCATAATTGATAAAAATCTCTTTTTTATATCCCGAGTTATTGAAAAAAATGTGACTTTTTTTATTCCTCATTACAGTTTTAATACAAATGTGTTTTGTATTGACGGCTGCTTGGAAGCCCTGACGAGCCTACTGAGAGAGGCTCAGAGGGGTGGGAGAAGGGCCAAATCCTCCCATCCCACTTCCCAGCCCCTCACACAGTCAGAGTAATGCCAGTAACACCACAGCCCAGCCTCCGCTCTGGTGGGCGATGGAGGGTGAGTAACGTCCTGCAGGAAGAGATTTCCTGTGATGGACGTAACACCCGTAGCAGGCAGAAGAGGCCCTTGCTGACCTACATCTAGTCTCCCCGTGTCTGTTAGTGATGTACGCAAGGGCCAGCTTCACAGAGTACCCCAGCACAGCATAGCCGGAGTGGGGTACTTAAGGACAGAACCAGGGTCACAAGCTATGGGAGACCCAGCTATTCCACAGAGCCATTCAGCATCAGTCCCACAGCCCCAAGCAACCATGAGAGCAGCCGCACACTGGCTGTGCCACGCATCAGTGCTTTTGGGCAGAAGACTCGACCACAAGGTTGTGCAACACCGGAGGAAGCAGGCACGTGTCCTAGCATCCTGGATGGGTTAGACAACACTGCCAGCCTGGGAAGAGGTTTTCTGGGGACATAACAGGATCTGCAGCATCGTGACCTGAAGACCTTGTGATCTAGCAGAGTAAATGAACCTTCTCTAGCACAACATATGGTGCCAGCTACAGAAAGTGGCTCATATTCCCTTGGGAACAACTTGGACGCTGTAGGACATGCAGGGTAATACCCAACAGCTTATAGAAGGCCTAGCTGCTCTCCCACAGGGCTGAGCACTGCTTCAATGGCTCTGCAAATCAGAAGTAAGCACATGTCTCACCAGAGCTTAAAATGCTTACCAAGAGTTTCAGAAGGAAGGGAATCAGTCTGTCCTTCTCCCTTTCACTGGCACAGCAAAGACTGCCATGCTATACCAAGAGTGCAGACAGAAGTAGGAGTAAAAAGAGGAGTCTCTTCTGTTCCCTCTGTCTTTTCTCGGACTCCAACAGTTTGAGTGCAGGAAGTCTCTTGCTGTGGGGATTAGCACCCTGCTGTGGTCTCATTCTGAATCTTTCCCATGGCAGGTTCATATGGGCATATGATTCCTCCTGTCAAATGGCCGTGTGACATTGCTGCACATCATTGCAGTGACCATGCTCCCAGGGGTATATGGGTACATTTCAACAGTGGATGAATAAAGCTCATGTACCCGATCTAGAAAACACTTTGGGGACCTCTGGAGCAATTTAAGGTAGAGGGACAAAGGGGAGCATCCTTCTTAGCCACGGTTTTGCTGCAGGAACAGTGACTTCTCAGACGAGGAGTATCTGTTCCTTACTGCACAGCCTTGGTGCTATGCCAGGTAAAAGGATAGGAATCCAAGGAGAGCAAAGCCATTTTAGCAAAGGCTGGGTCCCCCAAGCATCAGTATCTGTAAAAATGCATCCTGCTTTACAAACCCCAGCACAGGAGGTTCCTCTACCACACGTGTGTTGCTTACAAATCACAGTCAACTCGCTGACGTATCCTGCCCTGCTCAATCAGCAAGCTCCATTATTGTACGGCTGCAGGAGGCTTCTTGCAAATGGCAAAATAGTCCTTGAACAACAGGTAAAAGCTGCAATTAACTGTGGATGAAAAGGATGGTCTCCTTGGAGGTGCTGGCTGATCAAGCAATTAGAAACTACTTCCCATTACCTGCACTCCCACAAAGCAGAGCTGGACTGACATCCTTCCAAATGACTGTCTTTCCATCAATTTAAGCCCTTCATATGATTTGGCTTCAGCAGAGAGAAGCCTCCACCTCTGGGCTCGCCCCAGACCTTTCTCACAGCTTTGAACAAAGCAAGCCCTGGAAGCAACACATTCAATCACTGGTGTGCTCTCCCTATGGAGCCTTTTTTGCCCCTCAGCCTTTCTGGAGTGCAGCAAACTCAGCAGCAATGGTGTAAGTGTCTGTGCAGATGTGGAGACCTGGGGTCCAAGCAGAGAGCTGGTCAGGATTTCTTGGGACCCCTCAATTAATAGCATCTGAAACGGCTCAGATTCAGCAATTTCCTCTCATCTCTGTGACAGCTTCAACAACTGTTAGCAAGAGGCCAGAGACGTGAGGATAAGTCAAGGGGCAAGGAGGAAGGAGAGACCCTGACTCCTATGGCAGGCGAGGCTGGCTCTGTGCCCTGTGCCAGACCCTCGCCCCCCAGGCAAAGATGCAGCCTGGACACAGAGCACCTGTGGGAGAGACCCTAACAGACCATGCTGGCCTCATGGGGATGCTAACGTTATCCTTGTCCTAACTTGCAGTTGTACAACCTCAGACCAGACACAGGAGCAGGGACTAGAGGATCAGCTTGATGGGAACCTGCCAGAAAGGAGCATAGGTGGAAGAACTGAGGTATTTCTAAAGGGACCGTGGTGAGATGGGTAGGGAAGGAATGTGTCCCACCAAGAAAAATTACCTCCAACATGACTAAAAGCCTGGGTAGAGTATTTAGTACACAAACACACTGAGGGGGAGAATAAGCAGTCTTGGGGAAAAGGTCAGAAAGCTGATTACAAAATGCCAGTGAGTAAGGATGGGCTGGAAGCTGATGAGCAATGGGCTCTGGAAAGTGACATCTTGCTGTACACAGGAGAGGGATTACAGTGGTGCTGAGTGGGTAGAGCTATGCTGTGGCCTACTGGGATGTACAGATCAGATAGGTGACTGCAAACCAGGAGGCATTTTAGGACTAGAAACAGGTAAAAGAGTGTGTTGGCATAGACAGGGGTGCACAGTGAAGTCAGGAGATGTCACAGCATTTAAACTCATTGTCACTGCACAGTGGCAGAGAAGCAAGACCCACAGAGTCATATTAGAACTGCACTGGAAAGTACTGGAGCCAGACAACAGAAAGACACCAATGATATTTGGAATAGCAGGGTTGTAAAAGCTGCCAAGTCATTCTGCAGCCACTCAGTCTTACGAGAAGGGATGCTCTGGAATGGCCTTGATCAGAGTAGAGAGAAGCAGATGTACTTTTGAAAGGGGAGAGTTTCACAACAGCCCCATCAGTATTAGCAATGAGCGAGTGATAAGCTCCTCTGAGTACCTTGTCCATGGAAATAACACACAGAAAGACCTACAGGAAAAGTCTTTCTGACAGACACCAAACGGCTGTCAGGTGGAACTGGCTTGGCCAAACTCAGAGTTGCCCTGGGTTCTGCACCTCTGCTCTGGGACCAAACTAGCATTACCTCTTCAGTATCCCTATATCCCAGGGCCACAAGCCAGTCTCTTTCAACAGATCTGCCAGCAGGAGGAAATGGCCCTAATCCCAGTGCTGGCAAAACATTTCTTCCATCATTTCTAGTTTTTAAGTACAATGATTTTGCACTTTTAAGGTGCAGCCACTCCAAAAGATTCATGTTCCAGAGCCTCTCACCAGTCTTTCTCCCTAAATCTCTGGTGTTCAAATTTCAGCAGAAGTTGCCTGGCTCTGCTCTGCATGCACCTTGTTGAGTGAGAGAGCTTAGCTGAACCAGCTATGTTTCCCTGTGTCATTAATAGCCCTGCAGAGAAAATGACAATTGTGGGGTAGGGAACATACTCATTTCGCATTCATTTTCCACGCCTGACACCTTTTCACTTTCATAACCTTGTTCAAGCAGGGAAAATGTGAACAGAGGTAGGAGAGACTCCTTCATTCATACCTCATCACCCATTCTTATGCACACAGCTTTTCCCAACTGACCCAAGGCACCCATCCAGAATAAGCCCTTCCTGTGGTAACTCCACCATCTCGCCAAAAGACTCTTACTCTATGATCTTGCTGGTGAGCATTTCCAGGAGTCGTCGTAAAGATTTCTTTGTGCATCCTCTCCCACTGCTACTGCTCATGCTGTTCTGAGAATCCCACCCCAACCTCTTGCATACAGCACTCAAGGGAATGATCACCTCCCACCATCACTTGGCCAAACCACTATGGCTAAGATTAGAAAGCCAGCATCTGCTCACTACTGATTACTTTTATCCCAATGATCCCTGGTAGGTACACAGATTCACCCTAGACTTAAAACAGGGTTTGACAGGGCAACCCACTAGTCAGCATATATGATGCCTCTCCTTTTGTGTCCAATCATCATACATGCCATTTGCCTTTAAATCAGTATATTACCTCATGCAGCAGAGCTACATGCTGCAGGTCCCAGCCTCCAGCCATGATGCTGGCCTAGAATGGGAGTTTCCCCATCAGCAGTATCACGCAAGTCTGGGTGGTGACAACAGAGCCATGTTGAACTGCTTGTAAAGCCACCTCACAAGCCTTCTGCCTTTGCTCAAAGATCAGTCCCATTGGCATGCTCTCCATTTACACCAGTCTTCCCACAAAACCACTCCATTTGTCAAACACCCGGGAGTCTGATAAGATTCTCAGGAGTAGGTCACATCAGAAGACAGGCTATTTCTAATTGACTAAAGATACAATACTTCTATACACAAAATTGGCTTTTTTTGATCTTCATGCCCTTTTGCAAGCTCTAGCCTAATTTGTCAGCTTGTCACATTCCTCCCTAGGTATCTCTGTACTTCCAGTTGCTGTTTCCCCCATTTGTTCTGCACTGATCCAAACTGTATGTAATTACTTCTTGCCTACACTTAAGATTCATCCGAGAAGCCTGCTCTTGCACCTTGTGGGGGAACTGGAAGTCCTACCACTGAATTTGAGAGCAGCAGGGTTACACCTAGGCCCCCTGGGAAGGTTCCCTCACTGTCAATTTCTCTTCTATTTGAATTCATTTGCAAGTTCCCAGGTGTGATGCTGGCCCCAAGGGGGAAAGTTTCAGGATCCCCCTTTGCACTCCCTTCCGCTCTGACACTCCACCTTGCCATTCTGCCATCTATATTTCAGCTAAGTATATAGTATTTAGGATGTACTGAGGATGTAGCTACACTGAAATTAAATTTGTTCCTGAAGTAACCCTATTAAATTCTCTGGGCATCAGCAAAGACAACTTTGGTGCATTAGGTTCCCCAAATCGTTTTTGCTTTTAAATACCTTGATTGGGTACTTTGTAACTAATGGAAATGGGCATTTACCTCTGCTTTTAATACTGCCCAGTTCCACCAGCTCCTTTATTTGATATGTGTCATTCTCTTCATTTCTCTCTTTTATCATTGCTCTCCTTCTCTCATTAACATTTCCTCTCTATGCGTTTCTTCCCATTTCTACCTTTTCTTTTCTCCCTCTCTGTCTCTTTAAATATCGCACAGCACTGCCCATGAGGGTGAAGTGAATGCTAAGAGGGAAGGCTGCTGTGGATGCTGGATTCGAGCTGCCTCACTGGAAGTCAATGAGGCATGGAAGGCTCGTCTAATTCCCAAAAAACTGAAAGAAACCAGGACATATCAGAGGCAGCTGAGCACGCACTTGAGAGAAGAGAAAAGGGCCCACCTTTGCACACCTGCCTTGGTCTCTGCGAGACGCCACACAAACTGAGCCAGAGGTGGCTGCTGTGGTAATTTAATGGGGGCTAACCTCCGGGTGGCTTTCCGTGGCTCCTGCGGAGGGGAGATTGCCAGATAGAGGCCCATGGAGCAGCAGGTGTCTGTAGGGAGCAGCCAGCCTGCCCTGCTCCGCTCCATATATCCACTGAGCTATGAAACACAGCTGGTACCAGCCCTGCTACAAGGATGCAGTGCGTAGAGAGGGAGCATCTTGCAGATCAGAGGCTGACATCAACCCTGCCATTTCCTGCAGGGAAATATGAATTGTCATTCCTGACTAGACAATACCTAGACTCTTAAACTACACATAGGCAGACCCACTCCATCCAAATCTGCCCATAACATACCCACTAGGTGCAAATACTTCACTTACACTCTTGTGTTTCCCCTATGCCACATTACCACACAGTCAGACAGCCCAGAACAACCTAAAACAGCCCCACAAACCTCTATATATGAGCAATGAGCTCTACGTGCTGAGACCCTTCTTTAATCTCCTGTCTTCCACCCCCTCACATGCACCTTCTCTACCATTGCCTTTGTACACTGTTACCTCCTGCTTCCCTCTCACCACGTCAGCTGTGATCCTTGAAATGCCTCTCCTCAAGCTGGGCTGAAGTGTGAGGGGACCTCTTGTAAGGGGCAAGATGCAAAGTAGCAGAACACCCTCTCTAAACACCGCGGTTACTTCCCTTATGTATAATGAACAGAGGCACCTACCTCTGATCTCAGTGCTGCGGGCTGCTGAGGGTTAGTGGTGACACAGACTCCCGGGCTACCGCGATACATGACTGCAAGCACCAAAAGTGATTTATGCTATTATTTTCTTTGGGGGTTAATTAGGGGCTTAGGAAAGTAAAGGGCTGTCAGGGCTAGCTGGAATTTGTCTAGTGCAGTCAGGGGAGAGCAGTCGTCCCTCACAGAGCTCTGCTAATATATCTTTGTCCTGAACATCAATACCTCCAGCTCCCACTCCTCAGTGCGGCAGACAGCCCTCCATCCTGACCTCCAGCAACCCTGTTAGTCTTAGCATAACCTCCAGAGTAGGCTGCTCTGCTGAGTCCTGCCATTTCCACCGGGCAGCTTTCACACCCTTAATCCTCTGTTATCTTCTCCTTCCCTAATGCTTGCCCATAATGTCCATCAATGGACAGGGAATATTTGCACAGCATTCTCCCAGGGGCAAGGAGGAGATATCTCTCCTTGGTATCTCTTGCAGCTGAGAACCACCAAGGACATCCTTGCTCCTGTTTTCTTTCCTCTAGCTGCTCATGGCTTGCTGAGGCCCGAGAAGCAAACACCGGCTATGGCTCCCCCTACCTCTTTGCCCAGATCCTCACGGATAACTTGCTCAATCTCCTGCCTGGTGCTCTGCGGAGCCTGGCTGTGCAGCACTTTGAGGGTGCGGGTGTACTCCTCAGGCAGCAGGTAGTCAAGCGCTCCCAGGTGCTGTCCCACCTTGATGAAGGTGCCTCGGTTGGCGCAGCACAGCTCTCGGAGGCGCTCAGCAGAGCGCAGGTGCACCTACGGAGAGACCAGAACATCAGCAAAGGCCTTTTGCAGTCTGTTACATGCACATGCCCACATACATTCTTTTTATTTGTCCGGTATTTAAGTAGACCAGGGATTTCTTTTCTTGATTTTGAGCATCATAATCTAATGTGTCAGCTAAGTACTAGGACTCTGGTTTGATTTAGGGGGCTGAACCAGACCAGGACAAGATGCTCCTGACTATAAGGGGCTTCAACTTTTGTTTGCAAGGCACCATGATCAGTGACAGCACGTTAGTTTTTGGCTCTGTCCAGGGCTACATCCTTGCACAAAATAAGATGTCCAGCCATAGGGCAGCATTAGTTTGCCACTGTGATCCCCCACTACAATGCACAATTTGGGAACCCCTTGTCAAAAGACAAAAGTCAGGACCACAACCATGCATGTTAGACTCTTAGTGTGAGCATGATGAATTAAAGTGAGAAGAAAACCGCAAATATCATCCCAGAAACTTCCAGGAACTTGGAAGAACCCCCTGTTAAAAGTCATAACGACAGATGTCTAACTGGTAGTGAGGAGGACAAGTATCTCCTCCATCCTCCTCAGCTCTCCCTGACACACCACAAGGGGAAATTACATCCCTTCAGTACAGCCAGGTCTTGCTCTTACTGCTCACATTGCCAACAAAGTCTGCAGTGACAATGGCTTTAGAAACTAAGAATTAGACTTGCCAACTTTGTTCACGTTGGCCAAAATACATACACCAAATGACAAAACCCATCACCAACCACTTCCCTGGTTTGGATTTCAGCTCCTGAGGTTCATTGTGCCTCTCAAGAACAGCCACCACATCCTTCAGTGACAATGATTTATTCTGCCTTTATTACTCTCACTAGAAAAGCCTCTTGCCAAGGACACAGCTATATTCAATATTCTTTAATAAACTTCAGATAAGTTTACCCTGATACATTAATAAAATCTAAGCAAATCAATGACAAAAAAATAACTCCACACCCATCTCCTGCTAATGCCTGGCACCTGTCTGCATGGAGGCTCCTAATTCCTCTGGCTTCTGTGGCAGAAGTCATTGAAGGTCAAACCCTGTGTCTGCAGACCTCAATCTGCCCAAGATCCGTGGTGAGGGACTCCACCAAAAGCCTAGAAGTACGTGGCATAAAGGAACACCACCACAAACATGCATGAACACCACACACCCCCACATACCCACCCCATTTAGTGTCTATCTTTGCCCTCTGTGCAAAGCAGTGCTGTGTCACATCACGGGACAGGGCAAGTGTCTCGCATTTGGGAATGCGTCATGGGACAGACTGGGTGCGGAGCTGCAAGTGCATGAAACATGGGCCTACCAGAGCGTGTGGAGAAGGCACAATGTGCAAACATTGATGCACACATGATGCACACACGCACACATTCTCCTAGGTGGGGGCGCACAGGCAAGTGTAACTGACACCAGAAGCGTGAGCTTCCCCCAACATACTGCCTGCTCAAAAGCACTCGCAAATACATAGGCAGAAAATAACATCCATGAGCACGCATGAATTCTCCCACACTATTGTGCTGCGTTTTGCACACCAGCTTTAAAGCTTCTGCTGTAACAAGCAAGCCTCTGCCCTGTCTGTTTCCCTGCTCTCCTCCCCTTTGTGCAGCAAGGGCAAAAGCAAGCCAAAAGGGGACAAAGGAAGCTGTGAAAGAGGACGAGAGAGCAAGAGAAGCAAGGAGGGAGTAATGGGATGAAAGAGAAAGGCGGTGGGAGGGAGGGAGCCAGAGCAGCTGGGTAGTTTGTCACAGCACTGGGAGTGCAGCCCATTACAGGGAAACAGCTTTTATGTAGCTCCGATAATCGCCCTCTGCCCGCTGCCTCCAGCCGTGGAGGAAACCCCCCGCCAGCAGCAAAGGGGAAGGGGAGCGGTAGCCAGCCGACCCCCCCAAGGCGTCGGGCAGCCACAGCCCAGGGCACAGGCGGAATACAGTGGCAAGATTCCTTGCAAATGTGCTCCAAAAATCCCAGCACTGAGCACGGGCCAGCCCAGGGCCCTGCAACCTCCGGCAAGCACAGCAGGAGCCCATCAAATGACTCCAGGGTGCGGCAGGGCTCAGGACAGACCGGCAGCAACGCGGGGGCTGTAGCACAGTGCTGGACGGGAGGCCAGGCAGTCAGCTCAGGGCAGAGGTGCTGGCTCCAATGCACCTACCCCCTCCATATGGATTGCCAAGGAAGATGGAAAAAACAGGATGGAAAACTCATGTAGCTGAAAAGGCAACTGGTTATAGCCACACTTGGATGCAGGGTGTATCTTCATGACAGTCACTGCTGAGATAAAGGCATAGCTTCTCTCTCCTCTAGCACAAGGACAGAGGAAATTTTGGCCCTCTCAGATTTATCCACCCCATAAAGAACCCAGTTGGCCTCATGGACACAGCAGTCTTGGCCAAGAGAGACAAGAGCATCCTTACAGAGGGCTCCAGGAACAAAACCCCCAAGCACAGCATCCTCCACCATGCTATCACAACTGGCTTGGCTAAAACTCCTAAGAGACAGCTGCCTTGGCTGGCTGTCCAGAGCAGGGAATGCCAGCTCCTGCCCCTGCTGGAGAGACAGAAGATAACCAGGCAACTTGTCTCAGAAGGAAATCCATCTGTAGCCCTACATTTTACAAAACTGCAGTCCACATCAGAGGCAGAAGTACAGTGAGAACGAAGCAGGACTGTGAATGCAGCTTCCAAGGTCTCTTTTCTTATCAACCAGGTCAGGATTTTGAGCAGAAAAATGTTCATAATATTATCTATTAATTGCCTGGATCTCCTCAAGCTAGGTCACGGTTCAGATGCAGCATTTGTTTGTCTGACAGATGACCTTCTCTGAATCACAGGCAAAGTAAGAATGCCACATTCCTACTACTGTGTCCGATACTGCTGACCCACGTTTCTGTCCTATCTTGAAGAAACTGCAGGGTAAATGGAAACCCCTAGAATGGCCTAGAACTTTTCTCCAAGAAATCTCACAAGATATTTGCTCTTTGTTGTACAAGCAATACCTTGAAGACTCTTGTTATCAGGGAAAAGAGCTTGGAACAACAGCTACTTAGACACAGACCTGTTTGTACGCATCATTCCTGGGAGCATACTGCAGAGAAAGGAAGCATTTCATGTACCAAGGATTACCAAGAATAAGCCTCCCTCAGGAAGCACTTCAGATCACAAATGGTGTCTGAGTGTGTATATGGTTCTTTCCTCAGTCCACATGAGCATCTCTTTCTGTCTCAAACCCCTTCCCCGAATTTCAGCAGGATAAATTCTCCCTTGGCCCATAGCATGGCTATCAGACGCACGTGGTTTACCTAAACCCTGGGTAGGCTGGGATTAACACCGATTATTAAAGTTGTTCCATATGGGCCATCGTGAATGTAACAACTGTCAGGTACGGAGAGGAGGCACCTCTGGGACGAAGCACATACTCAGCAAGCAGAGCTGCAAAGGGACATTTTTTAATTTAGCCTTGATGTGCAAGCAGACCTAGCTTCTCAAGTCATTTTGATGCTTTTGAAGGAGCCTTTACTGACAGAGCCCTTGGCAAAGAACTGCTCTTCGGAGCATCAGACATGCAGGTGTCACAAATTGGCAGATGTTAATCTGGTCTTAAAAATAAAGGAATTAATTTACAAGAAAATAAATACTAAAGTTAAAATATACAGGTGAAAACTTGGGTATCTGGTATCTGGTGACAGATCTGGTGACAAAAGGGTTCAGAAAGGCCATTTAAGACAGCAAGGTAAGTGATGGAAGCCACTCCTCATATGAAAAATCCTTCAGAAAAGTCATTCCAACCCTGAAGGGCATACTCATAGCTGGCAATACGTGAAATGAGGATTAGGAATGCAGAGAGAAAATTTGAAATGCAATTAGTCAAAGACATAACAAACAAGTCACCAGAAATTCCTGGTGATGAGTGCTGCCTGCAGGAACACTGCGAACACAGACATTTCACAAAGGACATCAGGCTGGATTTCACCGAGAGGACAGGGCTAGAAGGGCTGTTCCTCCTTTCACCTCCCTACCAAAGATCACGCTTGTACAGGTGAGCAGGAACCTGGAACTCCGTGCCAGGTGGTGCCCGCGTGGATGCCACCTACTCCCAACCTGAGCAGGGGAAAGGAGGCGCCTTCTCCTGCTGCAGGCAATTCCCTGCATGGGGCAGGATGCTGAGAAGCCTGCCCATCACTGCTTACAACGGAGGTACACTCTCCAAGACAGTATTTCAAGAAAGACATCTCCAGAAAATACCTTGAAAACTTCAAACATATAAAAATTACAGATTAAATCAAGAAGTAGCTGGGTTGCTAATAATCATAATGAAAAGGGGATTGCACATTAAAGCCATTAGCTTCCAGAGGACTGAAGGGGAACAAATGTTGCCCTGTTTTTAAGAAAAAATCCAGGGTAATCTGGGAAATTATAGTCCTGCAAGCTTTTATTCTTTATCAACTAAATTAGTTGAGACAATAATTATAGATATAGAGAGTATTAAAAATCATCTAGCTAAATGTGATATGACTGAAAAAAAAGCCAGCAGGGATTTTGATAGGGAAAAAAAAATCATTCTTCACCAGTCCACTAAAATAATCTGAGCATGTTAATACAATGGTCCATAGAAGAGAAAAGGGAGGTTTTTATTGGGACTTTCAAGTGGCTTTCAACAAATTCCCTCCCAAAGAGTTGAAAAGAAAACTGAGTAATTATTGGAGAAGATGCAAGAACATCACTTGCTTATGTTATCCCATTCCCAGCTCAGAATTCCCTCTCTGCAACATCAAGCCCAGCACTACAGACAGCAGCAGCAGGGGACTCTCTAGTTAGTACAAGGCTGCAACATTTAGTGAAGATTGTACCATAGCTTCATTTCAACCTGCTCTGAGCTCTTTTAGAGGAGGTGATACTGCAGAAGCCCAGTCTGTGTTAGCACCTGCAATGTTGTTACTTTAGCACTAGAATCACTGAGAAATGTGATGAAAAGGGAAACAGGTCCCGGTAGCACCCACAAGGCAGAAGGGACTCTCTACCATAAATGGGTTGACCCGCATCACTGTCAAAAACAAACAGCGGAGTGTCACATCACACCCATTCTTACATCAAGCTTTAATTTCCCTGCTAGTGATGTGGCAAAGGGCAGAACGGTGCACTGACATAAATTCCGTG
This sequence comes from Chionis minor, assembly GCA_013398295.1. Taxonomy (NCBI): domain Eukaryota; kingdom Metazoa; phylum Chordata; class Aves; order Charadriiformes; family Chionidae; genus Chionis; species Chionis minor. The sequence continues at coordinate 208,596 of VZSF01009050.1, read as the reverse complement.
AGATGCAATAGAAATTATTAACCACTATGGAAGAACAATCCCTGCCAAGTCCCTACCGAAGACAGGTGGACAATCAATAGACTGGCATAGCATAGATGGCTGCAAGGTTACACATATTGGAAGGTGCAATTTATCCTGCCCACACACACTGATGGGCTCTAAATTAACTGTAACCACCCAACACTTGCATCACATTGCCGCAGCCGCCTCAGTGAAGGCACCTGCTCAATGCACAGTGGGGGTCAGGAAAACCCAAACAAAGCTGTTTGACTGTGTTAAGAAAGGAAAAGAGAAAAACATTTAAAATATCAAAATGCCACTGTATAAATTGAAAGCAAAACCTCACCTTGGATTCTGGACATCCCATCACAAAAAGAAGTACAGAATAAAAAGAAGAGGACAGAGAAGGACAAGGGAAAAATTATCATGGACTTGAAAAGAGTCTATAAAAAAAGAGATCTGAAATGTTAGGGGACTGTTTAGATTAGAGTTGATGCGTAAGAGTTACATGGAATAATAAAAAGAAAATCTCCCATTCCTATTTCCAACTCTCACAAAACGGCAAATAATAGGGCATTCCACAAAGCAACAACCTTTTTTATTATTTTTTTCTACATCCCATTTTGCACAGCACAGCATTAACCAATGGCACTCACTGTCAGAGGATGGAGAAGCCAAGAGCTTAATGGAATTCAGAAAGGCTTTAGACATTTATGATAAAACAACCATACCTGATTTTATATGGAGCTTTTCATCTCTAAAAGTGCTTTTACAAAGCTCTTTACGAAACTCAGGATTGCTATCCCCCATTATACCGACTCATAAGAACATTACATGTAATAAAATGTCTAAAGGGCTTTAAACACTCTTGCTCAAGGCATCAAGACAAAAATTACCCTATTGATCGGCCACAGTGAGAAACAGAATGCAAACACAGTGCACCGACGCTCCCAGCACCATTAAAATCTTTAAAGAACCTATTTGGTAGATCCAGCTCCCATATTCCGGTTAAATCAGTCACCCCTTCTGCTAGGGTTCAACCTGCTTCCAAGGATTTACTAAATTACCTGCTATTGCAAGAATTGGGACATTGGTGATGGTCTCTTGCTTTCTTCTCATGGCACAACAGAACTGCTGCTTATGGTCTTTCATATTAAAAATTAAGCCTGTGGGATGCTGGGAAGTATCTTGTGGCACACAGTGTGTGGGAGTGTCCCAGGCATATATGCTACCAGCCATTCCGGACAAGACAGCTCTTCCAGGAATGCCTGCAGTTGCAGGAGACTGGACTGGAAGAGCCAAGCTGTCCTTTGGATTCTATACAGAGGGAAGAGAGGATGTCACCACACCTCGGCAGTGGTATGGTGACATCTGCAGAACATGGGAAGTCGGGGAGGGAGAAAAGACATGTCTGAGAAGATAGGAAAGGAATCTGACCACGGTCCTTTTGGGTTCCATGCTGATAATGACAGGGCCACACGTACACAGCTGGTAAAACTACAGATCAGCTTTCGATGACCCAGATCAGCACAAACCAGAGAGGAATGAAAGGATGTCCACCTCAATTTAATACAGTGAGAGACTGAAATCAAGTGCCATGCCAAAAGATCTGTGAAGATGTTTAGGGAGGATACAGCTACTGGTGAAGTGAGTAGGGTACTTGGATGCTTTAAAAACAGCAATAGAAAACCTAGAACTATTGCAATGACAGTGTAGTCGCATCTAAGGGGCTGTTATCTCATCTTTCAACAAATCCGAATAAGCATACAGTTAATATAAACCACTATAGCCTTCACTAACACTATCAGCCTGGTAATCAAACTGAATGACAGCAGGGATGCTGCAGGGAGACACACAACTCTAAATGGAATTGTTATTGCTTCCTTTTTGTACTATCTTTCCTCCCTGCCTTTTACAAAAGCTCATTCCTAGGCACACTAGATATTTCCCATTCAAATACTTCCTTTTACCAACACTAACTGATCATACTGCTGATCACGGGCAGATCCCTGTCTTTGGAACTGGAATAACTCCTGGTGCAAGGTACTCCACTATCTAATAATTCATTATTTGTGTAAGTTATGTTTAACATTCCTAAAGATTTACCTAGGGGTCTCTGCCTGTCCACATGAGAGTAGGGCATTCCATATGCTCCCACTCTGGCAGGTACATTGTTCCCTTTTCAGACCTATACTTTTTAGTTAGTTGCCCTTGGTGCAAACCCCGGTTAAAGAGGCATCTCCCCTGTTTCTCAGTTTTGATTTCTATAGCTCAAAATAGTCCTAGCAGAGACCAAGATCCTTCAGAAATTCTGGCACAACAGTTGGTTGCCAGTGGGACAGCCAGGAAAGCAAAAGAGTGAGCCTTATAGCTTGCAAAGGATAAAGGACAGAGATGATCCCCTAGACTAAAGCAACAATTTCTTAGTGTCTCAGTTTCACAACACGGGAACAAGGAGTTACACATCTAGCAGGATGGCCAGTGCACTCTGTACAAACAGAAGGACGCACACAGCGAGCCTGCATCAGACAGCTGAAATCTGGTGTTGGAGTTGGGGCCTTGTATCACCAGTGCTAAAGGCAGCTGGAATTTAAGCAAACACATTTCGCAATTTGTACAAGGTTTCCCTGGAGATCACAAGGGACTTTTCCAAACCTAGGCCAGCCCATGTCATGCTGAATAGATGTGCAAGCTCCAACCTCCTGAGCCATCAGGACTCCCACCTACACTACGCAGACTCCCATGCTCTTCCGGCTAATACCCTGATTCACAACACGCTTCCTGACAACCCGTACAGGTGACTAAGGGGTGGCCTAGCAACAAACCCCTAGTTGGGGTTGCCTCTTGGTTCAGGAAGCATTTAGGCCGGGCTGAGGTCCATCCCTTCAGCCAGTCACTTCCCCAGCTGCTCTGGGAGGAGGAAGCAGTGTTTCGCGACCGCAGCGCGCAGCGCACAGCACCAGCAGTCACCTTGCTGAACCCTGCCCTTGCTGGCTGGTGCATGCACAACCAGCACCGACCGCCTGCCCATGTTCCATCTTCATTTTGCTCCAAGCTCGGTCATTTGTGCTCTGATTATCTCTCATTACTGACGACCTTGCTGTAATGAGTTTTAATCTGCCTCGTATTAATTAGAAACATTTTCATTAGCCAGCTCAATTTTAGGTAAATAGCTAATAGAAGCAACTGAGCTGCAATTAGTTATCTGTGGGGCAGTTCAGGAGGAAAATCAGAAGGGAGCAGCTGTTTCCCCTCTAGACACCTCTGTGATAGAATGCACTGTTCTGTCTAAGTCTCCTGAGCAGGGAGAACAAGGAGCACAGGGAAGAGATGGTCAGAGACAAGGGGAAAATAACATGCTAAAATAACTGGGATGTAGCACTTCTATGGCTATAGCAGTACCTGACTGTTCTCTCCCACTAGCAGTTCCAGACCAAACTGCTGAATGCAGGAATCTGAGAGTCAAGCTGTCCTTTACACAAACAGACATCCCCTTCAGTGAACAAGGTTCTGCTCTTGAAGCTGTTTTACACTGTGACTATTCAACAGGTCCTTCACACATGCTCTCTTTTGGGGCACGTACACTTACGTGAATGGTACTGACACATGAGGATAAGATCAGATCAGATTTGTACATGAAGGAAGGACCAGACCTATGTATACACAGATGTATACTACTTGCAAAGTCAGCAGGTTCCCAAAAGTGCCCACGGCGCCTTGTTGTCCTGATAGGGCGTGTATACAAAGAGATCTGTCCTGTCCTTCGTTGCAGGGCACCCATGGAAGCTAGAAAGTAATTCAACAGCATGGCTGCAGAGGGCACAGAGACATTTACAGAAGCCGCAGTGAAATTAGGCACATGTCTCGATCCATTGATCACAGTGCCTGCAGCTCCTGTTACGGAGGCAGGTGAAATGATAATAAATTTGACACAGCATCTCTCAAAATCTTGCTAGCAAAATTAATTCAGCTTAGCTTGGATCAAACCATATGGAATGGCAGTAAAAATAAGCTGAGGGCTGTAAAGACACCACCTTACATGGTCTTGTGTTTAGCTGTAGTGGGGGGCTCCCAGCCATCAGTCCTATTAAGCCTTATTTTATTTGATATTTTCAGCTGCTATATGGAACAAAATCAACCAAGGTGCGTGTTACATTCCGGAGTGTTCCCTAAAGAGGAGCCACTGACATGCCCTACAGAAACCATAGACTGAACAGCAAGAGATGATGTTGCACAGCAAAAATGACCTGAAGTGTCGTGGGTTTGGGCCGGATTGGCCAAGCAAGCCGAGCAACAGATGTTCCCTCTCTCCTGCCAAGCAGGAGAGAGAGAAGAGAGACTAGTTTAGTAAAAACTAAACTACTTTAATGAAATATAAAGAATAAAATAATAAAAATAATATAATGGAATATATACAAAACCTTTTCAAGCTCCCAGAATGACAATCGCGTCCCCAGCAGGCACTGGGGAAGTCCCAGACTGGACTTAGTGACAGAAGGGAACTGGATTCAGGAACACATGGGTCGGGATCAAAGGCAGACGAACAGATGGAGTCCTCTTCGGATGCCGGCCATCAAAGAAGGAAAGAGCAAGAGCGCTGACCCTTTAATCCCTCAGCTTTTATACTGAGCATGAGGCAGATGGGATGGAATACACTGTTTGGTCAGTTTTGGGTCACCTGCCCTGTTCTCCCCACAGGTGGGACCCCCTATGCTTTTCCACTTCCGACCCTCCAACAGGGCAAATAACAAAGTTGTCTGCCCTTGGTCGTTATAGCAATAAGTATAGGCAAGGGCCTCTCTGCATATCGTGCCTCGCCATCAGCTATAAACATGGGTCTTACTGTTCTGAGAAAGAGCAGTTTTCTGCACAATCTGCTGCTCATTTCAGCAGTTAGAAGAGGCCTAGTTAGAAAGCAGAGTCACTGAACAAAAATTGGTCCTGTTTTACCTCAAACCAGGACATGAAGGTAGAACACTCCCCAGACAGCGATGTCCGTGTCAGGAGACCCCGGGAAGGCAGCAGCGTGGGAAGTGAGGGCTGGTCCTGGGCCATAGGGAGGGTGGGAGGAAGAGCTCGAACAAGGCCACAGTAGGAAATAGCCCTCACTGAAACTCACACAGTTATGGCTATGCATAGGGAGGCTTCACATCAGGGAGAGGGGTGCGGAGACAGTCTCTTCACTTAAAAAAAGGTCTGAAATCCCAGATAAGAGTACAGAGAGCAGAACAACCAAGGACATCAGGAGCCACTGCAAGACAGATGAACCAGCATGGTATACAAGACGAAAAGCTTCACGATTTGTCCTCAGTAATAAAATGAGATGGTACTGCTCAAGAGGTCAGACACTGTAAACAGGAAGGGAAACATACAGGGTGTTACAAGGGTTAGTGAAGAGGTGGAAGATGAGATGAAATGAGTATCAAGGAAATCTGTTCAATGCTGAATATTCCCGTGAATATTCAAAGCAAAGCGAAGGATCCTTACAGCAAGGAGATCTGACAGCCTCTTCCCTCAGTCCCCACACCCCATCCTGCAATAAAATGGAACTGGAAAAGCCACGGACTCCACAGGAAGCGCCAGCAGACAGAAGATACACTGAAAGACACATTTGAAAGGTGAGGTTTATCAGGATGGATGGCCCAAACACTGAAGGAAAGATGGAGAAATCTCAGCTAACTCTCATCTAGTTCAGCAGGTGAGGGTCAAGACAGGGTAGCTTCACACAGTCTGCTCTCTTCGTGTGGGTGTGCAGGGAAGAAGGAAGCGCAGAGGCAGCCATTGCAGCTGGAGGGGAGAAATTGTCACATGCACTTTGTCAATGCCGAAGAATCTGAGCTGACATTTTTCTCTTCCCAACAGTCGAATCCCACCCTACCAGCTGCACGTCACAGCTGACCTCCAGTCAGGACCTATCTGAGTCAATGTCAGGTGACTAAACCCTGCAACAGCAGCTTCTCCCCCTGGTAGATACACAACTTCCCTCCTGGCAGGTCACTCCAACGGCCAGGGGAGCAGAGCAAGCAGGCTCCCTCTCTTTCAGCCACACAGATGGGCATCAGCATTCAGCTTGGTCACAGAATCCAAAAAGAAGGGTTTCCATTGCAGTCTCTCTAGAGATCTCAATACAGCCCCTTACCAAACTGACAGAGGCGGACTCCTTTCCCCTTCTTTAATCGGAGAAGCTCTGACCTTTAAAGTACAGACCATCTTCCAGAATGCCTGAAGAGGAGAGAGGCAGTAACACATGAAATACCTAGAAGTGATTAAATTGGATTGACGAGGGAGTCAGGAAAGATAACAACCATGGGATTATGTTGACAATTCCAAAAAACTGCAGTGACTGTCATAGCACCACATCCAACAGACAGAGTGTGGCTGTGGTGCCAGTAAGTCATCATCAATGGTGAAGTGCAGTTCTACTTTTAAAAGTGCCCATGTTGGGAAAAAAAACAAAGACCAAGAAATGTCCCCTTGTTACTGAGCAGGTCTGTTCCCTTCTGGGTATCAGTCAGAGCTGCTGACTTCAGTGGAAAAAAAAAATCTAAATTATTCCAGCTTTTTCATCCAGTTAACATAACACAGCTCCACACCAAGAAAGGCAGCCGGTGTCTCTTAGCACCCCAGCAATGTCACCACTATGGGAGACTGAGCTGGTGTCTCTTCTGATTCATGCACAATCAATGGACTTGTTAAACTGCAATTAGAAGGTCAGATCCTTCCTTGCAGCCACTCCTGTGCTTTCTCACTGAAAACAATAGGCTTGTGCAGGTGCCAATGGAAGCAGAATTTGGAAAAAATAGGCTTGCGTGAGAGCCGGTGGAGGTAGCATTTGGCCTACTGAATCCTTACAGCCGCTAAGAACACAAGCAACAGAGAGAACCTATATTGGCTCTGAGAGTGCCACTTTAAAATAGCATGAGATAGCAGTTTAATAAAGTGAAACATATGAATATTTGACATGGCACCACACTGAGATGAACAAAAGGAGAGCCCAGGTGAGGCTGCATGTTGCTTATTCATTATCCAGAATAGATTACTTCTGCTCCCACAATAAGCAGAAAGAATTACCCCCAGCAGTACCAGAGGCAATTGCCTTTATTGCAGCTGGTATCACAATGAACAATATTGTCTGTGTCTTCCCTGCACTTGGCTGTGGTTCACCAAGGTTGTGAAGGGAATAAAACTGAGATCATCTTTATATACGATTACATATTCAATGTTTTGCCCTTTCCATTGCCAGTTGTTGAGTTTTCTCTCTCATCTAAGAGATGAATGAGCATCCACAAGGCAGGGATGCTGCATTTGTAAATGTCAAACATATTATAAGAACCTAGACTAAAATAGTCAGTAAAGCTGTTGGATGTCTTGCCTCATTCTAATTTTAAGAAAACAGAGTGTCCCTCCACCTGCAGACTCACTGTCAGCCATTATTTTATTTACGAGGAATTGGGTGCAACAGGAAACATTATCAGTGTACAGGGAGCTGGGCACACAGCCAAGAAGAAAAGGAACAGAAAGCCTCCACCTCCAGGTTACCTATCCCATGCAGTCAAAGTGACTGGTCGATATTTAAGAGGGGTTCAGCCTAGGACATTATCAAATACACTTCTGCACAATTGCCTGTAAAGGAATATCCCTGCCCTTACCCCCCATCCTTTCAGAGAAGCAACTACAAATAGCAGGAAATGGGCTTTATCAAGTGGTAATCTGGGGTGGATACTTTCTTGATTTAACAGATGAATTTTTGCATTTAAAAGATTACCACAGATCACCTGTTCAAGTACCCCAAGGGTCAGGGTAAGGGAAGCCTGGCCCATCACTATCCAGTTGTACCCAGTTACAACTTCACTGTGGAGAAAACTGCAAATCAGGCAGCGCTTGCCACAACTGAAAAAAGAAAGCACCATATAGGAATCCAGGGGTTTTAGTCTGAATCTCACATAAGCAAAAGTTTAGGTTTCTTTGTCAAAAGGGAAAGAATCTGGTATAAAAGGCTAATACTGTACAAGAAGAAACAAAGATGACACTGCAGTGGAGATAACAGGCAAGAGGCAATCTCCATCAACAGGCTAGTCAAAGGCAGCTCATTTCTAACCTTGGCTAGAAGGTAAATAGTACAAGACAAAAGGCCTATCACAAAGGCAATCAGTGCAAAACCTGACAGAAAAGTGATGCTGACAAAGATCCTCCAAAGAATCAGATGTTGCTGGTAAAATACAATCACTGTGGATAGTCCCAAAACAAAATTTGCATGCCAAAAAGGACCAAAGAGAATCAGCATCACACAAGACAGAAGTGAAGCAACGCGATGAAATCAAATGCTAGTAATCCAAAAGAAATGCTGTCTATGACTTCTAGCCTCAAATATTTAACATACTCCACACAGTGATGCAGAAATCCCATGAAGAAGGATGAAGTCACAGTGAAACTGGGAGGTGATGTCAGCAAGCAGGAGAAGATGGAAAATGGGATAAACATGGAAGACCATGATTCAGTATCCGGAAAAAAGCAGAGCTTCACTGTTGTCTCATTAAGGAGACATGAAGAGGGGCTGTACGTTGATTACTAGTGAAGATTTGTTCCTTTCCTGGGCAGGGAGGGAGTGCTGCATGTACAAGCACTTGGTTGGAGGTGTAAGAGGGGACTCTGGTCACAACTAGAGAGATCCTTTGCTGAGTCACTACTGCCTGAAGACTTGAGTAAGACATCAAAGAAGGCAAAGCTGAGAACGTGAACAGGACTCCTCCAGGACCCTCTTTAAAGCTACATTATGCCTACTCTGAAGCCTAAAATAGGCTCCTTTTTAATTGCATGCACATCAACACCTGGGATTCACTAGCATCCCCTAGTAGCCAGTCAACTATGAAATATATGTCTAACTGCCTCTTTGAAAGCACAATTACCAAGTCTACATGAATTGCTGTCCTGACTGCATAGTAATTGGGTGAGCTTCTAAACACAGCCATGAGCAATACAGATATTTCAAGCTCCTCCTCCCCTGGGCACTGACAGAATGGTTCAGTCACAGGGAGGCAGGGTGCCTCAATCACCTCTGCTACAGCAAGGCAGCCATCTATGTTCCACATCACAACAGTGCCCAGAGACCACCCCACAGGAATATTTTGGGGCAGGTAGCCTGCAACTTCCAGGCAGCCAGAGGCAGCCAGAACATCACTGGCCACCTGGAACTCAACCAGCACATCAGATCTGACCTCACTGACACAGAGAACCCTTAGTGGCAATAAAGCAGTCCAGATAATGACTTTATGTCTTGTTCTAAAATTTATCAAATCCACAAGTCCAGCATTCCTCACTTCCAAGCCTTCATGATGCTGCTCAACCATGACCCAGCCAGGAGACATTGGTCCAATACCAATCATGAAGACCTCCCCTCCATATGGCAATGTCCAGATTCAAGCTCTTTTTGGCACATGATATTAGGAAAGCAAAAGCTCAATAAAAGCAAGCTTGGAAACCCACTCTATATTCTAGTCCTAGTTTTGCAAATCCCCCACCTCCATCAAAATATGTGTTGGCTTACAGAGAAGCACGTGTTTCTAGCAGTTACTGTTAGATTTTACTATTCAGTTGCCTGAAAGAAGAAAAAGAAATCTCCTCTGTTGGCCTATTAATCTGTCATAATGAGATTCTTCATAATTAATTTGTCCCTAACAGTTGCTTTGTAATGGTAGCAAGAGAATATTTCAGGAATGGCAATTACCTCTGGTGTCAAAATGATGAGGAAAACAAACGTTCAACCATCAACAAAATGCAGTGCCTTTTCCACTCCCACCCGATGGTGGGTGACAGCACTGCACATCAGAATTACAGTGCGGTTAATTACTAGACATATTGCAATTGAGAATTCATTTCCCCTCTTGAGATGATATTTGTTGAGCAATGCAGGTGGAAGGAGGGGCATCTGCCACTGGGATGGGGGTTGTGTGGGGAAGTGGTCTTATCTACACATTGCTGCTTATTTAATTTCCTACACATATGTCCAACAATTATAAGCAGTGAATGCTATTTGAAGAACTTTCCTTCATTAACTACACATACTTCCCACCATTTCAAAGATTTTGAAAAATGACAGAGCTTGACTTCTTTGTTGTTGCTTTATTTAAAGTTAATATCCTTCAAATGAAAATCACATGCCCGCATTAGTCTTTCAATACTAATATGAAATATCATGGGTTTCTAGGCTGTTTCTAAATGGAAGAGATCCCTGGGCTGTGAGCTCACTGGATTTCAGCATGTTGCAGAACCTGACATCTGACTGTTTCCAGAGTGAGATTTCCAGTAATGAAGCTATGACACACACAGTGTGGAGCTCGTCTCTCCAGGTGAGGACCAAGCTCTGCCAGAGCTGGGAATCCTACTCCAGAAAGGGATGGGGAAGGGGAAACCTGATGGCTTGGCTGCCATTGACACAGGTGTGCAAAGCCACAGCCTGGGAGAGCTGTCCTGCCTGGGGTTGGCAATGAACCCCCCTAGGGCCTGGGTCTCTGTTTTCTCAGAAAATTAAGATTGTGGCAAATCTGTGCCATGGGAGTTACTAATGAATACAAAGTCTGGTGGAGTAACTGTACCCAACCTGCTGGCAGCACGGCAGGGGCCAGGGAGGTGGCAGCCAGGACTGAGGCATCAGTGGGGAGAGGTACGGGCAGAGCTGGGGCAGGCTGCAGGAGAATCAGGAGAGCAGGAGGCTGGTTCAGGCCTGGGACAGGATGGCGGCACCAGTGAACAGAGAGGTCAGCTGTGCAGGGCTAGCGTGGGAAGCTGCATGCATTCAGATGGGGATACACCAGGAGAGGTGTATGCGTGAAGCTGCTTCACTGTGCATTTTGCTCAGTCCTCGGCCACATTACCAAGCACTTGCTACCCTAAAATCAAAATGTAGGTTTAAAAGAATCAAACATTACCCTCATTCCTGGCACAGACTCAGTCCCTAGCCTGTGGCCTTTGGGTCCAGTGGAAGTTGAGGAAAGTTGCAGTGGATCTAACCTCCCTGGATCAGGGAGGCAGGAGCTGGTATAGCTCTTTGGAGCCCTTCATGTGCATCAGGTCACAGACACCTCGTCTTCAAGCTCTCAGCCCAGTACAAGCACCAGCTCAGGGCAAGAAAAGCACAGTTCCAGCTAACAGCCTTGCTGTTTCTCACTCCCCATTGCTCAGGAGCCATCATTTCATTATAACAAAGTTCCCCAGTCAAGGATCACCACTCCGTATATTGGCAGCGAACAACTCCGAATTCAGAGTGCCACAGCAAAACCTTGGCTTACTGCAAGAACAGAAACAGGGAAGCTGTCCTGGAGAGGAAGAGGAGAGACAGAACAGGCGATACCAGGGCACTGCAGAGATGAAACAACTCCTGCTGGGCTCTGGAAATGCCCAGCTGTGCTGCCTGCCTGTGAATGCAAAGGAAAGGGCCCGAGGGAGGAAAGCATATCTTCCCTACTTCTCTTCAGACAACAGTTCTACAATAAACAAATGTGAATGCAAAGCCTGCCGCCCTTCAGCAATCCTGCAAAAAACAACTTGTGTTCAGAGCAACCCTATAATAACAAACAGACTGCACAGTTACAGAGTTCACAGGCAACTCAAAATGAGTACATTTTCAAACAGAGACTGCAGGGACAGTAAAGACATTTTAGGAGCTGGGTTTTTTTGAAAAGCAATTCTGCCAGTGACCTTTTCATTGAATTTACCTCTAAATTCAGCAAAGCTGGCAAGACAGTAATCGGATCCAGGCTTGGCAGGAGGCATTTCATAAAGCACTGTGCATGCGTGTATATGTGCAGGCTCACATGCAGATTCATTGTTAAAGTGGAGCTAGGAACAGTGTGGTGCCTGTATAAAGATGACCCTCGTCACTATGTTCATCTGCTCCCCGTGGGCCCCTTCCAAGTCACATCAACTGAGTACACTGACAAAAACAAGTTGTTACTGGTGTCAGACCTGCCAAGATGATGCTGCTGCAGAGGAAGGAGCAGCAAGCTGCTCTGAATGGTGCACCATCAGCAGAATTTGCAGCCACTGAGACTGGACTCTCAAGTTAAAAAAAGAGACAAGAAGGGGGGAAAAAAAAAAAAGAAACCCCAAACCAGTTCTATGCATTCACTCCTTCAAAGCCACCTTTGAATCCTTGGCTCTGTCTTGGACATCTTCAATAGAAGCACTCACACCTGAACACACTATATAAAGCATATATAAAGCATATATGAAGCATATATGAAGCACTCACACCTGAACACTGCCTATATGTCTATAGGCAGAAAGATGTGCCTGTCTGAATATAAAGAAATACAGACACGTGCTCACATCAGCAAATTTCTAGGCAGGGCACCTAAACACCATAGTAAATAAAGTAAGCGGTAGCTTCCAAACCTGGCATTGAACTTTGCATTTTGGGTTGTTCCTAGACTAAATCAGCAACTGTTCTAACTGAAGAGAAACATAGCTTCCTTTATTCCTAGTCTCCAGGACTTCCCCGGCCTGGCAGAGATGGAGAAAGACCGCAGTTAGTTCCTTTCAAAGACACCTTTCCCCAAGTATGCAGACAAGATGGCCCCCGCATAGGTAAAAGGGTTTGCCTGGAACCCACTAAGACACCTTCAATGTTGCCAAGAAGTCCAGAGAAGTGTTTACAAGACACCACACATTAGAGCAATTCCCTCAACGCTGACTTAACAGACTAAATGAAGACACTAGCTTGACAGGTAAGATAATCATGTGCTACCCTCCAGCACATTCTTTTATCAGATACACTTTGGGGAGAATGTGATAAGGTCACTGGTTTAGCAGAGCAAGTCTATAGTATTCAGTCCTGCTCTGAAATTCCAACCTTGCCTGATACGTGAAATATCCTCTACACGCCATGCTAGTCTTTTCACTCCTGTTTTCACATCTCTCTGCTCCTAATTTGGGGCCCTTCAAGCTGGTGTTTCATTGCAAGCTACTACAGTAACCTTAGAAGGGGGAACAGAATCCACAATATGGCCTTGTTAAGGACTCAAGGGACAAACAAAAAGACATTTGAGAAGCCTGGTTTGCCATTGCAAGTACTGACATGTCTCTACACCCAAATGCATTCTTTAGGTATCTATTTTTCGAAGTCTCAGATAAGATTATTCCAATTCTCAAGCCAACTGTCATTCTATTCTTAAAACAGGCTACCTGTCAACTCTACTGCTTTTGCAGGTAGCCTCTGACAACCAAGTCATATAGACTGGCCAATAGTTAAAGGCTACGCAGCTCTTCATTAGAAGACATCCCTAACTAGAGCCTGATCCAATGGGACAATCGTCAATGGGACAAGCCTTAAGTTACTTACAGTGGCATCCTAAGCAATTCCCGCTTTTTGCTTCCTTCCCTCTTTATGCAGGCCTTCAACCCTCTGAGAAATTCTATGTGCATATCTATTTGCACCACTCACATGCAGGGTGAAAATCTAGGCAAACAAATAAACCTCAACCATGAGCTCTTCAGGGAAGATACCATCTCTTGCTATATCTCTTGACTTTGCACTGCTGAGCATTCGTTTCATGCTGGGACTCAAGGTGTAGTCCAAACACTAAATGAAATAAGACTGTTTCTTTACTTTCCATTTGCTCTTCATATAGTCCTCCTCATGGTGCAGGCTTCTTGCAGCCTACATCCTTCAAGGACCTCCTAATGGTTTCCTCACTTTACCAGCTGAGATGTTCTTCAGATACTGCTCTGCTACTATGTACCTCTTCAGCAGCAATAACGAAGCAAAGTAATGAGGTCTTCAGGGATTCAAATGAAAAGGGATAGCCCCACCTGCAGGAGAGAAGGCTAAATGCTCCCAAGGCAAACAGTTTTACTCCTGCTGGGGAGGTGCAAGAAAGATGCAGGACCACTTAGGTAAGCGGTGTGCCGGCAGCTCACACTCATGGTCCTGGAGTGAAGCACTTCAGTGATGAGGGTGCACAGCCAGGAAAACGTGCAATAAATGAGGGACTGCCTCTTTCCCCTCACTTCTCTCCTTCTTCGTCCTCCAAAAATGTCACAGTGAGATGGCCCATTTCTCTGAATAAATCACTGCATAGTACTGAAGAACATCTTGTTTCATAGGCATACATCCCAAAAATAATGGACCTTCCTAATGCTACAAAATTAAAACCTAGACATGCTGTGACCATAATGTTCAGCTGACACCACTCTAGAAAGCAGAAGGAGGAAAAGGAAGTGTCTTATAATTATAAGATTTATTTTGCAGCTTGTTACGTGTTTCAGTGCAAAGCTTTCATGCTTTATGTGTTGGCAGGAAGTTTGCTAGACAGCAGTGCTCAAATGTAGAGTCATCAAGGCACCAGCTGGCCCTGCTAGTAGTTTTTTTAGACTGCATTAGCGTCGACCATGTCTTTTAGATGAAGAGATATCCTGGGGAGTACATAATAGGGCAACCAAACGTGATCAGCTGGGGGACTTTGGATGGGCTGTGAAGCTCTTCACCTCTCTATTACTGGTTCCCATTTAGCTTGGTGACGGAAAGTCACTGCCACCTAATGGCTATTCCATGTCTCATAGGGAAGTTAATTTGCTTCTCATCCCAGTTCACCACAGGTTGAAGCAGAAGCAAAGAGAGCCACCACCGCACACACTGGTTGTGGTGTAGAACAGCCCACGCAGTCCCCATTCACAGCTGCCTTTTTGAAGGAATGCCATGGGGAGCTCCTGGGGATTTCTCTCTGCAGATCCAGTCCACCTCCATCACGAAGAAACTATTTTAAGACATCACTTCTTATTATTTAAGGCACACAGTGTTACTGATTCATGAGGGAAGTCCAAAGACACAGGCTATTTTGTTGGTCTAAACTATCCAGAAACTGTAGATTATTTTTGAAAAACACACGCACGCACATGTACACCTACTCATTATCTTTCCAGGAGCCTTCAGTCAGGCAACTTCACTGTGAGACATAGGTCATTTTAAAAACACCCACCCCACCATGAGAAGTAAACACAACAAATGCCAGGAATAGCCTCCAAGGAGCAAGAAATCCTATTCTGTATAAGGATGGCACAAGGTTACGACTTCCAAATATTTGCCCAGATACTGACAGCCCAATAACCAGGAGTTTGAATGAGGAGAACATCCTCATTCTGCTCTCAAAAGGAGGAAAGTTAATTAACCTCCCCAAATGGCTTTTCCCTGACAAAGCAATTCTGTAGCCAACAAAGTTAATTCAAGAATGGATTCCCACTGTCTCCTGAGAAACCTTGACCACAGATCCCTTCTCTCCTTGCTATCTCCTCTCCATTAAAAAAAACACCTGTATCCACATTCACAGCAGTAATCTTTTGTCTTACATAGGAAAACAACAAAAAAATGCTCTGCTCAAGATTTTCAACTGTGGCCACTAGTGCCGAAATCTACAAGATGATCAACGCATTGCAATCCTCTTACTACATTGACAACAACTCAGACGCCCATTGACACCAGCCCTTAAACAAACTGCATGTTGTGAGATACCTCCTGACTGACAGCAGATCAACAGAAATTGATGCCAGCAATATACGAAGTGTCAACCAAGACATCCAGGTACTGCCATGAGAGGCACACTGGAAATGTCTAAGGACAGGCTGACTTGAGGCTGAGGAGGCAAACACTCAAGGAGGTGAAAGAATGTCAGAGAAATGCAGCCCTCCACAGAATAAAATGGTTTGTTGAGAAAGCAATAGGTAAGGAAATGCCACTAAGTAGGCTGTCCTCCTTCCTCCTCCGACCCAGTACAAGCAGGGGCAGAAACAGAAGAAATGCCCAAGATTATATGTGCAAAGATGTCTGGAATCATTTAATGAACAAGGCATGAAGTGCAGAAAGGTCCTATCTCCCCTAATGCTCCTGACACTAGACCCAGAGACATTCGACGTCTTGGGGCTAACCATAGCTACCATTGGCCTCGACATTAGTGCACTGGCATTATCATCATATGCAGGAAAAGGGCAGACATCCCAGGAAAGGATTCTTAGCTCAGGAAAAAGAACAAGTTACCTATGTGGTCCAACCACCAGTGGTGAGATGAAGCAACCACTGGGACGGACATAAAGCCTGATCGCTTAAGCAAGTTTATCCCTCCTACAGGCAAAGGCAGGAATGGAAAAGACATTTTTTTCTCTTGACTGTTGCTGAGGAAAGCTGTGAGTGCCACCAGGAAGGTGGATTCTTTTATCTCCTGACTGACAGGAGAACCAGAGAGACACAAACCAAGCCCAGGGGCACACAGTGAATTTCCAGCTACTGCATCCTGCCTCATGGAGAGTAGTAAGCACATCCCCAATCTGCTGGTCATAAAAAGGTGCTTAGAACTGAGCAGCTGAGACCATTAGCATCAAAAGCGGCCCATGAGGGACAGAAAAACAGAATAAGATTGAAGAGAATTCCTTGGAGCTAAGTGGGAACCTGGCTAAAAGCCCCTGGGGAACCAATTTCCTTATTAATCTGCTTTGCATTGAATTGTTTCCTAATGACTATGTCCCTGTTTGGCCCCAACAGGCTCAGGGACTTGTGCTGCCACTGAGGCTTCCCATCTCCCATCTGAGGCCGTGGGTAATTGAGAGACTCCGGTTTAATGGCTGACTGGCAATCCATGGAGAACAAGTTAAGCATTTGCACTGGAGCAGCACCCACCAGTATGCTGAGGACCAGGAGGAAAAGCACAGAAAAAGTGGTTTTTCTACTCCCAGCTGCAAGCCTGTCCCAGACACACATGCAGCTGCACCCTCCCACCGGAGACAGAGGCACTGGCAGCCGCACCCAGACCTGCTGGCTTTATCTGCAGTCCCAGGGTCACCCAGTCTCTGCCTCACAGAATCTCCATTCTAAGCACAGCACCAAAAGTGAGGCTGGAAACCCATAACCAATTCATGTGCATGCTTAAAAGAAAATTCCAAACTCTCAGCATGTGAAGAGGAGGTTAAGCTGGCCTCACTCAAAGGACAGAAAGCCAAGAGAGTACAATGAATAGCTGAGAGTACCAGAGATCTATCCAGGACACAGGCAAGTAGAAGCAACATCTGGAAAAGCATCCTTCACACACAACACTCACTTGGGAGGTCCATTCACATCCTTTTGGCCCTGTCCAGTGACTAACCTTTAGTACCAACTCCAATGGAGAAACTTCTTAAAAGTCATTCTGAGCTAGTCTGAGACCAACAAAATCAGCTCCCACGGTGTTAAAAGAGCTGCAAGATGCTAAAGACTTGGTTGCCACCCACTTAGAGCTGCACTGAGATAAATAGTATGGCGTGCATTGGCTAGGCCCAAAAAATTCTCCCCTGCCAAGCTGATGCTTTGCTAGCACAAGCACTACAGGGATGTTGCTGAGCAATCTACAAGGGCTGTCACTGTCAGGCTTAGTGGTGGCTCTCCATAACACCTGCCAACAGCAGGACAGGCCTCCACAGGCCAAAAACTTTTGCTCATTGATATGCCTGCACCTACTTCCTCCTCTCTCTCTCACCTCATTCCTCTTCACGTAGCCAAAGGCTAGTGCTGGCCATGCCACAAAGTCCGTTTGTGTCACGCTGGCATGCTGCGCTGGCCACCGGCTCTGCCACGCGCAGAGGCTGACTCAGCTAGCCTCGGCTACCAGGCAGGGAGGGCACAGCTCTGTGCAGCGCCAGCAAACAGGGCCCTTTCTGGCTGCCTGGGGCATGAATTGACAAACCATCAAAACCTGCATGACAGAGGTTAATGAAGCCATGGAGAGTCATGGCAAAAGGTCAGGAATTTGCAAGGGCCGCTGCAAACTGCTGCCAAATGACAAGCTGTCCACAGCACTGATAACTCCATAACTTGGGTGTTGCTCAAGAAAGCTACAAGCAGCCCTTCTGCAGACCAGGTTTCAAAAGCATGTGGCAGAGATGTGAGCAGATGGAAAGTGAAGCTCCAGACTGCAACACGTCTATCTCCAGTTTATGCCAGGGCATCAATGACACTCACCTGGGATGAGGAGCTACAGCAGAACAGCTTAGCATCTTTAGACAGGAGAGGATGAGAACAATCCGCTCTGCAAACTATCACAAATACTCTAAGACCATACTGACGATGATGTGGATTTTCTGCCAGAGGAATACTAAAGCATGCTGGAGTCCAATGCCACTGATTTCTACCTGGCCCACTGCTGTTTCCAGCTTCAGAGTCCCTGGAGAGCACCACCCCATGCATTACAACCATACCAGTGGCCTAAATCCTACATGCACCAAGAAGAAAAATGAGGTTAAAGACCTTACTTGAAACATCCTATGCAGACTGGCCTAATTCAGCACAAGTTGTATTTCCTACTCCAAAGAAGCCCTGAGCTGGAATAGCAGAGAGATCCTGGCTACATATGCCACGTGCACTCGAGTGAAAGTCTGTGTCACTCACAGCTCAAGGTATTGTAGGGCTGTAGGTTGGAATGAAAGGTGCAGCACAGGACTGAGAGGAGCAATAGGGCTGCTTACCTTCTCAGCAGTAATGCTTTTTCTGTTCGTGTTAATCAGTGATACTAAAACATTATATGTTTTGCAATGAGATGTACCTTTTTTGCCCAATTCTGATTTCTTCAGAAATCTGCAAGCCTGATTTATCCCTGTTGTTTCCCCAACACTCTCCTTTTACTTAAATCCCTCAGCCTTTGTGTTATGGCTATTACCAACCAATAAGCAGGTTAAGAAACCACTGCCAGTCCCCTCCCAGCAGCTGACCTCCACACAACCCGTCAGGGCAGCAGTGAACCAGGGACAGAGCCCAAACGCGTCTTATCCCATACACCGAGAACTTGAATCTCCAATGGACATTAAGTAAGCACCGGTTGCATGAGGCTACTCTTGATGAGGGATCTTCTCCGTTGGGTGATGTAGGTCCTGCAAGAATCTTATGTAATATGCAGCACAGTTTGTCTCTGCTGTTACCAATTTGGTAGAAGGCATATTGAATTATTAATCTGACAGCTTGATGGTTTGCTTTAGCAATGGCTTTGGCAACACACCCGTGCCTTGCAATCTCAAAGGAACACAGTCCAGTGCTATCACCTACCTGTGATTTGAGGAAGTCATACTCCTCTGATCCGTATGGGACGCTCCGAAGGGAGGTGAGGTAGTCATAAGTGATAACTGCCGTCTGCAAATGAAACCAGAAATGTTGAGCAAGCTCTGCAGTTACCTTGTATCACAACAACAAACCTTCTGTTAGGGAGAACGTATGCAGCTTAGGTTCCAAAGTTTTGGCTCCACAGTGGAGTTTACAGTAACAGACTTAATGAAAAGATTTAAATTTCAATGAACTTTCAATAGACAGCAATGCAGAGACCTCATTGATATATAGCTACTAAAAATAACCAACACCTATCTTCTATTTGAGAAGCTCAAAGCATTTTCATAATCTCTGCACAGCACCTTGCACAGCAAACTCCCATTCTCTGTCAACTTCCACAGTAAGGTCTGCTGCTAGGAATATAAGCCATGAAGACCCTGTTTGTGCCCCACCGGTCATCCCATACTTCATCTTCACACCTCCAACCTGCCTAACTGTACTGGTGCACAGTGAGCTCAGCCTGGCTAGATGGTTCAGCAGGGAGCAGAATGGCTGAAGATAAGCTCACTGATTAGCACAAGCAGCAGGACTTTTGGGGATATTCAACTGCACAAAGGACTAGAGGGCCAAAGGGTCAGATACCTAATTACAAAACAACAATATGGGGATTCAATTTAACCTTATTAGCTAGATATAGCCACAGACAATGGAATTAGATTCCTATGTGCCTTAATGATTTCTGAAAATGGATTTAGGGTATTTCACAATTTTATCCTACAACTAAAGTTCCTCTCCAGTTAGCAAAGAGAACAGAAGCATACCGGTCACATTCATTAAGTTTACTTGGCGGGAGAGAAGGGACTGTATACATAGACAATGAACCTGTCCACTAACCTGTTCTTTGAATGTCAAGATCCTTGCCATAAAGAACCATCTGCATAACTAAGATCTAAAGCCAGATTTCCTCAAAACCTCCCTATTGAAGGGGTAGTACCCCATTCTGTAACAGAATACTATCTCCCCTCTTTCACCACAAATATGCCTAGTAGGGGCATAAAGCACAACTGATGTAATGTGAAAGCCAGGAAGGCAAGGGGATCAAATGTGGTTTGAGATGAAGTTGCTGGAACTGACAATAGGGAAATAGTCAAAAGCTCAGAAATGCACTGAAGAGGGGATCAATCTGGGAATCAGTTACAGACACACTCCTTCCTTGTGGAGGTTAGGTTTCTCACATTTCCTGTTTTCCAGACTAGAAATTGAGCTTTTCAGGCTGTCTTGCCCCTGGTGAAGCCAGGAGCTGCACAGCTACACAGAGTCACATTCAGAAGAAAAATTTTCAAAGCATCTTCCCAACCCCACAGAACAACTTTGAAGTGGAGGGAGGTTCAAATCAGCCTTGCATGAAGGCATGAGTTGGTTCTTATTTTATCTCTGGTCCATGAGGGTAATTATCACCTCCAACTTGAAAAGAAGCAGCTAACAGATTGGCCTATATTACAGAGGAAGAGGGAATTAATTAAGCGGTTGCTAATTACATCGTAATCTTAAACACTAAATTAGTATTATGATGATCCTGATAGGCAACTCTGACATTGCCAAATCCCTGCTAGCGTCTGAGATGTATTCCAGCTACTGCACAAAACGTTTGTTCCATATACCCAAAACAACTGGGATAACCTCAGAGAAATACAGTAAATGCACAACTGCTTTGCCTGGTTTCTGATTTTACCAGAACACACAAGCTGTCTGAAACATGATATGTCGAGGCGACTGACTTCATTCTCCTCCAAGACTAGTACTGTCATTCATGTTACACTGTGAAACTGAATCTCTTGAGACATAAAAAGAACTACAAGATCAACCAGTGCCTCCCCTTACAAATGCCAGATGACTTCTTTAACTGATCTTGTACCCAGTCCAGTGTTAAATGTCCCAGACTTGGGTTTTCGCTTTGTATCAATGAATTCTCAGCACCTTACACTCTTCCACCACGCCTAAACTATCCTCAGATCTCACCAGGTCATGGCACAGAGTTCCCTCTGAATATTTGTCTACCCACACATAAGCAAGAGACAGTTCCCTAAACTGCGGCTGAAATAGAAGCTTTCTGCTAGTGCAGTTGATCAAGTTTCTTAGGAAAGTCTGCAAATGACTACTGAACCAGTATGCTTAAAATACAAGCAGACTCAAATCTTTCTAATCAAACTCAGATGAAATCTGTCCGGAGTCCTGTAGTTACAGATCAGGTTGCTTGACTTCCATGTGTTCTTTTCTCCAGACTTTTGCTTTGTTTTGTTCACCACACCAGGCCACACCAGCAGGGTCAGTGAAGCACTTACAGCCCATGATTTGTGACTTTCCTGAAGGCAGAGGACGTGAAAGTCAAGCACGTCTTTAGATGTGCCAGCATCGAAAGCAAAGAAAATCTCCTTTCCCCTACTTTCTATTAATCAGGAAAGTAATTTCTCACCATCACTCAAAACACAGACTAACTGCACAGCTTCATCACCGCCCAGTTCTCACTTGTTTTTGTCTTAAACCACTGGCATCAGGTAAGATTGAGAAACACTGGTCAAGCACGCAGAACTCAAGGGCAGACTGGAGAGCTCAAACAGCCTGGATAGCAGATTCCTCTCCAGCCATAAAAAGAGAAATTCCTTCTCCGTGCCTCAGTTTCCTGTGCAGAAGGGAGAGATCTGCTCCCTGCCACCAGGCAGCACTGCCTTATGGTCAGGGACAGAGCATCAGGCTTAGCATTTATTTAGCACTTATTAGCTAAGAAGGAAAGATTACAGTTTGTATTTCTGCCCTCACCCTTTCAAAATAAACACTCATTTTTCACAACAGCTCATGGTGCAGCTTGCACATATAAACAGCACCTAAGCCAACCCACAGAGCTTGTTTCTTACTGCATCTGCCCTCAGGAGCTGACTCCCTATAAAACTCAATAATGAAGTCCTTAAAAGTCAGAATATGCAGACAGACAGCTGCTTATCACTGGGGGTCTGTAAATGATGGAGATTGTGGCCTGAAGTGACAGATGTACAATGCAAGTGAGGTACAGGGAGACTAATACCCACTCCAGAGTCTCTGCTCTCCTTGTTTCTGGCTGCTCATGGGTTCATCAGTGAATACCCTCAAGGAGAAGGCAGCCACCTGTTTGGCTGACAGTCTCCATTCTCAGATTTTCTGGAGCGGTGATCAACACATGGGTGAAATAGCGGTGATGCTAGGCAGACGTAGCATTTATTTTACGAACCTGGAAACCAATCCAATCTCAGAAGTACATCATCTCACATCCTTGCTTTATCCTTGCTTTGAGAATGAACCTCAAAATACCTGCCCTCCTCTCCCCAAATCTCTCATACTAAGGTTCACAGGGCAATGGCTACCGTAGCATATCAATACAACCACCACGATCCTTAAAACAAAATGTTCCAATGTAAAAAATGGCATATGCAGAGAAGATGGTTTGAACCAAGTCATTGTTAAAGGCAGCAGGATACCATACCTGGGTGACTGACCTTGCATGGTGGCTGATGAAGATGTGAGCCCAAAGTGAGCCCTTGCTCTGAATGTCCCACCCTACCCACGGAAGCACAGACAGTTCTCTGTGGCACACTGTCTCTGTTTGATTCTTTCAAAATGTGCAAAAAACAGCTCTATTCCTTCTCTGCTTCCACCTCTTTTCCCTTGTCCTGGCTTGAGCAACACAGGACTGATTTCTCTTCTAATGCTTGGGAAAACTGCACTTTTAGAAGACTCCAGTGTCTGAATTTGTGAAAATATTTACTCTATAGCCAGCTAGTGTGGGTTTCAAGCTCTATATGTTTTCAAGTTAACCAGGCACAGGGATGAGGAAGAACGAGACCCGGGCACTTGACCCAAGCTGGCCAACAGGATTATTTCATACCATGAACGTCACATTCAATATAAGTTAGAAAGTTTTCTGNGGCTTGAGCAACACAGGACTGATTTCTCTTCTAATGCTTGGGAAAACTGCACTTTTAGAAGACTCCAGTGTCTGAATTTGTGAAAATATTTACTCTATAGCCAGCTAGTGTGGGTTTCAAGCTCTATATGTTTTCAAGTTAACCAGGCACAGGGATGAGGAAGAACGAGACCCGGGCACTTGACCCAAGCTGGCCAACAGGATTATTTCATACCATGAACGTCACATTCAATATAAGTTAGAAAGTTTTCTGCAAAGTTCTCTCTCTTCCTTGATAGCTGCAATCCCGAGAACTTCTTGCCCCAGTGTCAAACCCCTGAGGCCTTCCCTTCCTTCCGAAGCCATAGCGCTTACAGTATCTGACATTTGCTGTTCATCGCTGGGAGTGCACAGCTTCCTACTGATAGAATTGGCCTGTATATTTTAGACTGGTGTCAGAATCAATATTGGTTCTTTAGTACTATTAAGGCTAATTATTTAGTAGTATTCTATTAAATCTATTTATATTTCAGCCCTCAGGTTTCCTTGCTTTTTCTTTGATTCTCCTTCCTGTGTGGGGAGGGGCCATTGGGTGATAGAATAATTGTCTAAACGACAATAAGTTGTTGCGGATTCCTCAAACTATAACATCTCCCCACCTTGTTAACAACTTGGAGAGCTCTTTCTTGACCTTCTGACTACCGGAGCCAGCTGCCAACTGGAAACGCAGAGAGGGAATGCAGGAAAACTCAAGTTCTTGTGAACTCCAGTTCCCTTACCCACCTAGGAACCTTCCTGCACATTACTAGGATGAAACTTACTGTGGCAACGGCTCGGCCCACACGAACAACTCCAAAATCATTGGGATCCAGGAACTTGTTGCCGTACAGATAGATGCCAGAAGTGGCTGCCACCAACGAGGCAAGTTTCAAGGCCCTTCGTGCCATGACTGATGAACCCTGCCGAGACACAAAACAGCAACTGTAACATCTGAGAAGGATGCAGTGATCTGATGCCTGCAGCCCCAAGGGACATGACAATCCGAGTTTTAATTGCTCCTTTGCTAATGATGCATTGCTAGCACTACCCGCAGACAAGAGCTCCAGCGATCACGCAGCAGCCGAACGCAAGCTCTGACTCCATTGCTGTTTCTAACTCAAAAGTGTCTACAGGCCATAAACTTACAAGTAACTCACTGTGCTAGACTTTGGGCACCCACAACAAAACATTTGCTTGTGGTCCCAAAGGCTTTACAAGGAGAAATAAGAGGTGGACAGAGACAAAGGAGCACACGCTCACCAAAAGTCAATTCTGATCACAGCAATAGGCCGCCTCTTCACTGCAAATGTTTTGAAGCTATCACAGCGTAGGCAGTCCGCAGGGGATAATCGAAGATATAAACAACCAGGGTTTAAAAAGAGGTGCTCTTGCAACACCAAGAGCACCCAAAACTTGTTGGAAACTCTGACAGACTAGTTGTGAAGGTGCCTCACTGCTGATGAGTGGTGGGAGAAGAGGCAGCGCGTCCCTGGAGGTCTCGTACAACTCCAGCGGCCGGTGGCAGACAGACACATACAACGCAGGGGATGGGGGAACCTGATCAGAGTGACCAAGAGAGTCTTGTTTTCTCATCATCACCATCCCCTTGAAGTGCCAGGCAGGGACTGCAGTGGTAGAACGGACATCTACAAGAATCAATAGCCTAATCCTGGCTCTGTCACAGGCCCAGCACAGGCCCAGGGTGAGACACTTCTCACTCACTTGTTCTGTGGAAGGTGAGGGTGGGGAACGACTACACCCTTTGCAGCACTGCAATCACTGCTTACAGTACATAAAGTAGTGTAAACATGTAATTCATTACATGATATATGTATTACGATTCTTTGTGTTATTTTAGGGGATTCAGACTTGAACAAAAAAATACAGATCGGGTATATTTTTCTGTCTTTTCCCTCTGGCTGGTATTAGATAGAAAATATGATTGACCATTCTTTCTGCTTACACCACAAATCAAGAGGCATGGTTCACCTACTCTGCAAGCGCTCAAGAGTACCCTTGACAGAGCACAGGCTTTTACCCCATCAAGATGGAGTCCACTAATCCTCCCACTCTTAAGACCTGATTGAGAAACTTTCCTACTTCTCTCTGTGAACCTTTAGCAGGGTCAGTCTGGCTCATGTCTTTTCTCTTAGAAGCCTTGTAACCAAAAGATAGATGCAGTGACATGGGTCAAGCCTTTCAAAAACAGTTCACAAGAACACAATCTGTGAAACAGGCTAATATAACACAAGAGACCTCCGTACATGAACCTTAGCTAAACTTTATTATTTCCTTTTATTTCCTTACAAGCCCTAGGTAACTTCAAGGCAGAAAAGCTGAGATATATTCTGCCAGTGCCAGTCAGAGCTGTCTGCATCACCCCAGCTCCTTCTCCTGTCAGAAGGGGTAGCTGGCTGATCAGGACTCCTCTGAACCTATAATCAAACAAGAGAAAATAAACCCGACCCCTTGACTGCAGCCAAATGAACACATGCTTCCCAAAAAAACCCTGCCCTCCTTCCCCTTCCTCACTGAAATTCTAGAAATCTGGGCGCTTCTTTTGGAAGGACTGCTCTCTTTTGTACAGAAATCTCTTGTATCCTCTGTCACCTTCAAACAAACATTTTCCGCAAAGTGTTCTAATTAAACCTTTTCTGCTCCTTGTATGTTTTTTGTAAGATTTAATTTATTGAAAAGTGAAAGGTGCAAACAGTGACATATTTTTAACACAGAAAATACACCTCTCCTTTTCATTATTTTTTCCTACACCTTCTTTTATTGCTAAAAGAACATTTGCTTGAAAGCAGGATGCAAGTCCATCTGTTCTTGCACTTTATTCCTACCTGCAGCTATAATCTGGAGTTCGTGACATCACATCTACTGCCATACCCGCCAGCTGCACATCAGGAACGGAAGACGGGAACTTTAGGTAGCAAATAAACAGGCAGAGCAGCTGAGCTCTTCAGCAACAAAGTTTGTGCTTTCATGCTTAACGCGTTGTACCAATAAAAAGGGAAGAATTAAAAGCCCTCCAATATAAGGTACGGAAATGGAATTGGCAGAAATCAATTGTACTTCAAAGTTTTGCATAAGGTGGCGAGGAGCCTTTTCCATGTAAATGAGCCATTACAACAGCCCCAGGGGGACCTCAAGAGACCCCGTCAGCTGTGAGACACGCCTCGCGCTGTCACTGCCTCCCTCCTAAATGAAGGCCGGCGTTGATGAATCGCCTCCCGCTCTTCCCCCACCGAGCCGAGCCGGCTCCTGCGACTTCGGCACGACTTGGCTCACCTCAGCTGCCCTCTCCCTGGCAGCCGGGCGCCACTCGGGGCGGGGAGGGGGGGCCGGGACACCGGGACGGGCGGGAGGCTACGGCTGTTCTCCCGGAGCTTCCCCAGGAGGTGAGGTGACTCCCTCCAGGCCCGGCACCGCCACCCGCCCCGGCCTGTTCCCCGGTGCGGCAGCGCTGCGCTCTCCCGAGGCCCGGGGCTGTTGGGGCGGGGGCAGGGAGTGCCGACCACCCCCGGGGGCGGCCGCAAACCCCAACGGGGCCGGTTCGCTCCCCCCGAGCCCGCGGCAGCAGGGCGGCCCGAGGTCTCCCCGTGAAGGACGCGAAGGGCTGGCTCCGCCTGCTTTCCCTTCTCCTTCAGCCCAGCCCAGCCCAGCCCAGCCGTGCCGCGCCGTGCCGTGCCGCGCCGTGCCCCGCCGTGCCCCCCGGAGCAGCGCCCGCGCTCCCCGCCGCTCCCGTCTTTCAGAAACAGCCCCGCAGCCGCCGAACCCTGCGGCAACCGGCCCTGCGCCCGCGGCCAGCAACCCCGGCCTGAGCACCGACACCCCCCCGTTCCCCCGCCCGGCGACACCAGCCGGGGGGCCGAGGCCGCAGCGGGGAAGCGGGAGGGCAGCGAGGGCCCNGGCTGCTCTCACGCCTCTGCCCCCCCTCACAGCCGCACAAAGGAGGTGGGCGGGCGGCAGCGGGGGGACACGGCGCCGCCTTCGCCAGCGGGGCGGCCAACCCGGCTCTGGTGGTGCCCTGAAAAGCCGTCTTCTGTGCTTTAAAAAAACAAAAAAAATTAATAATAATAACAGCCTTTGTGAGATTTTTAATTGGTTTTCAGTGCTTGCTCACTGAAAGCCCTGCAGCAGGGGGAAGATTTGTGTATGTGTGTGTGTATATACATATATATGTGTGTATTATATATACTGATATATATGTATACATATTCTGAAATAAGTATGTGTGTGCGTGTATATTCTGATATATATGTGTCTGTGTATATATATTCTGGTAGATACATGTGTGTATATATTCTGTTATTCATACATATGTGTATAATATATTCTGATATACATACATATGTCTATATATATTCTGATATATGTTTGCATGTCTATATTCTGATATATATACTTGTATGTATATATTCTGTTATATATGTGTCTGTGTATATATATTCTGATACATATATTTGTGTATATATATTTGATATAGAGATATGTGTGTGTGTATACTGATACACGTATATATGTGTCCATATATATTCTGATATATGTGTCTGTATATATATTCTGTTATATATATTTGTGTGTGTATTCTGATATGTATTTGTGTATGTATAGTCTGACATACATATATGTGTGTGTATATACTGATATACATATGTGTGTGTGTGTGTATTCTGATATACATACACACACACACACACACACACGTGTATCAGAAATGATGAGAGAGTTCCAAACTCAGACCCGGGGCATTCCCTTTCCATACGTAGGCGAGCTTTTGGCAGGGCAGTCAGTGATGGCTTGTATCAACCAGAAACCAGAACCGGGCTTTCGTCAAGGGTGTGGATTTGGCCAGGGTGCTGCCAATGTTTTCCCGGCTGAGCCCGGCTGTTGCAGTGCGCCGGGATTCGGCGTGAGCACGGCCACCTGCGCAGCCGTAGCACGTGGGCCGGCAACCCCGTGTGCCATCCCGATGCTATGGCAGCGCTCTCACCAGAGGGACTCTGGAGAAAGCATTGAACACTTCCGTCCTGCTCCGGCTGAACATGAAACAGCGTTGTCCGTCGTGTGGTCAGATCCTCAAGCAGCGCAAAACTGATAGCGTAAACTATGCAACTATGCTTAGCTTTTATCATTCGCTGACATGTGTACATGGCTGCCTAATATCACTTTATATTTAAGGGTATAATTCCAAAGGCCAAAGAGATGCTTATCACAAATATTTCAGAAACTGCGGTTCTCTGTCCAACAGAATGACCCAGTACAACTGTGTGCATCGATGTTGTCCCAAATCTGGGTTCTTTACCCAGTGTGCAAGCCAGCAACACACAGAGCAGAGGTATTTCCAAGTTTATTCCATTAATGTGCAGTAATGGGGTGCTTGTCCCAAGACAGCAGCGCACCTTAGTTTCAAAAATCTGCACTTTTATACATTGATTATTACATTTTCAAACAATTAATACATATTCATTATTATTCTCCTTAATGATTGGTCAAGATTTCTTTGCTTCCCATGTAAATTAGTGTGCGGACTCTGTCTTCCATTGTTCTCTTTTGATTAGGTGGTACCATTTGGGTAGGTGGTCAATGGGTCAGTGGTCATGATCTCCCCCTGCCAGAATCACCTTTACCTCCTTCTCCTCCAGTCTTGGTAGTTTCAGGTGGCTTTCTCGGTTCGCTGACCAGTCCTACAGTTCATCACTCTTTTGATGGGAATATCCTACTTTAATATTAGATAAATAATTAAATTGTGTCGGGGCAGTATAGAGGACTTTAGCAGCAGCAGGTTTCCTCGGTTGCTTCAATTACATTTTACATTTCATTTTTCTTGTTGATATCAATTTTACTACAACATCAAGAATAAAAAAGCTGTTGGCAACAAGGAAAATAATTGCAGAATGAAAAAAAAAAGCTTTCTCTGCAGCTAAACTTTAGCTCCTTTCTATAAGAAATGAAAATGATAATAAATTCTATTGTATTCAAGGTTCAATGCAAAACCAATCTCTTCACCAAAGTCTCCTTGCAATAAAGATTATGATAAAAGCGAGAAAGAACAAAGCAGAGAATGAAAAAATGTTGCTGAATCATCATAAATATTGTAAGGGATTCATATTCCCTGGAGCAAACACATAGTTTGATAGTCACCCACTTGAAACAGCATTTCTGGTTGAACTTTTCTCCTAGGGTGAAAAGAAAGAAACTCAATGTTGTTTTTGACTCAGTATCTTTCTGATAAAGAGACCTGCAATTCAATACCACCAGGGAACCCATAGTGGAAAATTGTAAGTATGTGGGACAGAGTTAAGGACACAGCTAATAAAATTAATCCTTAATACGTTAAAAGGATGCCAGAGACCAAAACGAGAATGAGACCAAAAAGATCTTAATAATTCTGTGAGAGTTCAAGTTTCCGACAAGATACAGGAAACACTGAAACAAAACCAGGAAAGCATCACCACACTGTCCTTCCATTCGAATTGGCAGGGATACAGTTGTACCCAAAAAGGTAGAGACAGAGCAAAAAGGGATCTAGAAACACCTGGGTTATGAAGCAAAAGGTCTTGGCTTCTAGAAGAAGGAGTAATAAACCAGGACATTTTGCTCAAGGAAAGATCCTCATCATGAGCCTCTCTTCCAGGATGGACAAGTTTTTCATCCAAACCCCTGTGGAAAATACTGTAAAGGTAACCTGGCCACCTTCTCCCCGGCTGTGAGACAGTGGTATATTAAAGGCTTTCCTAAAAGTTCAAAATCATATTGGAAATATTTTCTGGGTTTCCATCTGGTTTCATTTCAGTTTTGTTTCCCTGATTTGTCCCCTGTGGCAGACATTGACATAAATGCCTGCACAAGGTGGGCTTCCTGACAAAGTGGCTACAAGTTATGGAAGGCAGAATTAAGGGTGATTACCCCACCAGCACATTGAGGATACAAGCCCCATGGAGCCTGTTGCATCAGCCAAGTGATGGTAAAACTGGTTACAGTCCCCTAATTTTCTTTCCCTTCTTGGACAGATGGGAGCTTCTGAATGGACGGGGTGCAGTGAAGCATCCCAGCTTAGTCTTGGACCATTACAAATTGTATAGGAAAGACTATTTGTTGGAAGGAAGCTTTACAGTTTAGAGAGTGATGTTAAAAGAGGAAGAAAATTAAAAGTGCAGGAGATGTGCACGCGAGGTTCTACTGAGGAAAGGAGAGAGAAATGAGTGCAGGCTGAACACGAAGTAACCACTCTGATTCACAGAATAAAATAAGCTTAGAAATATGGGACAAAGATCTACTCCTGTATCTACTACAGCCTGTGGAAGTTTTGCTGTAGATTTTTGTGTTTGCAAATTCATGACCTCTATGGCTCAGGCCTATACTGGGTATAATAGCCGGGTATCCATTTAAAACTACTGTGCTACTGCATATAAAAATCCAAAACGGAGACTGTAACCTCAGCACAACCACTGATTCCTGATCACAGCTTTCTGCTTCTACCCGGGATGCTTAAGACTGTGGCCCAGGCTATCAATCCCCCACTTTAACTGCTAGATGACATGCGTTGGCGAAGTTCCCGGCAAAGGGAGCAGGTCAGCATCTGATTTTTGCTGGCCTCTCTGGGA
This sequence comes from Chionis minor, assembly GCA_013398295.1. NCBI lineage: Eukaryota > Metazoa > Chordata > Aves > Charadriiformes > Chionidae > Chionis > Chionis minor. The sequence continues at coordinate 177,965 of VZSF01009050.1, read as the reverse complement.
AAAGCCACGGGAGGTTGCTTCAGATTAATTCTGTTCCTTGCTGCTCTCAGTTAAACAGGCTGATGCTGGGTCTGCTGCAGAGAGGGGAGGAAAAAACAAAGAGGCTTTTGTAATATAACAATGCCGTGTGCCGATGTGCAGTGGGCAATTATGTAACCAACGCTAAATCTTTCCATAATTAGAACAAGCACCTAGTTAGAGTGATCAGAGCTCTTTTGTGTGAGCCTGTGCTGGGGTACGCAAGAAAGAGCTTGGCTCAAAAGAAAGATGCTGGCTTGATTTCCCTTTCCCTTTCAACTGGTGAATAAATTAAATCTCAGATTACCCCAAATTGCTGTGAAAAGCAAAAAGCGTTTCCTTTTCATTCTTGTTGAAGATATTTGCATCCCAGGTGTGAATCTCATGAAATGCAGAAACAGACCCAAAGACTCAGGCCTGTCTGTCCCAAGCACCGGAGCAGGAAGAGCAGTCAGGCTGCCTGCACAGAGGGCAGAAGGTCTGTACCAGCTCTTCCTACAAGGAATCAACCTATTTTTTAGATTCCCCGTGATCAAAACCATGGAAAGATATCTGGAAAGTCTTGCCGATAGCAGACATTCCTCATGTACAACAGGAGGCATGAGAAAAGAGATCAAAACAAGGTAAAGGGAGCTTAATGTGAAAAGGTATGGGGAGAAATTGCTACCAGTGCAGTGGGAAGAACAGCTTCACCCAGCCGATCCTTAGTCACTCTTCTGATCTGTCCTGCCACTCTGTGGATGGTCAGCAACAGAAATAGAGGCAGATCCATCTTCTACAGCTATAAATAAGTTCAGATCTAAAAGTCACTGTAGTGATGCCAATTTATACAAGTTGAAGACCTGGCTATTGGGATCTCTGCTGCTAGAGATCTATACTTGTGATTTTCTGATTCTTTTCTCATTAGTTCAGGTCACCAGAAGAAATATTACAAAAACCTCTGTATAAGGGTTGACAGATGTGCAAACCAACATGGAAGACAGGAAGCAAAACAACTTACCTGGAGCTAATTCCAGAAGATAGATAGCTTAATGTACTCCACAGGTCTCCTGCTGGGCCAAACCCAACCATGTTCTTAGTTCAACTTAAAATGGAGATGGGCAGATTTTGTCTATCAGCAACGCAAAGCTCAGAGCTGACTCTGGGAGCCATCCAATTTTAGAATAGGATCTTCTTACCAGTCATACTGTAGAAAGCCAATATTTGGATAAGACAGCTCTTGAAAGAAACATGCCCGTTGCCGCAGGTCAGCCAGTGCCTTCAAGCCAGTAGTGACCAATGGCTGAATGTGACAACAGAAAGTGATGTGCTGCTTGGAGAGCTGTGCTTTAGGTGAGCTGCAAAACCCACTTCTACTAGTATTTTGTTCCTTCGAGGCCTTTGCTCAACCTTGTTGCTCAATATCATTTTAGACAACCACATGCCATCTCCATACCTCTCATAATCTGTTGGCAAAAAAATCCCCCTTCACTTTGTTGGCTAAAGCTGTTGGTGGCTAAAAGATACTCCACTTCTTCTTGCAGGTCATTGGGAAGTATCTGTGGGCCACTATGTCCTGTGTTAAAAGAAGATGTTTTCCAGCCGGGAGTGGAATGCTTCCAGAAAAATATTTGCAAAACACCCTGGAGCCTGGAAGGTGTTGCAGAAGTACATGAGATCATTTTTGCCTATCAGAGAAAGTTTACTTTTCTACAAAGTATAACAAATAATAGACATTAAACCAGCCTTCTTTGCAGTCATTCCAGGTAATACAGACATGGCTTGAAGAATTTAAAGATTTTCACAAAAGCACTAATAGACCTTCTGATCTTTTCCCCCCAGCTATAATTATTCCTTCTGAATGCCGCCTGTAACCCCTAAGGGAATGTGAAATGCAGGGGTTGCTGATGTGGCTGAACCTTTCCATCTAGGTAAATCTCTTCTTTTTCACTGTTTAGCATCTTACCTGTGGCATAATTTATCCCTTGAGTTAAGAAGTGTCATTTATTTTGATCATTTTTATCCCACAATGTGCAGGGACTGTTAGGCATACAGACATCTGATATTAACAATAGCTTATTCTATTACTTTGTATTGTCATCTTCATTTGTTATAAGATATTTCATGAACCATTTAATTCTGCATTTGCAAATGTGTAAAGTGCTGAAGTAGATAAAAAAGGCGCAGAGGATTTAACAGCCTAAATCTACCCCAAAAGAATACATCAGAAATGTGTTCTCAAAACCAGATGCTGTATTTGCAGCAAACTAAAAACGTCCCTGCTGGCAGCCATGCCAAGGATTAACTCCTCTGCAGAGCCTGAACTCCTTACTCACCAAACAAGAGGATCATTTTGGTGTACTTGTGAAAAGTGATGTATGTGAAGACCTGACAGCGTTACTGTCCAGAAATGCTAAGCAAAAAAGATCATGGTAGAAATAAAAAGGAATTCATCCTTCCTTCTTAGAGACAGGTTTGTATTTGGGGAGAATGCATTTAAGGATCGCAGAACCATTCCTTGCCCAATGTTTCCTCTTATCAAAGCTCTGCCACAGCTGGCACCTTTCAACCATTACCAGGTCTGGTTCAGAAAAAGTACAGATCTAGGAGACAGATGAAGATGCACAGAGATGATCAAATCACAGAGCCAGAAGAGAATGTTAACTTTTCTTGTCAGATGCTGTATATATTGTGGGACTTAAGTTTCACCCGTCTGCTCCTGTATGGGCCCTGGTTGCTCAGGCTTGTAATAATGCAAGCCTCTCTTCTCACGATACTTCAACTTTGATTAGAAGATAGCAAGGGATGGAAAAGTGAGCACTCCCCACAGCTTTCCAAAGGTTAATCACTCTCATTGTAAAATATTTCTGTCTAATTTCTCATTTGAGTTTCCTTAATTTCCACTTCTAGCCACTGGTTCTTGTTTTGCCTTCCTCTGTGAGATTGAAGAGTACTTTCAGATCTTGCATTTCTAACTTGTACAGGTACACATACCTGAAGATCAAATCTCTTCTCAATCTTTTTGTAACAAGAAAAACATACTAAATGTTTTAATTTGCTCACTCAGATCATTTGTCCTTGTAATGTAATTGACAATAAGTACAGATAAATGGAGTTTACCTCATTCTAATCTGGCAATATAACATTTACCTCTTAAAAGTTCACCACAAAATAAGTCTACTTGTTTTATTTCCCCTACACTTCCACTTAACACTAGCTTTATGTTATCTTTATACCCTTCGAACTCTCTTCAATCTTCCAGCATTGTTCCAAAAACTTGAACACCAGGACAACAATAAGAGTCCCTCTACCATTCATCACGTCCCGACTTCTACATCCACGGGCTGCACCAGGCTTTTTGTTACTTCATAGCACAAGAAATTCCTGCTAAGCTGCTTCTCTCTCATAACCCTCCTGGATCTCCACCCATGGAGCACATGTCGTCAGGTGTTGCAGAGCGCTAATTCTTGAACTAAAATGTCATGAGAAGCAGAAGACAGAATTAAGGGGAGGTGTACCAGGCCAAGTTTGAGGACACCTATGTGAATAATATACTTCTTCAGTCTGGTGGCTAACCTAATACAAAAATTAAATTGTTTTCTCACTTCAAGAAGAAAATTGGGAAAAAACCCCACAAACAAAGCAAAACACCATTCTATATGGAACAACCAAACAAACAAACAAAAGTATTAGGTCAGAAATTAAACACATTCTGGTTTAAAGAATTTTTCGACTTTCAAAAAAGTAAGTACATTTAGCCTATACGTGGCCAACAAACATTGCTTTACACCAAAGTTTGAATGGTCCATTTTGAAAATCTTGAAAAAGTTTGAAACTTTCCAAACTTCCCACAGTTCAGAACTTCTAAACATTTCCTTTTTTAATCCCAGCAAATGTTTTTGACCAGTTAAACCATATGGGTAAGCATTTTCTGTGTTTGATACGTGATCGGTAATGCAGGACAGGGATAAGAAGGTATTCCCAGCTGGATTAGCAGCACGTCCATGAAGACTTTGATATGTTTACAAAGCCATACGGCTTCAAATAAGATTGTACAGCCCCTTTGTACCATATGGTCCCCTCTATCCAGTGCTAAGAGCCTTATGTATTCACCAACACAAAATTAGCCAGCTCAGACACCAAAATTAAACCAAAAATAAATTAAAGACAGAGGTTCAAGGGGATGAAAATTAAGTATTAAAGCAAGTGGAAACAGCACACTGTCTGCAAAAAGAAAGTGAGTGAGTGCACAGTTCTAAGAACGAGCCGTGAGACTGAGGAAACCAAAGGAGCATCTCCATGGTGAAGGAGATAAAACATATCGCTCACCTACAATTGTACCTTCTAACCCACAATTTTGTATTGTGGCTGTCATGTAAACTGTGTTGCAAAATAGCTCACAAAGTTGTATATTTCCCATACAGCATTAAATAATGTATCTCAGCAAACGAAGAAGAAATGTAAAAGTCGGAGGGAGAAAAGATAATTTTTCAGCTGAGGTGACTATATCAGCTGGAGACAATAGACCACGGCAACTTCTGACGGCGAGAGGAGGCACCTGAATCAGGAGGCAATATTGCCAGATGCGACAACAGCAATTCTGTTGCTAAATGACTGACAGAAATGGGTAGGAGAGATGACGGATGAGTTTGGCTCAGGAAAATTATTGATAAACGATGTATGTCAAAGTCTTGTATCTTTAGCTTTCTCTGAAGTGCTCGATAGAGGCCAGCTGTCTCGGAGAGAAGGGGAAGTATCTGTCATTCCTAGAGGTGATGACAGAGCTGCTGTCACCAGAATGCAAAGCCAAAGTCTGATTCCCACTGGAGACAACAAGCATTTTGGCATAGGAGGACTGCAACAGGCCTGTCTTAACGCCCTCCAAATCCTGCTCCCCCATCCTAGAAATTACAGCAGATGAATTTACTCTGCAGGACCAGGCTGCCCTGCAGATTAGAAGACAGTAAGACAAACAAAAAGACTGGAAGACTGCAAGGCAGACATTTAGTCTGCTTTGTAGTCTTCCTGCCTCAGGAGAGGTACAATTTTTTTCTCTCTTATAAAAACTGTGTTTGTTTCTTACGCATTCTACCCTTTTCTTCTCCAGCCAGCTTCTGTTTCTCTTCTAGATGAACCGTGCCGAGCACAATGGGTATCTTCTCCCTTTGATTCACTAGATGCTAACATAACAATAGCAGTTATTATTTAATACCTAAATTTCTTTTTTTATGTATGTGCCACACACCACCACTTCAAAATGAATAGCAACTTGTCCATGTAAAGCTCCACCACAATTCTCTGGGAAGTATTTTTCCCTATTCCTCATTTTAACCACACTCTAAAGGGTGCATCTCTTGGCTTGATTTAAAAAAAACCTTCTATGTAACATACGGATGCCCATTACAGATATACAGTACAACGCTTGGCATTTAATACAGAAGTTTTTATTTTAAAACATATATATTTAAAAAAATATATAAAATATTTAAATAATATTTATAAAAAAATGAAAATAAAAAAATATATTTTTACAGCACTTTCAATCTCTCTTCTTCCATTGTCTCTTATGTCCCAATTCAATGCTGCCAAAGCAGCAGATATCAGAAGTTTTATTCCACTCCATTTGCTCTGTATTTTCTGCTTTTTACTTGGGACACCTTCAGCAGGATGAACCATAAAGTTCGTACTGAACTAGCTGGAAACCATCTGAACAGAGAGGATATTGCACCGAGCTCCCCTGTTTTTGTCTTCCAGTTGTGCCTCAGGGATCGGCATTGTTCTTGGGTTTCTGGTGCAGCCTTGTTGGGACTGCACCATTTCTGTTGGGTCCGTCTCCGCTGCCCCAGTTTGCCAAGGCCAGCAATGCCTGGGGAGGTATCCAAGCAGGACACACAATATGGAAGCGTTACAGTTCGAAGAACCCGCAATTTATTGCCATTTAGACAATTATTCCACCACCCGATGACCCCTCCCCACAGGGGGAGGAGAATCGGGAAAAAAAACAAGGAAACCCGAGGGTTGAAATGTAAACAGATTTAATAGCTTGACTAAATAATTAGCATTAATAACACTAAAGAACCAATATTGATCCCAATACCAATATAAAATATACAAGGATTATATTCGGCCAATTCTATCAGTAAGAAGCCGTGCATGGCCGGCAGTGGACAGCTAATGTCAGACACCGTGAGCAGCAAGGGAAGGGCTCAGGCGTCTGGCACAGGGGCAGGAAGTTCTATGGATCACCGCCATCAAGGGAGATAGAGCACTTTGTGGCAAACTTTCTAACTTATATTGAACATGACGTTCACAGCATCAAATAATCCTGTTGGCCAGCTTGGGTCAAATGCCCGGGTCTCGCTCCTCCTCATCCCTGTACCTGGCGAGCTCGAAAACACCGAGACCTTGAAACCCACGTACCACAGCTGGCTATAGAGTAAACATTTTCACAAGTTTAGACACAGGAACCTCCTAAAAATGCAGTTTCCCCAAGCATTAGAAGGGACCTGACTGAAAAGTGCAATTACTGGAAGACAAATTAATCCTGTGTGGCTCACACCAGGACAGGAGGGCGCCGGGCACCATAGTCGGGGGGTTCACTAGACTGCGGCCACCGGGCGGCCCATCTGGGCCGGGGCTGGGGAGGGGGCCACTGCCTGGCCCGGGGCGTTCCCTGCTGGGCCCAAGGGTGGGAGGGGGAGGCCGCGGCCTGCCGTCACCCACACCTCGCCGCGGCCTCCAGGCCAGCCCGCACGGACGGCGCTGTCCCCCGCGGGCGGACAGGGGGCCCCGGAGACGACAGAGGCCCTGCGGAAGGGCCGCCCCGTCCACCGCCACGGCCCCCACGCGGGGAGCGCGTCTCGGGCTGCAAAAACGACGCCTCCCGCGACGCGTTGCGGCCCGTGCGCGTGCGCGCGGCCACGGTGACCGTGGCGTCACCCAGCCGACAGGTCCCACCGAGCCGCTGCGTCGCCCCGCGCGTGCGCAGATCCTGCCACTGCCCTTCCCCCCACACCCCGCTCCCCGCCTGGCTGCCCCCGCGGCCTGGCTCTCCGTAAGACGACGGAGGCGGCAAGATGGCGCTCACCAGGTAGGTCCGGCCGGCCCCGTCGGGCCCGCTTCGGGTGACTGCCCTCCCCGGCCCGCCGGCGGCTTCCCAGCCGCTGTGCGAGGCCTCGGCCGACGGGAGAGGCCGCGCTCGGGGAGGGCGCTGTGGGGCCGCGGCCTTTCCTGGGGGAGTGGGCCCGCCGGCCGATGAGGAGGCCGGGCCGCGGCCTGGGTCGGGGCTGGGGGAGCTGCCCTGCGCTGCTCTGCCCTGCTTTTTCCTCCACCGGCGGGAGGGATATTTTTTTTGGCACAGCCGCTGGGTCGGAGCTCTGCCTCCTTCGCGGTTTTCCTGCGGGAATAAGGAGCTCCTACGCCTTGGCGGGAGGTGGTGGGATCCGTGGGGTTTTGTCGGGGTTTCCTTGGCGTGAGCAGGGGGAGAGGTCTTTGTTACCAGCCGTTGCGTCTCTCGCACGGCTCCGGAGCGCAGCTGCGCTGGGTGCCCCACAGTGCCCGCTTCCGCGCCGGCGGGGGGGGGTGCCTCCTTAAAAAAAGGCGTAAAAGAGCCCCCGTAGCCTAGGCGAGATGAAAAGCGCGAAGTCAAGAAATTGTGTTTCGACTAATTGACTTTGGGAGGGAGGTATCTGGCGTTAAGGGGGAGCATGTTGACAGACGTCTTTGTAGGCGTTTGTCTCGAGAGAAAGGAAGGGGAAGTTGTTGGCACTAAGGGCATATTTTCTTTTTCTGCTCCATAGCGGCGGAAAGAACACACAGTGGTGTGTGACATTCCTGTTGGAGAATGGGCATTGTCACATACTCCCGTTCAAACAAGATGTGAACGTGGGTGAATTTAGCATCAGATTTTATAGAGGTCTTCCAGAATGCCAAGGCAGCACACGTTCCTTTTGCACCTGTAATCTCAGAAGTTACAGCGCTCAGGTTTATGATCACAATACTCAGTTTTCATAAACTGTTTCTTAATCTGCTTAGAGTGATTGCAGAGAAAGCAATAATTTAGTAGTAGACTTGACCATAGTTGAGTGTCACAGGGTGAAATTATCAGAATTAACTTTTTACATCTCTCTTTTCTTTTTGGTGGCTGTCTATGGATGTGCAGTTTTTTACCAGCTCCAACCCAGCTGTCTCAAGACCAGCTGGAACTAGAAGAAAGAGCAAGAGCTCAGAGATCTAGGCAGACCGCTCTAGTCTCGTCACGACGGGAACCTCCCCCATACGGTTACCGGAAGGGATGGATACCACGAGTGCTAGAGGTAGATATTTAAATTCACAGTGTAGTAGTGTGCTAATGGGGAAAAACAGAAACAGATTATTCATGGGTTGGGGGAAATTGTTCTATTCACCTGATTACTTAAAATGTTTAATTGTAAACAGGATGTTATAAGGATTCTTCCCTTCAGAGACTGTTATATGAAAATAGGTTTATGGTCCTTTCAGCTTACAATCTGGGAAGGCAAGGATCCTCTGAGGAAGATATCTGTGTTGTTCCTCTTGTCATTATTTGTTAAATACATGTTCCACGTTATAGCTGGAATAAGTGAACATGTGTATATCAGTGAACGGAATGGTCATGTGTATTCTGTTCTTAGTGTAATAAGATAGCCGTTAGTAGGGGAGAAAATTGTTAGCATTGGAAGGAGACTTGAAAATCTGCCATGTTTTCATTGTCTTAAGTGTGTTACTAGCAAAAGGGTTTTGGACAATGTGTGTATTTGACTGTAGTCCTTGCCAGTTTAATGTAATTTAAACTGGAAATGTTGAAAGGCAGAAGGGGAAATACAGGTGTATAGTTCTCATGAAACTGTTTTAATACAGTTTCTCAGTGACCCACAAAACCTTGCAGATTTTGAAATGGTACTTGACATAACAACTGAGGCTTGCTCTTGTGAGTCAGAAGCCAGTGCTCTTGGGACAAGGCATGCTGTTGAGGTTTTCATAACAGTATTTCACGTGTGATCCTGCATTGTCCCCCAATGCCATTGTTTCCTGAGCTAGTAACAGCATTACTGTCATTTATGTTTGAGTCCTGTTTTTGTAAAGATGGGTAAAAGACTGGACTATGGTGATCCATTAGTGATAAGGTGACCTCAAATAGTAGTTCCAGGGATTCCCTAAAATAAAACATAATTATGTAGGTTCAGCATTTAATAAAGCATGTGATGTTAAAAATGGAAGACTTCATTATACCCAGTGTAGGGTTCTGTCCCTACAGTGTTGATTACTGAAGTTACTATTTTAGTGCTTATTCTTTCTAAATGTTAGCAAAAGAACTTCTGAAGAAGTCAGGTGATGAAGGTTTTCAAAGAGTTTCCAGCATCACTGTGCCACAAAGTGATTCACCTCTCAAAAAGACTGTTACGGACTCCCTTCTGCCTCACAAACAAATACAAATTCTTCAAGAGCGATAGATGTTTCCAAAGCGTAATGTTTGTCCAGTGATCCTGGAATGCCATCATTGGAAAAAACAAAATTGTTCTTAATAGATCAAGAGTTATGCAAAAACTTTTGAGAAATGACTGATTTTCGTTCCAGCTAATACTTAAATATTGATTCTGTAACTAATTGTTGAATGTGGGACTTCCAGTGGAAGACTTTAAATAACTGAAGCTGTATTTCAATGAGCACTTTAAAATGGCATGAGCATGTTCTTCTTTGGAAGGACGTGTTCTTCTCATTTATTTGAGCCTCAGTCCATGTTCTGGTTGCAGTGGTGTTAACCGTTAGGTCACATGGTGAACATGGAGGGAGTCTTACTTAATGAACCAGATCAAAGAAGAAGAATGGGTTTCTTACCAGACTCCACATAAGCAGGGGGAGATGCTCATGCCGCTTTAAGCAAATGCTTCCTCTGAAGAATTGCATTTGAAACTGGAGCCTGAAGTTGTTTCTGGAATAGTAGCAATTCTGTGTGCATCCTTGGCAGTACTGAGTGAGGATGGTCTACTTTAAAAGGTCTTTTGGTTATCTGTTCATTAAATGCTTTTAGAGCAGCACATTGAACGAGAGAGGAAATAAACAGTAAGAATATTGGGCTGTTGGGTGCTGGCCCAGTTTTCAATGTACTCGGATGTCAAAGTAAAGAAACGGGATAGTTTGGCATTTGGACCATTGTAAAGCTGGGGGCTACAGGCTTTGAAAGAAATGAAAAGCTTTATTAACTTCTTCACTTCATTATGATGTGAAAAACAAAAAATAACCAATAGACATTTTCATTAAAAAATGCTGCTCGTATAATTTTAGTTTTTCCTTCCACAGTTGCTTTATTGCAGAAGGTAATTTTTTGAAGTTCTAATTAATAACTCATATGTGAATTAAATAGTTAATTATATGTTGCCTGTAGCATAGTAGTGCCTGCACACTCTATAGTCAGTGATAAGAGCTCTTGCTCTGTGCAGGGAATAATTACTGCAAGATGTCTGTGCACTTCAGTGTCTTTTATTTTAATGAGTGCAAGTTCTAAAGTCTATTACTCTTTTACCAGCTAAAATAATCAGTTACTAGAGCATTCTGTCGATGTTTTGTTATGTTAAAGTCAATCCACTCTTTCATTCCATTTCCCACCTGTGCAAGTGTTGTACCATGTTTTTGTCTTTCAGTGATTCACTACTTTTTCTTTTGTGTAGGATTTTGGAGATGGGGGTGCTTTCCCAGAAATTCATGTGGCCCAATATCCATTGGATATGGGCCGAAAGAAGAAAATGTCCAATGCTTTGGCTGTTCAGGTGGATGCAGAAGGAAAAATAAAATACGATGCAATTGCTCGACAAGGACAATCAAAGGACAAGGTAATATTTCTTCAAATGTGTAGACTGGCATGTATACCTGGAAAAGTTGTATGTACACATTGCATGTACTTAAGCTCATAGGTCTAGCGTTAGCCAAATAGATTGCGTCCTGTTTTCTTACAATTTAAGAACTTAAACAATGTCAGGCAGACATGAGCATTTTGACAGGGATCACTGTGTGATATTCTCTGTTATGTAATTAAAAGGTAAGGCAAAAATGGTGAGAGTCTCTGCACAAAGCTTACTTGACAGTTTAGCAGCTTTCGTTAGAGATCTTTCCAATGAAGGCAAGAAACTGAGGCCTGCTCACAGGCAGCCTCGTTCCAGTGTGTAGAGAGAGGGAGGGGAGGAAAAAGACAGAAAACACAGTTTAGCTTTCACAGTACTACACCTTGTATCTTACTAATTTAACACTTGAGGCTTCTGGCTGCTTTCAGTATTGTTGGTTCCTTTTTTATTATTATTCTTTTGTTGATTGCAGCAAGAAAGTATTGCCAGTGGTTATACTCCAAAGTACTTAAAATTTAACTAATTCTCTCTTAAGTGTCACAAAAGTGTCAAATGTTGTGTATCCTCATTCTGTGTGTCATAAATGACTGCAGTACCTTTGGAAAAAAAAAAAAGAATTCAAATGAGATTCCGTGCTGTCATGTGGTAAAAAGTAGCCAGACTAACCACAAATTATGGCAGTGGCAATATTTTTATTGAGGGAACTTTCATTGAGGTTCCGTCAGACTTTAGTGTCTTGAATTATTTGTCAAGAGGAAGGTGCTAAAATATTAATTACATTTAAAGAATTTTGTGAGTAAATGTTTGATACTAAATAGAAATTTTGACTTATCCCAAAGCATAAAGAAACAACTTGGAGCAGATAGGTAGACAAGAAGTAATAATCGCCCTGGTTTTGGAGAAGCTGTAGGGCAAATAAGAAGAAAAAAGAAAATTAATATAGTTAAACACTCATTTTTATGACTTGTCTAATACATCTTTACCCAACTGTAGGATCAGATTTAACTTGCATATAATAGAACTGTTCAGATTGGGTTCTTAAGTATATTTGAAAAAGAACTAGAAATGATCGTAGGCTTTAGGCAAAAGTTACTAATATTTCACTGTGCCTTGTTTGATTCAGAGTTACGAAAATACTTAGAACAGGTAAAGTTAAATTTAAGCTGTTAACATTTGTCATATTTGATTCATGACAATCTGTACCAGCATTCATTAACTTTCCATGTGGCATCTATAATGAAGTAGTAATGTTCACATTTTGTAGCCATACTTACCAGGATGGAAGAGATGTGTGACTTTTCCAAAACTGGGCTGTGCAGAACTGGGATTAGGGTTTCCTAACCCTAAGCTCTGCCTTCTGAGGTAGCTTGATTCTGATTGCATCCAGCTGGATGTAAATGCTCAGACCAAAGATGAAGTATTGTGATTCAAGGAGTAGTAAACCTGGGGGGAAATTAGATACTTGAAACAATTTCACTGGAAGTAGCAGAACTACTATTGCTTGAGTTGTGGGTTTTTTTCAGGAGAGACAGAAAATATCGGCAGAGATGTCATAGGGAGCAGGTCTTTAGTGATCTATGTTGAGTTGAATAATGTGGAATATTTTTCTGTAAGGGAATATTTTTCTGATAGCACAGTGTCAGTAGGAATACATACAGAAGTTTCATTGTCCTGAGAGCTGCAGTCATCATTCAAATTTTCTTCAATCTTAATACTTAGAGCTAAGAGAAACGCTTACTTAGCAGCCGGCCAGAAATGAGACAGAGTTTCTGATCCTATTCTATGAGCTACTTGTTTGGTCTGAGTTAAAAAGCAAATTTTGCTTTTGCTCCAGTTTATGGATTTTTTGGAGTTGAATTTCATATTCTGCCTTCTTGTAGAGGCAGCAGTTCCATTGCCCAGACGCTGTGTCTAGGTGGCTTGTCAGCAGTTTCTACTGTTGCAGTGGTTCATCTCTCTTTCATCTGTTGCTTCAGAGAATTTTCCTTGAAAAATGCTGACGTAAATGAGATAGTCGGACAAGCCTCCTGTTTGAGGCTGGCAGAAAGTCTGCTAGACATGAAATGCTGGATAACATTGATGAACCTTGATGCAACCTCATGAATCTACGGATGGAGTTCTGTCTGGTTGTCCAGATGAAGGATTTGCAGCGTTAGCCGTGTGGTTAGGTCTTGTGCTGCTGTAGATTCCTCCAATGCTTTCTCTGCTCACAAGACTAAAAGCTGGGCTAAAATAATGCATCGATAATTGATATATTTTGATGGGACTCATGCTTGGTACTCTTATTAGGAAAATAAGGACATGTAGTTGCTTCTGTGTTTTTATTAAGACAGAAGAGAGAGCGAAATCAAGGAATGGAACTATTAGGTCCATTACTTTTTCCTGGCAAGGTTGATTTTTCTGTGCAGGAGTTGGATTTCTTCTTGGTGGCCCAAGACTGTGGCTTAGATGTTAAAGGAGAACAACAGAACCCCAAATCTTACCTACAGTGTTTTTCCCCAAGATTGCGAATTCAATTGAAACATTTCCAAGAGAGAGTAGTTCCATCATTGAAGGAACTCCCGTCAGAGCAATTGAGCAGATCAAGAGAACATGAATATAACTAAAATAATCAAAAGTATTCTTTACTCATGATGTATTAACCTTTGTGGTAGAGCTTGGTTTGAGAGCTTATCGCCAATTTTTTCTGTAATGTGTGTGCCAGGCTTACAGCCAGGTAATTGTAATGACTTCTAAAATGTTATATGCTTCCTATGGAAAAAACATTCTTTGACAAGGAAGGAATTAATTCTGCAGTGCTTGATGGTACCTTCTTGATTTATAGATAGGATTGATGAGCGCTGTACAGTGCTGCTCTGGATATATAGAATAAAATATGTTGAGGGGAGAGATTTGTGTGTTAGAAATAAAGAAATTTGTGTCATGGCACTTGCGTCTGTCAGGTGTCTTGTGAAACTTTGTGATTGATGTCAAAATCCTACTATGAGCTATGGTATCTTACACAACTAGTTAGGTAAGATTGTTCTGTTTCTGACGGCAGTGGCATGCAGATTTCGGCTTGCTGCCTGTTAAGGCTGCGCCAGCCAGAGAGGCAATCATGTAGCTGTACCAAAAATGGAGCATCTACCTAGAAGGAGATTCTGCTTTTCAGTAGCAGTCAAAACAAAATATCTGAAACATAGGCTGATGCTTCCTTTTAAATTTTGTAGATGAAAAATGGTAGTCGATGGGGATACTACAATATCAAACAATTCCAGTCTCCTCTTTATCTTACGTTAATAAAATGTCTCAAAATTACTTTTAAAATAAGGTAAATATCTAGAAAAACAACACAGTCCAACATCTTTATCTGCCTGTCTATATCACCTCAAAAAAGGACTCCAATTAGAACATAAAAGCATATCAGGTTTTTGATGGAGACAAAATTTTTTGTATTTTTGGGCTCATTTAATCTGTATTACGGATGTCTTCTGTATTAATGCAGCTTGCTGTTTGCTTTAGGGTTTAAATAGTTCGTGTAGCTCATTTGTACCTCAGTGTACTGTAGTTTTTAGAGCACCTCTTAGACTTTTTAATTTTCTCTTTTTTTTTTTTTGTCTTCTGAGATGCTCCAAGCTTTCAGCATAGTTTGCTCTTCATAGAGCAAGACACTTGGACTTAGAGTTAATTACCTTAGAGGAACACTGCTCTTCAGATGTCCTTCATTCAGCGTCTGAGGAGCTAGGATATTATACTAATTCAGAGGATGAAATTTTTAGGAGTGAAGGCTGAGAGGCAGTAAATGGCTCTTGTGTGACAAATTATTGCTGAGGCTAAAGGTCAGTTTCATAGTTGGATATGCACTTTATCATAAAATTGAAATAATAGTTGTAATGACTTTTAACCCTTTGAACTAAGACTTTCTGATGTTATTTCGTTTGACAGATGTGAAGCATTAATGCAATACAATAAATTTTTCCCTGTAGCCATCTAATAGTGTTCTTTCCCTGTACTTAAAATTGGGGCTTAAGGCTGATGATGGCTAGCTGCATATTGTATGAAGGCTGAAGTACCTATATAAGGGAAAGTGTCACGAACAGATTTCTTGAGTTTTTTTTCCCCAAGAAAATAGGAAACATTGTGAAATGAAAAAAATCTAGGTGCTAGAAAAGACTTGTATCAAATTCTTAACTAATCCTTGAAAACAGAAGTACAAATGTACAAAATACAAGTTTTCATTTGTACCTGAAGTATAATCTAGGCCTGAAACATTTCCTTTGATATACGTACATTTATTCCTGTTCACCGGCACTAATGAAATATAATGTCTTCCAGGTTATTTACAGCAAATACACAGATCTTGTGCCAAAAGAGGTCATGAATGTGGATGATCCTGAACTGCAAAGACCAGATGAGGAGGCAATTAGAGAGGTATTGTATGCACTGATGTGCCTAGTTATCAGTGGTATATTGTATGTCTTGCGTATGTGATGAGATGCATCCCGTGGTATTTCTGTCTTCAGATAACAGAGAAGACAAGAGCAGCCTTGGAGAAATCAGTCTCCCAAAAAGTTGCAGCAGCCATGCCGGTTCGAGCAGCTGACAAACTAGCTCCTGCACAGTACATTCGGTATGTAGTGCTGGTGTGTGTCTAAGATGTCGTTATATATATAATTGATTAAAATTGGGATATTCCTCGAGTTTCTGAGAACAGATTCCTCTTGATTCTGTTCTTCTGGAAGTAATATGAAACAGGCTTACGTATTTTAACCCACTAATGATAACCTGGTTTGAAGTGTGTTGAAATGTGCTGTAGCAGGTCATGAGTTGTGGCACTTTGTGGAGAGGTTACTGTTTTCGCAGCAAAATAGAGACCTGTCAGGCGCTATTAATGATGTTGCCCCGAAAACAGAGTCTTTACTGGGAGTTTCAAGCTAAGCCAAAGCAAGTAACAAAGTTCTTCCCTCATATAAAAAGAGTAATTTGAAAGAATTGGAATTACCGGGAGGATGATACTCATTTATGATGATTTTCTGCTGCAAACACAGAAACATTCCATGGCAGGGTTGGATTTGGGCTGAGGTGAATTCTGAAAAAAGTATGTCAAGAGGTTCTTAATAGCCCGTAAGTAGTCACCAGGGATTCACAGACATAGGTAAAGAGTATTGTGACATGCTCTGTTAGTTTTCTTTTTTCTACTTCAGAATCTAGGTTGAAACATGAGAATATAGCCCTGGGAAGATACACTCTGCTGATGTAATTGATTCGCTGCGTTCAGTCCGGTATCCTCTGTGCAGTTACCTGCTTCTGTCATTCACAGTGCAAAAGTCTTAAACCAGTGTGGATACAATGAAAATGTAGTTGGAGCAGTGAACTGAGTAAAAATGGAGGTGGGCAAGGTATATCTAGCTGTGGGCAGAGAACTGAGTGCTCTGATCGTTTTATTCAGGTACACACCATCTCAGCAAGGCGTTGCCTTCAACTCCGGAGCAAAACAGAGAGTTATTCGGATGGTCGAAATGCAGAAGGACCCTATGGAGCCTCCAAGATTCAAGTAACTATTCAAAACTTGTTCATGGCAGATTGAAGATTCTGAAGTGTGTTTCCATACAACGTGCTGATTGCAATTGTTTTCTTAATTATTCAGAATTAACAAGAAGATTCCGCGTGGACCACCTTCTCCTCCAGCACCTGTAATGCACTCTCCTAGTAGAAAGGTATGAAATGCCATAGCTGTTCTCAGTTTTGAATTCTAGATGAGTTCACAAATTCTACTTTGATCTATTTCACTTCTGTGCACCTTCACTTTCGTTTGATGTGATGTGAAGTGACAAACTTTGGACCTGGTGCAGTCTTTTTTTGTTTGTTAGTTTGGGGAGTTCTGAAAGTAGCTCTCTTATGTACTATGTAAAAGGTTGAGTAGATTTCCCATGTATTTTATGCAGGGCTGCATTGCTGGAGTTGTTCATGGCATGGATTTGTTGACTGAGGCTTTAGCCTTGGTACACTGATGCTGCTTTTAGACAGCTCTGTTAAGCTAAACCTTAATAACGCTATCTTGTGTTATCAAGGATTAGCTCCTTCTGAGAGATGAGTGTAGTGGTGATTCATTCGTTTCCTACAACTCGAACTGCCATTAAGCGTGCAGGTGTTAACAAGCTGGCTGTGAGTTCTGGCCTGTGTGACAAGTTTAAGAGGATGGCTGAAAAGCTGTCGTGACTATGTTGGCAAAGGTACTGTGGAGAAATGAACATCTTATAGCTGCGGAGAAGACTTGGGGTTTTTTTGTAGCACTCTCCTGAACTTTGTACTCTAATTTATTTCAGTCATTTCATAGCTGCCTTTGAGAAAGAAAACAGTGTTTCCTTTTGCTGTAAATCTAAAGATGACTTTGCTTCTTCTCTTAAATCAGATGACTGTGAAAGAGCAGCAAGAGTGGAAAATTCCTCCATGCATTTCAAACTGGAAAAACGCAAAGGTAATTAAGTTGTCATGAAGTCACCTTTCTGATGTTACGCTGTGCTGGGAGACTTCTGTGAATGATTTAAGCTTGAATAATACTGGTTTCAAACCTCTACAGTTAGGTAAACTGGCTGCTTCCCCCATGGAGAACAAATGATTGTGCAACTCAGTTTTTATCTCTTTAGGATATAAGGGTTGTCAAATTGACAGGATTCTGGAACAGAGAGATAATATATGACTTAATGGCAGAGATTATGCATTTTGAGAGGAAAATTGGCATTAGTTAAAATCCTCATAATAGTGCAGTATGTGGAATCTGAAACCAAAGTCTCTGGAGCTCACCAGGTAAAGCCATCTAAACTGCAGAAGGGAAGGGTAATTTATAGAGAACCCAACATACTTCTTTTTAATACTTCAGATTTCTGCAAAGTCCTCTTTGTTGCATTCTTTTGCTAATTAGTTTTCATCACTGGTTACCTTAGGTATTTTTATTCCTTGTTTGAGTAGGTATGTCCTTTCCCTTTTGATTTTTATCGGTAAGTTTATGTTCCAAGAGAAGAGAGAATTTATAATTTTCTGCAGTAACTGGTCTAATCGTTCTCAAACTTACCGAGCTGTTGTCATGAGGCAGCCTCTTCAAATGGAGGAAGGAAAAGCTGCACGTTTGGATGTTATTTTTTTTCTACCCCAATACAGCTGTATAACTGGGACTGATGCTAATTAGTAGATCAAATTTTAGGTTACAGATGCTAAAACCAAAGCAAAAATTTTGTAGACCTCGCTAAATAATTTAAAATATCATCTATAAATAATTTTAAGTTTCAGCTTTTGGAAGCAAAATTGGCATTTAGTGTCTCTTGCTGGCAGCTTTGCCCCTCTGATTTTGAATCAGCTAACCTCTTAACAGGTATGGAAACAGTTTAGGGAAAACAATTTTTAACCACAAGTGGTACAACAGCTTTGAGACTGGGAAAGCTATTATCTGTAGTTCTTAACACAAAGCCAAGAGCGGACCTTATCAATGCAAAATTTGTCATTTGTACTAAGATGTAACTGAAAGGGAAATTGTGATTTGGATTTGGGGGGAGTGTGGAGTTGGAGCGAAGCTTAGTATTACCCGCAATGAATTTGAATTATGTATAAAGGAGGTCCATCGAGGCCTATTAACGACAGGCTCTGAGTTCTGTATGTGCTTTTGTTTGCTTACACAATAAGTGTAATAATGTTTGTTATTACAAATAAGTCTGTGATTAACTGCCTCTTTGTTTCCACTGTAGGGTTACACCATTCCATTAGATAAGCGTCTGGCTGCAGATGGCAGAGGATTGCAGACTGTTCATATTAATGAAAACTTTGCCAAGCTTGCTGAGGCTCTCTATATAGCTGACAGAAAGGTCAGGTGGTTGTTTCAACTGTTTTGTTCTGTGTGGTTTTACCTTCTTTGTATGTTTATTTCCTTGGCAAAATAACAGTGATTATGCTATAGCTTTTTGATCTTTCCTGCTTCTGGCCTAACGTAAGACATAAGGTCTTATCCCCAGTATCTCTGAATCAGTGGCTCATTGTGGGTTAAACTTTTGGAGGTCACGGGTCTTGCATCTCGGCTCTAACTCCTGTGGCTGTCTGGCTTTGAACTTCCACTTAGTGGCTTGATTCCTGTCCTGTTTACTGGATAACTCCATGACGGAAGATCTGCTTGCATCCCAAAGCTAGCTTTCTGCCTTTTTAACTGTGTCTTATGTGTGCAGGCTCGTGAGGCAGTAGAGATGCGTGCCCAGGTGGAGAGGAAGATGGCTCAGAAGGAAAAGGAGAAACATGAGGAAAAGCTCCGAGAAATGGCCCAGAAAGCCAGGGAGAGACGAGCAGGGATCAAAACCCATGTTGAAAAAGGTACGTTTGTTCATTACTAAGATTCCGGGATTTTTATTAGCACACTCTGAAGTGTGGGTTTGGAGAAATAACCTGAGAAATTGTAATACCTAAATACCAACTGTAATTTCTAAGCGTGACTTCATTTCTTTGCTTAATCAGCTAGTGAATTTGGTTAATTCCCTGGCTGGTTTGATGGGATCTAGCTTTTAACCTCATAACAGTATGTCAGTGTATACGGGTTTAGGACATTGTTAAGAATTTCAGAGTTGTTAATGGATCAGTGTAAGTAATAGCTTTCATGGACTGTTCTAAAAAAAATAATTAGTTAAGAAAAGACTTATTGCAGATGAAGAGCAACTTTGTTTACAAGAACTAAACCGTCTTGCCAAAGATGGTAAATGCAATATTTTGTCTCTTGCCACTGACTGGTCTTGCAGAACTGTGGTTCTGTTGGCCACTACACCCAAAAACTGCTAACCCAATTAAATCATAACCATTGTGACGAGTCTTATATTTTGTTTGAAATGACACCTCAAAGATCAAGATGCTGAGCTTACAGAGCAGTTATGATCTCTCTAAAAGGTGGAGAATATGATCATACAATGCCAAATCCTGCAGCTGGGATGGACTAAACTCTTCCCAGCAGGCTGGGGACCGTCTGGCTGGCAGAGCCCTTGACAGTCCTAGTGGACAATATGCTGAGCGTAAGCCAGCAGTGTGCCCTGGCAGCAGTAATGCTAAGGGCATACTAAGCTACATCCACAGGAGCGTAACCAGTAGGTCAAGGGAAGTAATCATTTCCTTTTACTGGTGACTTGTTAGACTGCATCTGGAACACTGTGTGCAGTTACGGGCCCCCAGGTACAAGACAGACATTGATAAACTGGAGTGAGTTT
The DNA here is from genome assembly GCA_013398295.1 of Chionis minor. Classification (NCBI taxonomy): domain Eukaryota; kingdom Metazoa; phylum Chordata; class Aves; order Charadriiformes; family Chionidae; genus Chionis; species Chionis minor. The sequence continues at coordinate 157,903 of VZSF01009050.1, read as the reverse complement.
AGTGGAGGGCCATCAAAATGGTCGGGGGGCTAGTCAGGAGATTCTGAGAGAGAGTGAGTTTAGTGGAGGGCCATCAAAATGGTCGGGGGGCTAGTCAGGAGATTCTGAGAGAATGAAGCTTATTCTGCCAGGAGAAGATGTAGCTTTGAAGGGACCTAATGGGAGCTTTCCCATATCTACAAGGAGATCCTCAGAGCTGTTCACTAAGCTGCAGGGTGGGAGAATGAGACAGCGGTGAAAAGTTGAAGCAGGAGGTTCCAGGTACATGTGAGGAGAAAAATTTTCACCATGAGGACAAGCAGCAGTGGAACAAGTTGCCCAGGGAGGCTGGCAATTTCTATCCTTGGAGGTTTTCTCCACCTGAGTGGGCAAAGCCTTCAGCAACCTGGTTTGGATTCAGCATTGATCCTGCTTTCAGCAGGAGGTTGAACTAGAGACTCCCAACCTGAGTGATTCTCTGAGTCACAGAATGTTCTTCAAAGCACTTGGATGCATGCGTGTTTGAATGATATTTTTACACTTGATAAAAGTATGATCTGATCTGTAGGTGTTTTAGGATATTAATTCCTAGATGGACAAGTATTCTTAGCTCTTGAAAGTTGAGGAAACGGAGTTGTTGGATATATTGGCTTTAACTCTCCTGTCAAGGATAGTTTATTGGTTGTAGCATAAGAAAGCTGTGGTTTTCCCTTTGTTCAGTTTGTTTAAAGTGTGATGTTTTAAATAGTACTATGGGTCACTTCTCTTCTGTAAAAGAATACTGAATTGAATCGCTGTGCCAATATCTGGCATGGTTAATTTAAATATTTGTCTATAATGAGCAATCTTGCATTTGTTCAGAGGATGGAGAAGCCAGAGAAAGAGATGAAATCAGACACGACCGGCGCAAAGAGAGACAGCATGACAGAAATCTGTCAAGGGCAGCCCCTGACAAAAGGTGAGTCACGAAAGAAAGCTGCTCTGTTCCTTCACTGGCACTGGCTTCCCCACTAGGGAAATCATTACACTGGGCTTCCTTTTGCTTGATGCAAGTGCCTGAATTTTACCTTGTGGAGATGCTCACTGTTCATTCATTGTATGAAATGGTATTACTGTGTTAGCGTACTGCAGTGCTCTCTTCTAAATTTAGAATTTTCCAGATGAATGGAGGAGAGGGGTGGGTTGGTTTTGCGTGGGTTGTTCTTTAGCAGAACTTCAGTATATTCAGATTTAAATAACGAGTTGACAGCAAAGGTTGAAACCTGGATCCTGTAACTTCAGTGAGACCAGAGTATCATTAGTGGCTTTGTTTTCTTGACGCAAGCTTAGATTTATGAGCGTAGGCTGAAGTATCTTCTTTGCCCAAGCCAGTGAGATTTCTGAGCACAAAAGGTTTTTGGAGGCTTAAAATCTCTAATATCTTAAAATTAACTTGCTCGGCCTTCCCAGAATATGATTACACTGGTTCTTGCAAAAAATAAGTTGATATTTTAGACCAAGTCAGCTCAATGTAAATTGCAGATAGCAAATTTAAATGTAATACCCAGCTGAACACAACTGTCCCAAATGTTTCCTTTGCCAGGAGATAAATTTTAAGTGTTACCTAGTAAGGAAAGGCAACAGTCAAAATCTGGCTCCTGAGGCACATTGTTAGCAACTAATACAGGATCAGGTTGCAGTTGTCAACAAATATGGTTTACTCACCTAATAAAACTTAACATTTTTAATTCAGGTCAAAGCTGCAGAGAAATGAGAACAGAGATATCAGTGAAGTTATTGCCCTGGGGGTACCCAACCCCAGGCCATCCAATGAAATCCAATACGACCAGAGGCTGTTCAACCAGAGCAAGGTAAAAATCCGTTTTCACAGCTGTGTAGTTTTCTATGAGAACACGCTCATCCTTCCTTAGCGGGTACAACTAGAATACCAAAGGGACACTGTTCTCAGGGTTGGGGTGGATATGCTCTGAAAGAAGTCTCTACATAACTAACTGCTAAGGACATCTCCATAATCCATAGATGATGCAACAAAAATGGAATATTCCGAATGTATAACTGGATTAAAGTAGTTTTGTTGTGGTTTTTCTCACTGGGGAGTGGGGAGAAAGAAGCTATTTTGCCTTCAAGCTGCAGTGACCCCATTTTCTTCTTTTGTACAAATGTACTCACTGAATAAGGGAAATTTGCTCTGAGAGAGAAGCAAGTAAATACTTTCTGTTCCCATTATTGCTTATGTTAAAAATCCTGAAAATATAAATAGTTAACAGCAACATTTATTTTCCCTGAACTCTATACTATTCAGAAATGAAAAAGCAGACTAGGCTTCCGAAAGTCCCTGAATGGACCTGCAGTTTGTCAATCATTCTTTTTCACGTCTCCAGTGAAAGACTTGCAGGCAGAAGGGAAAGCTGATGAATTGAAAGTGAAGAACAAGCAGGCACTTCTGCTGTCACGGTTTACATAAGCCTCTGTGTGATTTGCATCAGTCAGCTTAAATCATGTTTTCCAGAAACTCTGAATAATACACACTTCTGTATGGTTGTACTTGGCTGTTACAGACAGCTGTATACACAGAGCAGACTGAAACGATCCGTTATTCTGAAACATGAACCGCCTGTCATCTTTTCTGTTGCTTTCTTCAAGAGTAGAAACGGCCCTGACCGAGGCTTGTAATAATGATTGTGTCGTGTTCTCTGGCTTTAATCCCAGACCCAAACCCACTCATACCCTAATGAAGTGCTTGAACTCATTTGAAATCAGCGGTAAATATCATGATACATAAAAATGGTATCTGTGTGACACCATCAGTGTATCTTGATGTTAAAATAAATTAGCTGAAGTTTTGCAGGCTCGTTTGTGTTACGCTGCTGTTCTTTCTTCACAGGGAATGGACAGTGGCTTTGCTGGAGGAGAGGATGAAATTTATAATGTTTATGACCAGCCTTGGAGAAGCGGCAAGGATATGGCCCAGAACATCTACAGGCCAAGTAAAAATGTGGATAAGGACATGTATGGTGATGATCTAGAGGCTCGAATAAAGACCAATAGGTAAGAAAATAAAGTTAAGAAACATTGTTGATAAGTCCTCTGAAGTTACAATCAACTGTCACCTCTTCTCCTGCAGGTTTGTTCCTGACAAAGAGTTTTCTAACTCAGATCGTAACACCAGAGGGAGGGGCAGAGATGGACCAGTTCAATTTGAGGAGGATCCATTTGGTTTGGACAAGTTTCTGGAAGAAGCTAAGCAACATGGTGGCTCTAAACGGCCATCGGACAGCAGCCGCCCTAAAGAACATGAGCATGAGAGCAAAAAGCGGAGGAAGGACTGAATGCCTCTGCTGCTCGGGAGGTAGAGAAATGGACTACAGCCTTGGACTTCATGCAAAAAGTGTTTTTAATAGCAGAGGGGGATGGCGTTTTAATGCAGCAGTTCACAACTCCTGTCTTGTGAATAAATATACATGCACTAATTCTCCTGCCTAGGACAGCTACCCCTGGAGAGTGGAGGAACGGACACCACTTGGAAACATTTCACAAGGGAATTTAGCACTTCAGCAAGTGCTCCAACTTTGCCAGTTCCCTGTTGCCCAGCATCTCAGGGTAAGAATGTAGCCCCTTCCTACAGCTTTAGTTTTTGTAGGTAGCTAAAGCTTTTACTTCGTCTGTTAAAAGCTTTCCTTGTGTATGTAATTACTGTCTTATCTTATGCTGTCATGGATGCTAGGGATTTTGTGATTTGGTGTTTCTTTACTGTGGCTATACAGTTTATTTGAACAAGGAGGGGAAACAGCTGGATTCTGTTTTAAAACAAATATTCATAGTTTCTCAGTTATCTTTATTTTAGTTTCTTTACATTTAGTGAAATAAAGCCTCCTTCCACCGCTCACTCGCTTTGATTCTTTCTTTGACCACGTCTTCTACGGGACTGCTGTTTGAGAGCAAGCTGAAAACAAGAGAAATCACTGAAATTAGTTAGGCAAGAAGGTTTGATGTTTTTCATTTCTGATCTTCTGAAACATTCATATGGAAAGCAGAATATGGGTTTATAACCAGTTCAGTTTCACAAGCCATAACTGGGAATGCTACGCTCCTAATGGGAAAGCTGAATATAATTTGTGCAGCAATTGCTAGTCCTATCAGGCAAAATGCATCTTGAAGCTTGTGCTTTCAAGTGGAACTAATAGAAGGTAAGGTCTAAACAGAACCTAGAACAAAGTGGGAGAAGTGCTTATGTATTTTGCTTTCAGAGAAGCTTGCATTTTTGAAGAAGTTAAGAAAGCTAACTACTGCCTGCCTCCTGTGTTTTATTCCACTATAAAGGAGCCTCTTAGCTCTTGCACCTCTTGAGAGCATAGTCCTTGAAGCCTAGGCAGTTAAGAGAACATGCAGCTTCAGGAATAAAAAGCAGCAAAATAATTTCCAAGAGACTGACACTAAATGTTCATCTATGCTATGCTACTTATTTTGATAATTGCATACAGATGACATCCTAGTTATTTTCAGTCCAGTTTATAAGGGAACAGCCCATTGCCTGGCTTGTCACAGTTTGAGGCTGAAGTCAGCAAGCCACTCCTTAATTTCTGCGTCCATTTTTGCATCACAGTTGTAGCTCCCAGGTCAAGCTCTTCTTGGGAATAGGTACTGAAGTAACCACAAGCGACGAAGAGACTTCTGCAGTGGTATGAACTTTGTCAAGCAAAATACTTTATCGCAATCAACACACTGTCTCTCTGAATTCAGTCTCTTGCCAATTCATCTTACTCTTACTGTTCCCTAGCATTGAAAGTATCTAAACAAGAAACTGGTTCTCAGAAGGATATTGAAAAATTCTTGCGAGTTATTCCAAGACATGAATTGATCGCGTCTGTTTTGCCCACCACTTGTGGCTCATGGTTTCATCTGTACTACTAGGGCTGAGTAGCCAGGTCAGCTGCAGCACACATAAGTCTACAAGAAAATCCTCTTAGTAATCTGCCCGTTTAGTAAACATACTAGATGCAAGTTTCTAATGATTGTGACATGAGACCTGTTAATTTATTAATGGGTTTGGGCAGCCATTGACTCGCTGTCCTTTTATGCTCATCTGTCAACACCACTGCATACTAAATGTTTTGAAAGTGGTGGGGTGGCCATTTCTTTCCTCTCTTTATTTGCTGCAGTGAAGGCAGACGATACAGTTTTCTGGCACTAACTGACCAGTCAATGACAGAGCCCTCTGTATGGGTACCAGACCGAAGGTTTTTAACTGATGGCCTACACTGTCCCTTGATACCATGCACTAATGCACTGAGATTGCTAAAGTGGCGTATTTTTTACTAACATTTAAAATGCTAGAGACATGAATTATAAAAAAAAGAGCGCTACACTAAAGCTAATTTAAAGTCCTCAACACACGAAAGCAGGCAGCTGATTTTTCCTGTACAAAACAATAGCTGAAGAAAATGACATTTTCAGTGAAGTTCAAAGCTTAGCTTTACATTCTTTGCAGTCTTCCCCCTGCCACCCAACATCCAATTTAGATGCTGGAATCCACCTGCAGAAACCTGTATTACAAATAATAAGTCGCATGGCAGTTCCTGAGCAGTTTAGTGCATTCCTATTGCCTTAGCTTAGCATAGCAGGAGGTTTTGATCTCTGGTCTGTGACCTCTGTGGTATCTCTATGATCTTGGACCCTAACTCATCAGGTTGAGAGGGAGGGAATAAACAAAAGTGTTAATGATTTTAAAAAATTAAAATCCTACTAAGTGGCAAAATACTCACACTTGGAATGAGTATGGCGATATTTTGGTGTTACTGTGTCCAACCAAAAGCAGAATTAAAGAGCTCAACTCATTACATTAATTCATGAGACGAATTAGCATATTACCTTGGCACCTTCAAGTATGTGGGAGTCCTTCTGAAACACATTCTGAACATCTTGTGGAGTTGAGAATTTAATCCAGCAATAACGTCTGTGAAAGCCTGTATCTTTGTCCTAGTTGGCAGTTTAAGAAAAATAAAATCCAATTACTGTAGAAAATACTCACATAGGCTGTTAAAAACTTTCTACGGGTATTCAATTTAAGGATTCAAAAGCTACCAGAGAAATCAGCACACTTGCTGTTTCAGAAGCCTTTTTCACACTTGGAGACATTTAGTCTCGTTGACAGCATGTGGGGGCCTAGCAGAGGCTATTTTGCATCCCCTTCTATCAATTTGAGTCCTGCAATCATTAAAAAATTTAAGATTTTAAGTTACAGTTGAAGACTGGAATAACGCATAGGCGGTTGTTTCAAACTGCCGTAGTTATCTACTATTATGCCAGTCACAACAGAACTGACATTTAGATAACTGCCTGATTTGAAAATAAGTCTGCCACAGTACTTGAAAAGCATTCAGCGATAAAGCAGCTGCATAAGACAGTAAGAAAGCAGCCTGCAATTTGAAGTGACAAGCACTAACTGCACTAAAAAAAAAAAGTTACTTTTAAGAATAATTTGCCAGTCGGAAAAAAAAGTTGTCAATAAAGAGGAGACAATGCAGAAAAGCCAGGATCCCAACTCTAATCCCCATCAGAGATGACAACAGCTCTGTCACTGAATTTGCTGATCATCAGGCATGACTGGCAGTACTTCCAAACACCGGTGAAGTTTTCACCCACAAGGTACAGTATGTAGTCACACTGCCTGGTTTCAGTATCCTACCGATGTCTTAATTAGGGTGTCTTACACTGATGGCAGATTTTTTTACCTCTGGCAGTTTTAAACATTAATGAACACTCCTAAAGTAATCACTGAATCAAAACACACATGTGCATCAGTTCAGCTTTAATTGATGATGATGGTGATGGAGGCAGGTTCACAGTAAGCTGCCATCCTTCACAACAAAGCGAGGCATTCTGTTCCGCGCCTGAGGAACACAGCATGGCAGGCAGACACCTCAGCTTCAGTGTTCAGAAATAACCAGGCTGTTTCAATCTATCTTTCTCCATTTCCAAGCTAGTCCTCAACTGATAGTGAACCCATCAGCTCACTAACTGAAGTTCACTACACGCTGAGCTTAATTTAACAGACTATTAACTTCACATGGAGAAACACGAGCAGGCAGGAGAACCTCTACTCCTTCAGCAATGACCTGTAACTTATCCATAATGGAGTGGGAAAAGACAACTCTTTTTTTTGACTGCTCTTCTCTAATAGAAGTATCTCTAACTAGATACTACTATCCCTGACCTATATGCTCAGAAGATAAATAAGCTAGATAGCAGAGGCTTGAGCAGCTGACAGCTTGGGAGCATCCTGAAGAGCCTGCAGTTTTTGTGTCAGCCCCACACTCTCGATGGGGTACAAACCCACAGCAGGAAAAGGCTGTTCAGTTCACGTTCACATCCACACCTTCACATTTTTTAGGCCAGTGAGACCAGGCACATGAACACTTTACTGTCTGTCAGAATAAAGATAACGTGATGACAGAGAAGCTCAAAGCCCTTTCAGGTTAATTATTCAGAAATGGCAGCGTCAACAGGATCTGAGGGACGTGCCCTTTAAAGCTGTTTCAAAGCCCACGGAAGCCACCAAGCTTCAGAGAGGCCCACAGCTCGCAGACACGCGGCGGCACCCCCTGGGAGCAGGGACTAGGGGTAGAGACCCCCGAAAACAGTCCTAGAGCACCAGAAGAGGCTTCCAGAAAGCCGCTCTGAGGGAGCGCGGGAGCCAGCCCTGGGGCAGGCCGCCAGGGGCAGACGGGCCCAACCCTGCCGGGGCCCGGCGGCTCTTCCCCGTCTTACCGAGCGGACGCGAACAGCAGCCTAGAGGATGAGCGCGTACTTACAAACGGCAGCTGGCACCTCTGCACCGACCCGAACTGGGAGAAGTACTCCTTCAGCTCCTCTGTGGGGGAAACGCACACCTGGTTACGCGGGCCCGGCTGCCACGGCCTGTGCCGGCACACGCGGCGGAGCCGCCGGCTCCCACACCGGCCGCGGCGGAGGATGAGGGGGGCGGCGCAGACTCACTGCTCGACACCGTCCAGGGAACTTCAGCCACGAAGATGTCGAAGAGCCTCCTAGAACGGCGCCCCACCGCCCGCGCCGCACTGGCCGCCGCCATCTTGGGAGCTGCGGCGGGAAGCGGGGCGTTGGGCCCCGCCCCAGCAGTGCGCAGCGCCGCCCGTCGCCGCCTGGCCAAAATGGCGGCGGCGGCCCTGACCCGGGAGGGCGGGGAGGACGCCTTCCGCCGGCTGTTTCGCTTCTACCGGCAACGCGACGCGTCGGATTTGCGGGGTGTGGTGGACTTCTCCGTGCCGGGGGGCCAGGTAACGCCGAGCTCCTCTTGCCCTCACCTTGCGCCCGGTCCAGGCGGCGTGGCGTGGCGTGGCGTGGCGTGGCGTGGCGGGGGCAGCAGCAGCAGCAGCAGCGGTGTCCCGGCGCGGTGCTGTGGCGGTGTTGCTGTGGCCTCTTCTCTCCACCTGCTGCTTCCCTTCCTGCTCGACGCCACGTCTCTGATGCCGTTCTTACGGGCTAGAAGACGCTGCCCTCCAGGCGTTACGGGTCACTGTTAGGTTTAAAAACCGGTTGCGCGGCTGGAGAGGAGCGGCTGAGGAAGGGTGTGCAGGACCCTGAGGTGGGCTCGCCCAGGGCCCCCTTGGGCCTGCTGCCCGTAGGGTAATGGACCCTGTCCAGGGGCACAAGGTGTCATCCTGGCCATCGTGCTGCCTCTTCACAGGTTTACCACTTTCGCTTGTGTTTATCTACTCCCTTCATGTTTAATTAGCTCTCTACATTGCAGTAATTAGTTTCCAAAGCCTCTGATAGAACCACGTGTTACTTAAGGGAAGCAAAGGAATGTGTGACTAGAAAAAAAGCAAGTTTTACTATTGGAGCTAATGCTTATTTCCTGCACCTACTGGTTTGTGTCTTGGCGCTGAAGTACCTGGGGGAGATGGAGAGGGAGCTGGGATCAGCTTCTCCTTGCTGTGCAGAGTGTGCCCAGGGATCTTGTTATCTTCCCCATGGTAAAGTTCCTTTTCCTGTCTGACTCCTACATAATAACCATACGGCTTAGCCATCAGGGCAAGTCCAGCCATTGCAGTGGATTAGGGGCAGGCTGTCAGGAGCACATCTGAAAGGAGTAACTGCCATGGTTAGTAGTTAACCATGTCTTGAGTGATGGAGAAGTGATCCTTTAAGCTCATCTTCTGATAATGGATATTTGTGGAAGTGTTATTAACTGGGGATTTTCTCTGTATAGGTTTATAGCAAAAAAAGGAGTAGGAAATATAGCTAAAATGAAACTTTGCCTAATTTAGCATAGTTCAAATGCTTAGCCTTTTCTTTTACTGTTCTGCTGGAATATTTTTTTCCCCTTTCTTTTCAGACTATAATTTTGGTATTGTTAATGGGACACAAAACCTGGCCCTTGCGAAATTCTTCAAGGCATTAGCACTAAACAAGGGAGTTGTTAACATCTCAGCCTTTCTTGAGCTTGCTGCAATCCTTTATCAAATAAAGGATTCCAGCATTACAGCCCTTCTGGGAAATTCAAAGCACTTGAAGGCATCACGAGCATTTGTGCCATCTCCATATCATTCTTTTTGTGCCTGCTACTTTCTAAGATAAGTTGATAGCTTACTAGTGAAAGCATCTTTTACTTGTCTTTCCCTCCGGTTAAAAACATCTGGCTTTTCTCTTTAAGAAGAGCTACAGGCCAGGCAGATTGTCCCAGATACTATTGTTCTTTTTCTGTCAGAAAACTGCTTCAAGTGATTGAGCTCTTCAGTGAAGTGCAAGGTACCCCAGCTGCCCTGCTGCCAGGCTTACTTAACTGATTCAGCACATGTAGTTCTTCAGCGTAGAAATAGCTTCTGTTCTCCAGAAGCCCTGGCAGCAGCCGGTGTGTGAGCAGTTTAAAGAGGCAGAGAGGTGACAGTCTTAGTCAAAGGAAGAGCCTTCCTGGGGATGTTCTGCAGACAGGACTATGAATTGCGCTTTTCCAGGCTGGCAGTTGCAAAGCTGTCAGAACTTTTGTAAGAGCGCTGAAAAATTGGTAAAACTGAGCGTGTTGCCAGAAGCTGCTACCCAGCACTAGTTTAGAGTTCTCTTATAAATTCTGCGTACATAATTTAGACCTGTTGGTCAGAAGACACTAACCAGAGCTGTCAGCCTGCAGAGAGACTGATTTACACATTCACTTCTGCAGCATCTGTGTACAAAGGTCTTAATCTCATATACACTTTAACTCTTCATAAACAAAGCCTTGCCTGTCTCTGCTTGCTTATTCCCAGTGTGCCTGGCCACTTCTTTTCTTATATGAGCCTGTACTTTTGCACAGCCACATGGAGAGCCGGACTGGGCAGCTAATCCAGAACAAAACAAACCCACCTCTACTCTGCCCTCCCTAAAACAGCTCTTAGTCCTAAGGGGAGAAGGGAGTGGGAACACAGTGGATGAGTTTGGCTTTTTTTGGCAAGTGTTGGCTTATTGCAGTTCAAATATGTGTGTTACTGTGACCCAAGAGAGTACATCAAGAAAATATATCTTGCTAAGCTTTGAGCTGTTGACCCTGCTGTTGGAAACAGAAGTGGCAATGTGGTATTCAGAATTTACAGGGTTTCTGAAGTCCTTCACATCAGACAACTTTGGCCACTTCATCACTGTACTAGTTCTTCCATAAATTATGGGCAAGAGTAGCCATCTACCCATGGGATCATGAGCAACTTGTATTTGGAACATTCTTTGAAGGTATAAAGTGTTATGGGTGCTAAATACTGCTCTCTAATGGAGATTGATAATTACCAGAATGTTTTGTAATGATGAGTCTGTACCGTGGAAATGGACAAATAGTGCCAATTTTTTTAGTGCTGATTTTTTTCTCATTGGTATAAATTGTTGGGGGTTTTTTATGAATGTAGAATGTCTTTCCTGATCCCTGAGTATTGTAAAAACTGTAGGTACTTTTTGATTCTTGTGTTGAGTACATACTAACTCTGTTAGCAGCGTGCTCTGTTCTGTTCACGGTTGCACAGACAATAGTTCTGTGGTACAGTTGGCATTTTCATGAGACATACCTTGGAACATGGTAGCACTCTTTCTCATGGGTGCTATTTTTGGATGAGTTTTGTATTTTTTTTTCTTTCCTTTTTTTTTTTTTTTTTCTTTTTTTTAACCCAGATCTGTTTTTCTTTTGTCAGGTGTTCAGATCACAGCTCAGTATTTCTTCAGTCAGTGATCAAGATGCCTACAGAGCAGGATTACAGCCAGTCAGCCAGTGGAAAGCCTATGGCCTCAATGGGTATCCGGGTAGGTACTTCTGATTTCAAGAAAAATTAAACGCAACCTTGTTGCTTTGGATTCAAGCATCTTTAATCTTATCCTCCTTGTTCTGCCCGAAAAAGATATTTTGGTTTGTCTAAGTGTAACTTAATGTTATTTTAAGTGCAGGAGGACAGACGAGTCAGCTAAAGGGTGGGATGTGGCAGGTGAGAACAGAAGGGCCAGTTGTTTCAGTCTCTGATCAACCAGACCATCCTCTGTGAGGATGGATTCCTCCTGCCTTTGATAGAGACTTTATATTTCTGTAGGATCTTCTTTTCCTCAACATAGATCATGAAAATTAGATAAGTGGCTGAAATGGAGGCTTTTCAAGGCATATACTTGCTGGTAATAGAACACTAAATACAATAAGTGAATAAGACCCTCTTGTCCTATTCCAGGTACAGAGTCATTTCATTAGGCAGGTTATTGCAAAAACTGAAATGGATCTTAGGCTTGCAGGTCACCTGGTAGAATCACAGAAAGGTGTTAGGTTGGAAGGGACCTCCAGGGGTCTAGTCCAACTCCCTGCTTAAAGCAGGGTGAAGTTGAAAGTTAGATCAGGTCGCTCAGAGCTTTGTATGGGTGAGTTTTGGAAATCTCCAAGGATAGACATTATGCACACTCTCTGGGCACCTGTTCCCATGTTTGGCCTCTCTTTTGTTGTGATTTTTTTTTTTTTTTCACCTTACAGCAAGGTAATTTTTGATTAGATATAATTTGTGACTGTTGCCTTTCTTAATCTTGCTGTGCACCTCTGAGAAGAATCTGGATCCACCTTCTCTATAACGCCCCTTTACAGAACTAGTACGGATACAGGCCAATGTGTAATCAGCCTTTATTGCCGCAAGGGTGCACTACTGGCACATGCTCAATTTGTCCTTCAGGACCCCCTTGTCCTTTGACATAGAGCTGCTCCCAGGTCCTCAGGCTGTAGTGTTGCATGGGGTTATTCTGCCCCAGGTGCAGGATTATCACGGTTGAACTTCCAGAAGTTCTTGTTGGCCCATTCCTTTAGTTTGCCACGGTCCCTTTCAGTGGCAGCAGTAGCTTCCAGCATATCCACTGCTGCCCCAGTTTAGTGTTACCGTTAAGTGTGATGAGGATAAACATCCCATCATCCAGGCTGTTGATGTAGTTATCAGTCTTAGCCCCAGTATCAACCTGAGGAATGCAGCTCATTGCAGCCACTGGTTAGACTTTGAACCATCAAACCACTATTCTCTAAGTGGCCCAGCCAGCTTTTGCTCAGCCTTTTAGTCTACCCATAAAATCCATGAGCCCCCAGTTTGGTTCCAATGATGCTGCAGGAGACCTGCTGGAAAACTTTGATAAAGCCAAGGTAACTGGCATTCCCTGCTCTTCCCTTGTCTGGGAATCTCACTGTAGCAGACAGTAAGGCTGGTTAGACAAAATTTGCCTACAGTAAATCCATGCTGGCTCTTCCCAACCATCTTGTGTCTGGAAATAGCTGTCATGAAAGTTTGCTCCATATCCCCCCTTATTAAGGGTTTTGGTAAGGCTGATGAGTTTGTAGTTCCCCAGATCCTCCTTATTTAATGGATTTTTATTTGTTTAATTTTGGTTTTTCTCATGTTTCTTTTGGTTCATGGGGACTGCTGTTTGTGTCTGCGTGGGTTGCTATGAAGCCAGCCTACAATTTCTGAAATTGAGGCAGCCATCTGGCATGGTTAATACACAGGGAATTGAATAACTTCAGGAGAAAGGTTTCCATCTCTTCTTGCCTCTATAAACTTTTTTTGCTCCTCTTACCTGTCATATTATAGCTGCCCTTGCTTGGTCTCACTTGTCATTTTATGTCTGTCTAAATGTCTTTCCTAGCAATTACATGGGGGGGAAAATCACAAGTGTTCCATTTAACTGCATTTTTCTTCTGCTTTGACCAAGAAAACCTTTTGCTAAAATGAAATGGAAATACTTCAACAAATTCTCAGTCCTATTTAGAATCAAGTCACGTGTGGACAAGAAGAGTATTTTATCCTTTTTCAGCTAACCTTTATCTGGATACCCTAAAGCACTAGAAGATATTTAACCAACTGCCCCAATAGACCTCTTAAGTAAGTTAGAATTTCTTTAGTTTGTTTGTGGGCAAATGGAAGGGAAGTCATTTGGTTTTGTCCCCACAGTGAGCAACGAAATATAAGACTAAGAAAGCTGTGTTTCATTTCTGTTGGGATGCCCCAAGTTCTGTGGGATGTGGGTGATGCTGTCTTTGGGTCTTACTGGCACAAATTGGGTATATGAGGGATTGTTCTTGTTGCTAGACATCTATGTGTCTTCTCCTTCCTTTGATGCTGGAGACCACTTTCACTAGGTGTAAATTCATTCCTAGTGCGCTGCAAGATTTCGCTGCAGTAAGAGAATTGCATCTGCTTCCTCAAGGCAGATTCCTTTACTATATAGATCCCCAAAGAATTCGTCTTTTGCCCATTCCATTCAGATCACCTCTTTCAAGGCTATGAGGTTCAATTGTGTTGCCTTCAAAGCTTGTCTGTGGTGGTCTTTAGTCAGCTCAGAACAATTGCTTCTTACTCTTCTCCTTCCCATGAGTGATAAGTCACTGATTTCTAGCACTGTTTGCCCTACCAGGAACTTGGGGTCTTGAAGTTAGCATAGAATTTTATAGTAAAACTCTGCAACTGTTAGAAATTCAGGGTTTTGCCTTTCTTGATACCAGAAGCATAGCAGTAACCCACTTTTTAGTTGTTCTCACTTTTGTAAATCCAGCCTAATCTAGTTTCTTTGGAGTTAGCAATGAAGGGTTTGGAGAGACATGAGCATGTTCTAAGCTTCTGATAAGAGTCATAAAATTTGGATTCTTGTTCTCAGCTCTGTGGGTAACTAGCCCTCCAGGCTTCAATTCCTTCATTACTACCTGGACATAATACATACGTAGCAGAGTGTAATTTCATGAATGTAGTAAAGCGCTTTGAGAACCCCACATCAAAAGCTGTAGATGGGAAGGGCAATATTATTATTCTGTTCTGTGCAGAGGCTAACAGAAAGTAAATTTAATGCTTCTGGCAAAGAAAATGCTTGTAACTAGGCCTATCAGAAAGCTGCCATAGTTCAGACTATGCCAGGTGCAGGGAACAGAGTGAAAGGAATGACAGTATATTATTAATACACTGGAGGTTCCTTTTCTAACCAGTTAATTTAATCTTCTGAGGTCTGAGAGATATGCTGGCAGGAAGCTTTTTCTGTGCTTTTATTACCACTTTCATACGGCCATGAGGCAAGTTTGTATCCTACTGGGACTCCTAGCCTTGCTTCTTCCTTTCTCATCTATTTTTGTCTCTGTTTAACTTGGTATGACTGAGAAGTTCAAAAAGACACAGTTCAAAAACCTTGAAACCTCCTCTTCCTTTTTTCCTCCTATACCCTTATCTCTCTTTGTATGTGAATTTTGTGTTGGTGAGTCTTACTGAATTGACTGTCTTTGAGAGAGTGCCTTGATTCTCGGAGTAAGTACAATACAGATTAATAGCATTTTCCCATCAGACACTTATTCATCAGTACCATCAACCCTGGCCTTGAAGGAAACATCTCTGGAGTGCTGGGGAGAAAATTCCAGTGAAGAATCCTGTTAGTGTTCCTCGTGATGGCAGATCTTATGTCAAGGACTCTTGTTAGTTAAGATACAGACCAAATCAATCTGTTACATCTCTGCTAACCCTCTTATTTAGGCTGCTGCTTGAACTCTGCCTGAGGTGCCTGGCTAAATGAATGTGCAGACTAGCTACATGTTTATTTTGTTTTGTTAATTAACAATGACTGTGAAGTATTTGCAGTCAGCAACAAGCAGTTTGGGGTATAATTTGACTTTCCTTCCCTTTGAGTATTACTGTACCAAAATACAAAGATAGATACAACCAGACTTACCTGGAAAGAAGCACAAAGCAAAGGAGAGGATAGTTTATGTTACTAGAAACTTGCTCAGCCTGTGGACTGCTCTCTGCAGTTGATGACACTGAAATAGCAATAAGAAGACAATATGAGTTCAGAGGCAGTGACAAGGGTAGTTTGAAGTCTAGTAAAACTAGGCCAGAATTACTTTAACTTCACAGGGTTCAAGAGAAAAATATTGCTGCATTATTTCAAAATCAAACTTACTCCAAAGCAGTTCTTACTCCTTTATCTACCTGTAATCAATACGCCTTACACAGGTATGTCCTTTATTGTAATTTTTCACTTGGACCAGCATTGGCTGCCCTCCCTCTCTTCTACCTTATGCTCACCATTTGCTTGTACCAAAAAAAATACAGTAGGTTTTAACTATTTGGACCTGTGAATAGATTTCATCAGCTTACATGCAAAGTCAGTGGTTGCATGTCTAACATGTTTTTTCAGTACCTCCAACCCCTCTCCTTTGCTCTAGTTTTAGGAAAAAAGGAAATGCCTAATCATACTTTCTCTCCACCCTCTCCCTTTTTTCTCTGTGGTCAGGGTTTATTTTCATACCAAACCCTTTCCGTCCGGGCTGCCAGCGTCACTGGGTGAAACAGTGTCTGAAGCTATACCCCCAAAAACCCAATGTCTGCAACCTGGACCTGCACATGGCTCCTGAGAAGACCATTGACCTGTGGGGACAGAGCAAGGAGCAGCTGAGGTAAGTCCACAATAACTTTTGGTGGTCAAAACTAACAGAGACAAAAGGTCTCAGCTCCGAGAAGGTCTAAGAAAAATGAGCAGGGAAGGGAAGCTGAAAAATATTGCGTACGTGCTGGCAGTATACAGATGGTGTCAGATGTGCCCAATTAAAGATGGACTTTTTCATGGCTTGATGCGCGTCCTTGTTAATTCTCTACTTTCACACTCACAATGGGATTTTCTAGTAGCAAATTCTTCCAAAGCCATCAGTCAAATGTAACAGTGACCCTGGTTGATACCATGGTGCTTGGAGGCTTGCTAAGCTTAGCCACAAGTGGAACCATGAGGTCCCTCTAGGCCTCAGTTTTCCTGAGGCAAAAGGGATCCTTTCCAAACACCCCACTCATGCTAGCTCTTCTTCCCAGTCAGCAGGCGGACCTAGTATACTGTAACTGACAGGCTGTAATCTGCACTTTTTTGAACTTCTCAAGTCAGCTAGTTTCTGTGGTTTTATTTTCCGAAGTATTTATTTGTTTAGGTCTGCCTGGGTTTTGGGTTGTTTTTTTTCATTCCATCTGAGATAGTGATTAAATGTACCATTTTCATGGCAATTGTCTTTACTCTGAAAGATTCCCACAGGTTCAGACTTCTGTGGCTGATGCAGCTGCCTTTCCTCTACCTGATTTGGAAGCTAACGAAGAACTTATAGAAAGTTTTAAAGACTTTTTTTTAGTCACCTGTAAAAATACAGACAACATAGATGCTGTTTACAGTACGCAATCTTTTAGTTACTTGGGTATTTATCATTACCTTGTTGATTTCACTGCTCATTTTTCATAACAATTGTTTTATGTGATGGAGTGACCAAAGTTCCCTACAATTCTGATCTTCCATCTCAGTCTTTTAGTAAAATTGATACTCTGAGATTTTTCTTCAAAAATACTCTTTAACATTTACAAGATATGGAATGGTAAAAACAAGATTTGGACTTCTAAATATTTGCACCTAGGAGACAAGTTATGCCCCCGCTTGTGTTTTCCGGGCTCACTCAGAATTAGTTACAGAAATTCAGACACCTTTTTTGTGCTCCATCAAGGATGAAAAATTGTTCTTTGACAGTATTGTGCATTGTACCCTACAGCTGAAAAAACTGGGGTACTGTTCCAGCTTGACAGGCCTTTCCCAGCAGCACCTCCTGTGCACAGAGAGAATGATCAGAACAGAGGTTAATTTGCAGCTGAATCCAGTTCAGTTGAAAATAGTGTTTGGAAGAGTGATGGCTGGCAGAAATGCTGGCAGTTTTATTAAGCACTTGCCTGAGTCTTCAAGTGAGCAAACTGCTGTATTTGTGGTTTTGCCTAGTGAGCAGCGGATCAAACTAGCCAAGCTGTCTAGTATCTGGAGTGAGAGACTTTGCAGGTGGGGTGGGGGGGAGAAACATAGTGCTTAACTAAAAAGTGTTCTACTTCCCAGATTGGACACAACTTTAATGCTTTTTAAAGCCACCAGGAAGATGCATAAATGTGCTTGGGTCATGGCTTATCTGCTTTTTTCAGGATGCAGGAATCACAAGATAGGGAAAGTCCATACAGTTCTTAGAAATGTACGCTATGCTCTCCTCACAAAGTGGAGTTTGGCTATTTTCTTTAGTGCTGGGGACCATTAAAAGCATAAAAGGGAGTAGAGCCCCCCTACAAGGGATATGTATATCCTTGCCTATAAGGAAAAGGCTGGTGGGATTTCATAGATGCAGTCATTTACCAGTGAATAAAGCAAAAAAGAAGCCTCAGACCAAAGTGCCCCCGTCTTGTTCTCGTTCTAACCTAGTTATACCAGAATTTCTCTGTGTTTCCTTGTAGGAGCACCTGCTGCTACAGCTCTAGGAACTTGCTGTTTCCAGACACGTAACGCTTAGACTTTTCCTCTCCTTAGTAATCACATGCTAAATACTAGGTTCTGGAAATAAGGATCTGCCAAGCATATTAGGGTTCCTGCTTTTGTGCAAATACTCTAGCACTGTAGTGAAAGAAAAAGGGCCCTTTTTCAAAAAGCATGTGCTAAAATTGTTTAATTCTTAACATTAAGTTTGTTGAATGAAAGATGTAGAGGAATGAGTCTGGGGCTCTCCCTTTTCTAAATGCTGTGTTACCTGCTTGTAGGCTCCGTAAATTGTACCAAGCAGCATGTATTTGACAGTTACTGTGTTACTGCGTTGTGGTAACTGTAGTTGCTATTACCTTATGACAAAGAGGAAAACTGGAAAGATTACTGTCTTTCAATAATCAGTGAGCTATGAAAAAAAAGTTAAAGAAACTGGCCTCTTACTCCTGTTTTACTCACGTTCCTGGTTTAGCTTAGGAACTATCAGTGCAGTATAGGTGAAGGGCAGAAACAAGCTGTATATCCAGGTAGAAATACACATTAAGTTCAGATGCTTAGTTGAGACTTGACTATGTCAGCACAAATACGAATCCTGTTTTGTAAAAGCATGTCTTAATGAACTAATGAAAGCCAACCATCTGGTGCTACTGTTTATCACGACATTCTGAGTCCTTTTCCCTTTTCTCTCTTTCCTTACTGTAACGTGTGGCTTAGCTTGAGAAAAAATAAGCTGAAGTTGCTGGAATAAGTGGACTAGAAGATAGATGTGTACCTTCCTTCTTGTATTTGTCACTAGCGTGTTTCTGTCTGGTTTACTATAGTAACACTCTTTGTAACTTTTTAAAGACTCTTCCACAGGCCATAGCTAAAAGCCATCCCTGAGGTCTCTTACTGCCTTCACCACCTTCAAGTAAGAATGGTAAAGTGGTGCGTGGCTTCACATCACTGAATTCCTCTGCATCAGGGTTGTCCCTTGAGAAGAACAGGTTTTTGTCCTGCATAGCAGTCTGGATAGGAGACATCTGCGATCTAGACTTCCTGACATTTTAAGAAGCATATGGTCATAGCTAGAATGGTCTTGCTTCTTACTGAACATTGAGTCAGTCCGTCCTAAGGACTTATTCTAAAATTACCAAGTAGTAGAACTAATGGTCCTTTGCAGCTTGATGTGCTTCACTGTCAGGCGAAGCATTTTCCTTTCTTGTCATTTCCCATTAAGTGCCTAGAATATTTTTTTCCTTGTGTTTGCAGCTTTTAGATCTTCATAGAGTCTGCTCTTTCACTTTCAGGTGCTCAAATAGTACATGCTTAATTCTGACTTATAAATCTGTACCAGTTCATTGTGTTGTCTCCATCTGATAACCCATGTTGAAAATACAAGCTTTCAAACCAACAGCAGTTGGCAGTAGGCCCTATAGCTTGTACAAATTGCATGAACTGAATTTTCAAGGTCTTTGGAGGAAAAAAATAGTGGCACTGAAAATAGAAGTTTAGGATTGATAGTTTTAATAGGCTGTCATATGGATGAGTGTATCTCATTACTACCAGAAACCCTCAGAAATTAATAGATATCCTGTTTCTTTCCATTTTGTCTTTGCAGAAGGAAAGGTTCCAGTAAACGGGAGCCCAGAAGCTTATTGGAGAAGCTGCGCTGGGTGACCCTTGGTTACCATTATAATTGGGATACTAAGGTATTGAAATTAAATTCTTCTCCTTATTTCTTAGCTCAGAATGGCAGAGAGAGGATGGTATCATGGAATAAAATGCTTATGATCCTACAAAACAGTCTTGAGGAAAGGCTTTAACAAACCATGCTTTTAAGAACTTTTTAATCCGTATTAGTTTACTGTGATGGATTTAACAGCAAAAATCCATTGCTGTGTTCTGTTCTTTGAAAGTTAACATGGTAGCATATACTCACCTCTAGACCTGTGACTCTATTTCAGGGTAAGTGAGCATTTTTGCCCTACCAAAACGGATGATCAAAAAAGCATCATTAATTAATTCAGTGAGAATGCCCTTAGTGCTTGAAGACAGCTACTTCTTAGACACTACTCCTCTTTTGAGGGGTGAGCGACAGCAAGAAGAGGTTGCTGCTGCTGTGACTTTGACCTTAAGAGTCTGAACCAGTATAGTACAGTCTCGCCAACTAACAGCTGTTTTGGGGCTCCTAACAAAAATAAACTTTTTCATAAGAACGAGTTGGAGGCTGAGGAAGGATGGCAGAGTGAATATGCAGTCTTAGCAGTATATTGCAGGTACTTAACCAAATCTGCTTGCAGCCTTGCATTTACCAGCTCAGCCTATTTCTGGGTGGCCTTAATAAAAACTTGGTTATTCGTTTCCAGTCTTCTCAGAATCACTAATGGGAGAGAGAAAAGTAGGTTTGCAATTGATTGTTTGTCTTATTCTTTGAAGCAGGAACAAAAATGCTTGTTTCAGAGCTCTGTTGATGAGATACAGAACTGTTTCTATTGGCAGCTTTAGGTAGTGAACAAGCAGATCCTCAGGATGTTGGTACTAACCTTAAGTACTAATCTTACTGACTTCAAGTTTGCCATCCAGATATAATGATTAACTTCACGATTAATTAATCTCTGACAGTCTCAGCATAGACCCAGAATTAAATGATAAGAGGTAAACTTGCTGTGGTTCTGCCTATGTTGTAGTCATTTTCCAGGCAAATATGATATCCTTCTCCATGACTATCAGCCAGACTTCTGAGTTCTCATTCATTCTTTGTTTCCAGTTGTATTTGCTGCTCTGATGTTCTAGGTGTGGTTTGTTTTTGTTTTCTTTCCACTCTCCTTCCTCCAGAAGTACTCAGCAAATCACCACACTCCTTTCCCCTCAGACCTTGCATTCCTGTCGGAACAAGTGGCTGCAGCCTGTGGATTCCGGGGTTTCCAAGCCCAAGCAGGGATCTTGAACTACTATCATTTTGACTCTTCACTGGGAATTCATGTGGATGAGTCTGAACTAGACCATTCTCCGCCCCTTTTATCATTCAGGTGAGTCAAGGAAAGCACTTGAATGTTGTGGAAGGATTGGTGGCTTTTTTTCTGTGGTTGCATATGGTTATAGGAAGTCAGTATGATGTAGTTTGTTAATTGGGTGTATAATCTTCACGCTCTGAAGACTTGAATTACTAGGAAGCTGTAGCTCAAGGGCATGGGTTTTTTTCTTTAAAAACTGCTTAGTAACATGCATGCGGGACCTGGAGTGGAAGAGCTCTTTGCACAGAGCACAGTTCTGTTCTAAAGCGGCAGAGTGGCAATTTGGCGCTAGCAGGCAAGGATGGAGAACCTCAGCAGAGCTTCAGACCTGGCAGAGCAACTGCTCACACTATGCTTACCCTGAACCAGGCCTCTTGGTCTGTTTTCCGTATTTTCATTGTAAAGTTGTTATAGATGTCCATCTGCTTTTCTTGTTTGGGATTTTTTTTTTTTTTAAATAAAGGGATTTAGCTGCTAATATTTTCTTACTGTACATGTAATTGTTCTCTACCTAAATTTGTTTTCTCTTCTCTCCCCATCCTCATACCATCTCTAGTTTTGGGCAATCCTCAATATTTTTGCTTGGGGGCCTGAAGCGGGAGGAGGCCCCAACAGCAATGTTCATGCACAGTGGAGATATCATGGTGATGTCTGGCTTCAGCCGTCTGCTGTACCATGCTGTCCCCCGGGTCCTCCCAAACCCTGAAGGGACACCTTTGCCTTCGTGCCTGGACCAAGCACTTTCTTCAGACCTTCCTGTTGGCTCCGTCATTGAGCACAGCTCTGATGAGGACTGGCAGGTCTGTGCCAAGTACTTGCAGTCTTCCCGCATTAATATGACTATTCGGCAGGTGTTGGCTGAGGGTCAGAAATTTCCAGAGGAATCTGGGACAAATGGAAAGGGCCAAGCACCCTCTGAAGACAGTCACCACCAGGAGAACAGCAGGGCAAAGAGACATAAACCAAATACAGACAGCTGAGACCAGGAGATCGTGCTGACATGGACTGGACAGGCAACCTGCATACAGAATTAAGAACTAATGTAATCATACTAGAAGTCACTTCTCTCTGTTGGGACTAATAAACTTCTGCAGAATAAACATAGTCCTTCTTCCTGTAAGAAATAGATTGGGGAAGAAAAATAATTTAAAAGAAAAAGAAGGGTAAGTTTGGGACTTGGACTCAGGAGATGAATTCTGGCACTGTTTTGTTGAAAATGTTTGGACTTAGTTTCCTTTAAAATACCTGTATGTCAGAGAATTTTAAGCTTGGTTCAGTGGTGCTCATAAAGTATTTTGAAATCATCCAGCAGAAAGTGCTAACGAAAGATACGTAATTGCTGTGTGTTAAAGAATCTTACTGGGCTTGTAAAGTTCAGCTGAAGCACAGTTACAAGCATGAGAATAGGCTGCTATGGGTGTGAGACCTACCTGCGTCATTTCTAAGAGAATTACCTCTACAGCAAAAATTGGTTCAGCGTTCAGAAAGTCGCAGGTGCCTCAAGCAAAACCTGGAGTAAGTTTGCTGTAGCCCTGTGCTCTCCTTTTGCCTGCTTGCATTCCCTCAGCTGCAGCAGAAACTGCACTTATGAGTGGAACTAGACTTTTTTTGCGTGCCTCAGATTTTAGAGGGAAGCAACTGGGGGCAGTATCTACTGAGAATATCTCAGAGCTCCCATCTGGGTCTCCTCCCGACAGTAAGTATGTGACTGAACCCTACATCCCCATTCTTTCCAAACTGTCCCGTCTTAAGTGCCTGCATATTATGGTCCTCCAGTCCCCATCTTTAAGGAACAGAATGATTTGCAAGTAGAAGCAATGAAGTTGGATATTAAATACCTAAAAAATTAATCAGTGACTATCTCTGTCACCCAAAGATAAATATATTGAAACAATGAAAAGCAGTAGCTTTTGTGCCAGTTCTCTTTAAGACTCAGACCTTCCAATCTGCTTTTTAATGCAATTTTAATTATTGGAGTGGAATGCACTATCCCTGGGGTATTTTGTTGCACTTTCCCAATGAATAAACTTACTCGGTGTTTAAATTAAAGATCTCTATCAGTTTTGAGCTGGCTTTGTTTTTCTTTTCTTTTTCTCCCTTTTAGTTATTTCAGTGTATTGTTAATGCTGCTGCATCACTCGTGCTTTTCCTCCAGGCTTCTCTTGGATCTACTGCCTCTGCCATCTGCCATCTCTGGTGGAGGAGCTTTGTGTATGTCTGCAGGGCTGCTTTGCTTGTGGGCAGTTCAGGGTTTGTTGGGCAGTTTCAGAGAGGTGTTGCCTGCAGTATCAAAGTCCAATTTAATATGTATGTGGCAGCTTTTCCTCATGAGGAAAAGCGTGTCTGGTGTGCTTATTTCATAGCAGGTGAACATGTGTATGTGTGCAATTAATTCCTTATACAGTACTGCAAAGAGCTCCTGATTATTTTAGACGTTAAATTACTGATGTGGGTTTTAATCTTATTCTAGGCCAGAAATGTGTCCTTTCTGTATCCTAGGCCTGGTGTATTCACAGGTGAGCCCTGGGAGAGTGAATACTATTATGCAGAGAGTTTACAACATGAACAGAAAGGAAAGTTGACAGAGCAAGTCTCAGAAAACAGCAAAGCTCCCTTAGTGGCACCTGAAGGTGGGGAAGGGGAGAGGAGTATTTGTTTTCCTGACAGTGAGAAGGCAGGCTGTCTGCTCTTCACTCTTTGGAGCGAAGCAAAAATCTGCCAATTCACTCAGCACCAGAGATGAGAGAAGACAGTCATGGAACTAGATGGTTATGAACTGGAGCTGGTTTCTTCATGTCGCAGGCTGAGGTTTAAGTCCATGGTTCTCATTTCGTACCTCTTCAGTTCCCTACAAATATATAACAAATGACAGGCAATCATTTATTCCAGACTTCAATTATTCCTGTGATTCAAGAACAAGAAACCATACTGTTTATCCTCTGCAGTTTGAAATTGTAGTAAATGCTGCAAAATACCGATAGCAATTGGGCATGGCAAGTATCCAGTCCATTGAAGCCTTATGTGTAGATGTGACTGAGCTGAGAATTTGCTGAGTTACTGACTTGCAGTCAAGCTTGTTATCTAATGCCATTGTGAGAGACAGCCCTCATCTAATTCTGTATCAGACACCCAGAAAATGAAGAGTCCGTGACCCAGAAAGGGGCACAGGGAAAATGACCCAGAAAAGAAAGTCATCTGTAGGAGAAACAACTATAAGAAGGGAGAATTTTCTGAACTGCTAGCTTAGCAGGAGCATTGGTTCTGTGACCACAGAGTGGAGTACAGATGAGCAAACCACAGGACTTCTGTGAGCTCTAAAAACTACGCTTCCAGAACATGATTTTGAGGACGCACCAACAGCCCTAGGAAGAGGGCAGGGAATAAGACTGCATCCAGTGATACACACTGCTAATTTTCCTTCTAGGACAGAATGATTGGGAACCCTTGACCTACTTTAAACAGCTCTCAGGCTCTGCCACTGCACCTCATTTGTTTAGGTTTGTCATGACACAACAGGATTTTTCATAGCACTGATCAAATTTTTGTATCCCTGGGTATGACAAATGCTTGCTTGTGTTCATAGAGGTGCACACTGTGATAATCTCTGTAGCGTTTAATTCCTCTAAAGGAGAAGTACTGCCCAAGGGCTGCAAGCACAAAATTGCATCAGTGGCATAGGCAGCAGTCTTCTAGGGTGTCCTGCTGTGCACAGCTGAGGGGAAGGAAAGAAGAGGTCACCTGGACCAATTCTGCAAGAAAATTAATGTAATGAGCTGATTACAAGAAGATAATCATGTGTTTAATTTACGGCCACCTGGAAATGAAGCATGTTGTTTACCACATGTATGCTGTTCATTATGTGACCTATATGTATATATCTCTATATATATAAAGCTAACTGTCCAACAGAGTTTAAACAATTCTGATATTTTTTTTTTTAATAATCAAGAGTAAAGGAAAAATGAAAATCTCCAGTTAAATCAGAATCAAAACAGAATGGGATGAATACTGGAAGCAGAAGAGGAAATTGCCTGTACAAACTTATAATTTTCAGTCCTCCTGAGAGTACTGTGCCAGAGAAGTTCAGTGTTACAAACTGGACTGCTGGCAGGTGCCCAAAACAGATTTACTGCATGTCCTCTGCATCCCAACCAGGCAGTAACTTACAGGCAAAACCGTCCCTAGAGCTGGCCCGCAGCTGGAATGATTCTTATCTTGGGTATTTTTCCTTTCTTTGAGAGCTTGTTGACATTTTTTCCTCACTGTTCCACATCATATATTTCTACAGATAGCAGTAAGGTGCACCTAAGCTCCTCTGTTTATGCTACATGCTCTGCTGAGCTAGTAGGTAGGGAATATGCAGCTAGGAGCACAGTATCTCACTGCCATGGCTACAGGTCCAGGTTGAAGCCAGCTTGCATCTTGCAGAGTGCAGACAAGAGCTTGGCTCTGTCTTCATCTATTCATGCACATCATTCTCTGCATCACACTTGAAGCACGATAAATTTCACATGGAAAAGAGACTTGTTGGTGACAAGACTTGTCTTCCACTTAATTGGGATGCAAAATTAATTGCGCTATAATCCAGTGTGCTCTAAGCATACTTTCATTCTGATGAAATCATAAAACTTGCCTAGGTCTGAACACATTACCTTGACAAGTTAACAGAAGTACATGGACTGCAGAAATTAATGATCCAGAAAAAGAAGTTGCTGGAGGCCTCAAAAGACCCATATATAAAAGGCCTTTTTTTGGATACTCTCTATGCAAGAAGAGACTGAGAGAAAACTAGTGATGGTCATCCACAGTCTGCTGATGCCTCTGTAAATCCTAATAACCAAAGCTGGTTGAAAGCAATCTGTAGCATAATGCTATAGTTCTGGTACAAGAGGCACAAGATGCAGCTGACACAAGTTTAGCACAGTACAAAGTAAGTTCAGCTATTTATATTTAGCAACTGATAATCACAAATACCATAATAAAACATTTTTTCTATGCAAAGAATTGAATACTAAGAATATGCTCATATACACTCTGGTAAAGTTGAGGCGAGATAAAAGTTGCCATTGTGCAAGTTACAACTTAGCTCATACAAGCTGTTTCCTTGCCTCATCTTCTGGTATCTGTAGTCAAAGGAGCATAGAAATGGTGGTTGAAAGGATCTCTGGAGGTGTCTAGTCCAACCTCCCTCTACGAATAGTGCTGTTGCCAACGGGCTACCCATCTGAGACTTAGAAACCTTCCATGATGGAGACTCTCATTATTTGCTTTTGGTAACCTGCGCCGCTGCTGCCCTGCTCACCTTATGAAGAAATTTCCCCTTGTGTCCTGCCTGAGTTTTCCAAAATACAACTTGTAACCATTCTCTCTCCCTTTTTCTTACCGTCTGTTACTACCAAGAGTTTGGTTCCACTGTCTTTGTAACTCTCCTTCAAATAATTGAAGTCTACAGTTAGATACACACTCTCTTAGTCTCCTCTGTGCCACATAAAGGACCCCAGGACCCACAACATATCCCTGTAGATCATGTGCCCTGGGCCCCTGACTTTCCTCACTAGGCCTGTTCAGCACCTTTTCCTGTTTCAGGTGGAACACCTCTCTGCTAGTGCTGGTTTCTGTTACAAACAGGGTACTGACAACAAATGGACTACTGAGTCCTAGTTTCTAAACCTGCTAGATCCACCAAATCAACTTAAATCCACTGGATCTTAGGCTGTGGGGTTTTTTTACAGTGTTTCCTAAGTTAAATATTTTTTTCCTCCCATTACATCACAATAAAACAAAAGCAGTAGTTTTGTGAGGTGCAGAATGAATGTACCATGGTTCCCTATGGATTTACGTTCCTGAAAAATTGTGAGCTCTCACTGGAGCTTTTCTTCCAGCTGGGCATTTGTAAGTGATTTTTCCCATGTGATCTCCCCAGTGTTTGATACATGCACAGTGCACCCTTTTCCTGAATCAGGGCATTTACAGAGTCCCTCTCCTCTCGCTACCTACTAAACCTGCAGGAACTTAATTGGCTGTGAAATTTATGTCATCTATCAAATCTAATTGAAATACACCAATAGGTTTCAAAGTTACTGAACAGGAATGTGAGGACACACAGAGTTTAACACATGCGCTAACCATGAGAACATAAGCCTTATTCCCTTGGGAAGTTAGGCTCAAAAGCCTACTTTTATGCTTTTAATCACTTGTCTGGACTTTTATAGCAGGTCCTGCTCTGAGGTGCTTTGCTCTTGCAGTCCTAGTCAAGAGGAGAACAATCTGGAATATCAGAGTAATTTTAGCCCAGTGAGCATCATCCCCATCTGGTTCCTGCTATTTTAAGTGTATGACCCCTTTTAGGAGGAGCTGACTATGCACTGAGACTCTGAACAGGTTAATCAGCTAAATGCTTATCTCCCCAAGATGGTAAATAAGTGTCTGGAGCTCAGCAGGGAGCCAGATCTGATTTTTTTTCGCAGCTAGAGCTTATATTCAGATAGGCATCACAGAAAATACCTACTACTTCCACTACACCGGGGGAGGAGGGAGGGGATGAAGTCTGGAGAAGCCTGCAGTAGCTTTCCCTCTCTGCAGAATAGAGGACACGTTTATTCCTCTGGACAGTGAAAGTTTTAACTTGTGGAGGCCCTTCCCATCTCATTTTTCCCAAGTGAGTAGGGACTATTCTGTCTCTGACCTTTTCCTACGGTGCTGTTGAATGTCCTCTTCCACAAAATCCCCGTGCATAGCGGACTCTCTCCTGAGCTCCTCTGTGTAGCCTTCCCCTTTTTGTGTCTGCACTCACACATCTTCACACTGAGGTTGTGCCTTCCTCCACCCCCACCCCATGCTTATTTCCTTAACTCAAGTGCTCAGTGGTGCTGGCTGGGCTGAAGGGGGCCACTCGCCCACTATACGGCTTTTCTAATCTCTTTCACAATCTCAAAGCTCTTCCAAAAGGTAGGTCAGGACCATTACCCACTGGAAGGTCAGGAGCAAGGCCAATTTATACCAAAAAAAAGCAGGGAAGCTGACATAGAGGTAAGGTGAGGTGGCACTTGGGCTTACGTGTAGATGTGGCACTTAGGGACGTGGTTTAGTGGTGGACTCAGCTGTGTTAGGTTTACAGTTGGACCTGATGATCTTAAAGGTCTTTTCCAAACTAAATGATGCTATGTTTCTGTGAGGTACAATGAAATATTCTCCAAATATTCTCGTTGAAGCTACGTATAGAGAGTAAGAAGTGAGTTCACCAAGAAGACATACTGTCTCTCGTCTCTGATGTTGGGAAGTCAGCACTTTACATTAGCTTTTAGCTTCCTTCTAGGTGAATTTAAAACTCATTCTGTATTTACTGAGGAAGGCCAGAAGAATCAATAAAGGCCTTGGCTTTCTAGAGGTGAACATCTCACCAATCACTTCTGTCTCTGTTCTGCGCTAAGGGCTCAGATAAGAAGGTTTTGGGTTTGTTTTCTTTCTCCTTAATGGATAGGTTTCTTAATTAGGATGGGGGAAAAATGACTGCAATTTTGCTGTGGCAAATTAAAACCAGAATGAGGAGGCAAAGAGCAGGGTCTGGAGGGGAGGGGGGCAATCAGAGACAGCTATTGATTTTGAAATGATGGAGGAGCCAAAGGAGAGCACACAGCCTGCAAAGGAGACTCATCTTTCAAAGCACTGTTCTTGCTTAAAAACAATCAGTCCAGGCAGAGGTGCTGGTCGTTGCTGAAACTTCAGAGCTAGCTTTGTTTACAGACAGAATTTAAATTTTGGAAAGATTTGCTGGTTCATAAGGGGATGGCTCCTTAGACAAATCTTGAGATTGTGGAGCTAGGAATCATGGGATGGAACTGAACAAAAGCAGACCTGAGTGAAGCATCAAGAAATTCTTCCCATTAGTGGTAACAAAAACATGTTTGGAAATAGTTTCTTCCAAGGACAAAGCAAAAGTGTCACTGCTCACAGCCAAGGCAGGCAGAGAAAAAGGAACAAACATACACTGAATACAGGATGAGCACCAAGATCTAACACCTTTCTCACTCCCAGTTGTTGCATAGTGTGTCCCATCTTTTGTAGAACACAAAAAACTGATCTGGCATTGTCTTACTTTGTCCCAGTGGCCGAGATCAAACTCCGGTGCAGTGTTCTGCCACTCCAGTCAGCACACTTTCATGTACACTGGCCTTTTCCCCCTTGGTGTTTCAGAAAGCATTTTTCCAAGATTAAAGTCAGGTGTTAGTCTGACCTTTTGTCAAATATAGCCAGCACCTGGAAAGACTGTCAGAGAACAGCACCAGCCTTGTAATGACTGGTTTGAGTTTGTCAGCTCTTTTTCATTGCTATGATGAAACATGACTTTGCAAAAGTGCTGATTTTCAGGTGTCTATGACAGGTGGTCAGGAAGATTTTAGTTGCACTACTGCAAATAATCTGCTGCCATTCTAACCCGAGCCCAATGCTGTGTGTAAATAAGCCCCTTTTCAGCCCAGACAGATGAAAATATGCCACAGGTCTTTTTAAAGCAAGAGTTTAGTTCCACCATGTAGGAGACCTGTCTCCTCTTGTCCCCACTGAAATTGTTGCATCAAATACTCATCACAATGCTGGGGATAAAGTGGCATCTCTTTTGTTCCCCATAGGACTGGCAGTTTGTTGGAGACAGCCTGTCCTTGTCCACAAACCATTTTTCCCCTCACTCTTCCTCTTGCCCCCAAGCAGTGCTAGAACAAGTGCAACAAAAATCTCTCCTTTCCCGGCCGCCTCCTCTGTCTGTGGTTGAGATGCTGCCATGTCACCTGCTCCCTGTCTGAACCCCAACTGTAGGCAACACATGGAATTAGCTGGCAGAGAGAACTCCTCATCCCCTCCTAACACCTATCCTCACCTGTCAACAGCAGGAGCACACCTCTCCAACAACTGTTTCTGCAGCTGCTCCTGCCATTGACAGCTGCTGCTGGATGTCAAACATGAGTGTACGGACAGGATCTCCTCCAAGCCCTTCCTGGCCCAGTGCTGTGATTATGCTCCAGGAGAGATCAGAGTTTGGCACACTGTTTTGATGCTTCAGCATTTACCCGGGCTGAAAGTGGAACCAGTCTGCAGGTATCTCCAGGCTTGCCAGGGGTGTTATGCAGCAAGGCAAGTCTTGCATAGTCTTTTTACTATGCTTTTCTAACCCAATTGCACTTATTCCCTTCTCCCAGGACAAAATAATAAGGGAGAAATTAAAGGAAAAATCCCAAGCGAGCAAGCATAAAGAAGTGAAGATACAGCATACTCTTTCTGATCCCTGTGGCCTACTCACTCTGTAGCTGCAGGTATCACTGCACACTGTTCTGGAACAGCAGAGGCTGCTTGGTGCTGAAGGCTGCACTCCCCGGCTCCACAAATCTTTAATACTTCCTTTCCCTGGAATTTCCACAAGAAATGCTGTTTTTTCAGGTGACATGCAACCTACTGAGAAACCACGGGTCCCATCTGGAGAGCAAGTATGCAGGTACTCAGTGTTTAATTCATTGAATATTATTTTCTGCAGCAGAAAAGCGGGAGAGAGAGAAACATTAGTCACATACTTGCTTAATTGAGATCTAATAGCCAAGGTCAGTGCTCAGCCAAGAATAGATAGCAGAAGCCTCCCGTGATGTGTTTTTGTGATGAGAGGTTCATAGCACGCAGACTGATCTATTATCAGTTTTCACTATAAAAGATTTAACTATCTCTTGGAGTATGCTCAAATCTATTTTGCATCATTTCCTTGCTTTTTCATTTAAAAATATCTTTCCACTGAGACCTCATGACCATGCAAATTGGCAAATCTCTGCTGTGTGGAGAGACTGCTTCACCTCCACTGAAGTGCAGCTATTTATTCTTTTGCCAGCCAACTGCAAGATGACAATACCTGTTTGTCAGTGTCTAGAATGCTTCTCTGTGCTTCAAACAAAAACCCTTAAACGGAAAAGATGAGTACTCAAAGGAAGATGCTGCAATGGGCATATCAGGGAGGGGGAGGAGGAGCACCAGACCTTTGCCTCGAGCTGCGTTCTGCATGTCTGCAATGTTCCAGTGCAGCAGAAGTGACGTGATTATCTACCTGCTGGTCTACAGCACCTCTCTGATCTCCTGTAGCACTTCAGCCTACAGGACCAGCATGACCATCTACTTGCTTTGCTTTTTCTAGATTTGCATATGGGTCTGTGCAGGGTGCATCAGTGTTCCTCCCCAAAACAAACATTGCCAAACACTTTAGACCACAAAGCCTTTCCTCCTCCATGTTTTCCCTACAGAACACAAAGCAACCATTGCCCCAAACCTTTAACGGAGAACACAGGAGCGTTATGATTTATATGGCCTCACAGACCACTGAGCACTAAATGTAGAGGGCTGATGAAAGAAATGAGGCCTCTGAAGATGAAAGGAGTAAACTCTCTGTTTACTCTGTAAGGAATACACCTTAGCTCCCGTGGTAGCTGAAAGAGGCAGCTGTACTTTCTTTGCCAGGGGCTACAGCACAGGACACGATCTGATCCAACAAAGTAAAAACAGAACACATACTCCATGTGGGCACTAACAGCAAGTGTGACTATACTAGGTGCAAGGAGGCTTTCTGTTCTGGCGCACCGTTTGCCTTCTGTCTGTCCTTGAAGCCTTGCAGTACCTATCCCTGGTGAGCTCCAAGCTCCTGGTGGTGCTATGGTTGAAGTTGTTCACTCTGATGGTCCCTAGAGCACCTCTCTTGCAGAATGGGTGCAAGGTCCTCCAACAGACTGCTCTCTGCACATACACAGTAGGTGCCTAAGAACTGGTAACTGGTTCAGACTTCACTGCTCCTGAGGACGCTGTGTGGACGTACAGTGCAAGAACCATAATGTGCCCATATATGATACACAACACGTATGTCCTGAGCAAATACATAGTCCCTCAGCTCTCTCCCACTCGTGTCACCTCTGCCTCTAGGCAACGAGCCAGGCTTATAGTCCCTGCTCCTACAACTATAGGTCCCTCTGCTGCACGGGCATAAGATGCTTTAGAACCAATGCATGCTCAGCCAGCAGCCAAAAGACGCACCCGCCCTGTCTCTCCCAGACTTGCCACAACACCTGCTTACAGCTCTTGTACGGCTTATTCTTGGATGCATTTTGTTTTTATGCTGTGGCATGAACAAGGAATAAAATCAGCTCTGTCTCATTCACTTTCCTCTCTTTCTGCCTCTGAGGAAAAAATGTCCCTGAGAAGCACATCCATAAGGACAAGAATGTGTGCCTCTGCACTGCCAACTCATGGGAAGCTGGTGCTCAGGTCATTTGGTGCTTCTGACTGGACCCTGCTGCTCTCATTTCTTGGCAGGTAACAATAGGGAATCAATCTCAATTCTGTGTCTCCTCAAAGCACCTTCTTGGTCCCTGCAGGAGGGTTCAGTTCCCTGCTGATAGCAGTGAAACAGAAGTCCAGAACAGCAGTGACTGACTTTATAGCACAGCAGGAGCAAGGTAGATAGGAGCCATGAGCTGAGTTGCTAACTCCTCTGCTACACAACAGTCAGGTATCATCCCATATCAAAAGGTGAAACTCAGCTCCCACTTAGAGCACCAGTCACAGCCTGGGGACCTCTCCCAAGTCTGTCCAACTGTCACATCAGGCTCCCTCAGCTATTCCAGAAGGTGCTGGTGCGATTAGAGCTTGGGCAGTGTTACCAGGGTGAGAACAGACCTGTTCTCAGCCAGGCCAGGTGGCAAGTAGAAACTCCTCAGCCATATGCACGTGATAGCTCCAGCTAACAGGGCCCAGCAGGCATAGACTTGGTGGAGTCTCAAGCTCCCATACCGCATGGTGCAGGTGTCCTTTTCTGCCTTGTGCTGTGGTGAGTTGTAACAAGCCCATAGCAAAGGCAGCCAGGGACAGCGCATATTATGAGGGTGACAGTCACCTGAGTCTGATGGGGTTGCTAACAACCAAGTCACACTTCCTACATGCATGCTCTATACATGTGGCCTACAAAATGCTCTGAGGAGTCTTTCAGGTAAAACGTCTCCTTTAGAGAGCTGGCAGGGATGCCTACCCATATCCTTTTGGACCCGCCCTCCTCTTTGTAAACCTTTCAAGGGCACCCTGCTAAGTTCAGTTCTCTTTCTCTTGAGGCCCCCTGCCCCTCCTAAAAGCACCTCAACATCACAGTCCTCAAAGCCTGAATGCCCTAATCAGAGTGTGATTAAGCTAATACAGTATTTCAGGTGAGACCCCACATGGAATACTGTGTCCAGCTCTGGACCTCCCAGCATAAGATGGACATGGACCTGTTGGAGCAGCTCCAGGGCAGGGTCACAAAGATGATCAGAGGGCTGGAGCACTTCTGCTATGAGGAAAGGCTGAGAGAGCTGGGATTGTTCAGCCTGGGGAAGAGAAGGATCCAGGGAGACCTTGTAGCAGCTTTCCAGTATCTGAAAGGGGCCTACAAGAAAGCTGGAGAGGGACTTTTTACAAGAACGTGTAGTGACAGCACAAGGGGTAATGGCTCCAAACTGGAAGAGGGTAGATTTAATTAGCTATTAGGAAGAAATTTTTCACCATGAGGGTGGTGAGGCACTGGAACAGGTTGTCCAGGGAAGTTGTGGGGTCCCCATCTCTGGAAGTGTTCAATGCCAGGCTGGATGGGACTTTAAGCAACCTGGTCTAGTGGGAGGTGTCCCTGCCCACGGCAGGGGGGTTGGAACTAGATGATTTTTAAGGTCCCTTTGAAACTAAACCATTCTATGATTCTATGAATACAACCAGTGATCTGATGTACGTGTGTGAGGGTACAACCGAAATGAAATTTCCCCACCTGGCTACCCAACACCTCTGGACAAGGCAGCCCCAATTCTCCCAGGACTGATCAGGGTTGCACATCTTCATCCTCCCCCCCATCTCCAGGAAGTGACAGGCACCTGCACATGGTAATTCACCTTCCCACCCCTGTCCCCTCTCTCCCCATCCCTATCATCGCTACCCGCACGTCTGGCTGTGGCTGAGCTCAGGTGCCCAGGGAGGCACAGGCCCTGCTTTTAGCACATCAAGGGAGGTGGGACCCAGGCAGAGTCCATGCTGCCTGCAGAGCCCACAGCCAACCCAGCTGGGGCTGCTCCAGCCGGGATAAAGACACTTAATGCCTGAGCACACACTTCCCTCTTATGGCCATGCCCGAAACAGCAGCCAGTCAGGCCTGCAGCATTTTCACTGGAGATGTGATTTTCCTGTGAATACTGACATTTCCCGTAGTCGCCTCTCCCGCTTGTCGGGCACAGACGCCTCTCCCCTGCACTTGGGGGGCAAGCACAGAGCCAGCCTTGCTGCCCCGTTTGACTGATGCCGACCAACGCACACACTGGGAGCAGGAAAGACACCTCAGTGCTCAGTGTGTGTCCTGCCTGTGGCGTCACACTGTCTCTCTGATGGCGGCCCAAGTATCCACCCCCGGTCTTGAGGCAAATGTCCCCTGTGGCAGGGCACAGCCTCTAACGTCTTTCCTTTCCTCAAGTTAAGCATGGCTTTTACTTACTTGATTTTGAAGGGAAAGCTTTTAACTACCTAGTTACTTCACCCCATTGCATTGTATGGCCAAGCCTCTCTCTTTTCTATCCAAATAATAATATCCTTACTAAAAGGAGAGGCAGCAACCTTCTGTCTTGCTATACTGACCTTTTTCTCTGGACTGAGCTTCAGGTACCTGATTCTTTCTGTGCTCCCATCACCCATAATACCAGACTGGCAATTCGAAAGCAATTCACTGCACAGAAGGGGTAGTTTCCGCTTACACCTAATCTATGCCCTCCTTCCCTCAGCCACTGAGTCAGTTCAGTTCACCAGCTGGAAGGAAAACTAGTAAATTTTTCATGGGATGATAATCTGTTGGATCAGTGAGTTGAACTGAGTCACTCTGCAGGTGGAAAGCCAAGCATTAAAAAAAAGCTCCTTTAGCCATGTCTTTTGTCAACTTGTCTATCTCCCTTCATCCAGTTTTTCTGAAAAGGAAAGGCAGGAGAATGAGAACCTGCAAAACTGTGCTTGGAAGCTGAAAGGGGATAAACTGCTCCTTCCTTCTCCAAGCTAAGGTTTGGTCACTCCTCAGCTGCTAGAGTACTGTCCTCACCATCTCTTCTCTACAGTATGCCGTCTTCTCACATGCCACTTTTGTAATAGCATCAGTAAGGGATGAAACAAAAACTATCAACAAAGACACATTTTCAAGGGAACACTGGGTTTAGTTCTGTTCTTCGCACAGGACCAGGTGAATAAGGAGAAACCTGCCCAGTCTCCTGCAGTACCAACAATGTTGTCAGAAGCAGCAGAAGCAGTTGTGGTCCTCCTTGAAGTCCGCCATAGCAGCCTGATCACGCTCTGCCAGGCGCAGTGCCCTTCTCCAGAGTTTCTGAGCGCACTCTGCAGCCATTGATAAAGTGAGACCACATCTCCTCTGAGCCTGTTCTCCAGGGTACTGATGGGAAGAGGGTTTCGGGTCACTTCCATAGTGCCAAAAGTCACAGGCCCAGATCTTCAAAAGTATTTAAGCACCTAAAAAGACGTTAGGAATTAAAATGTCATGGGGCTCTGGGTCCTAATGAGGATGCAGTTATATTGGTATTCAATGTTTTTGCTGATACAGCTGGTAGTGCTTGGAAAAATTCTTCTCAAAAAAGAGCCCTATTCTGCTGACATAAGCTGCCTCCACACAAGGAGGGCTTCACTGGTACAACTCTGCTGCTACAGCAATATCACATGCATTTACATGTAAATTAGGGCTTTGTTTATACCGCACAGATGCAGCCTTTCACTTCATCCCGGATGGGGAGCGGAGAGGGAGGATAATGGTCTTACTACTCTAATTTTATGGACTAAGAAAGCAAGGCATAAACAAACTCATTGGCTCAGTGTCACCCAACATAGGTGGCAGAAAAGGCAGAGACTCTGCTCATAGGTTACAGCCACAGGACTTTCCTCACTGCTAGAAGCAGGGAGACAAATGAGTCATTAAATTAGGAGCCCCATCACATCAGCTACGCAAGGTCAAATCCCCGATGTGTTTGAGATGGAGGGGCTAATAATGAATGCCCTAGGGAGCCCGGAACCTGGGAGACTGAAGCATGTTTAGATGCACAAAGCACTGTCGGAAAGTAACTGAACCTGAGACCTAAAGAAAGTTTCTACTCTGCTGCCTTGCCACTCGCCAACCTGAGCAGCAATACACGTGAGTGTCAATGAATGTCCATGGAGGATGGACATGAGAACTGAAGCAGTACGGGTGACCAAAAACACATCACAGAAGCTACTGAGATTACCTTCCTTCCAACCACTGCTGCCCAAGTAAATATGCACTGAATGCACCTCCATTCTGCCAATGCTCCTGTATCTTTAACACAGACTCTGACAGGCCATACTTCCCTTTACAAAAGCCAGCATAAGCCAAGAATGATAAAATAACTGATCCCATCTTAGCCATTCACTCCCAAACCCGCCTCTTCTGCTCTACTAAACCACATATCTGACCCGGATACAAGGCAAATTGCATGGTAGTACCAAAGTCATCATTTTTGCTAGGAATGTTTTAACCCAGATCAGCTTCTCTTCATGGCAAGTTCCTGGAGCTACAGCCTTTGTTGGTCCCACAGGGCCAATAAGCATCCTGAGAAGACATATTACCACACAGTTCCACTGTGATGGCATAAAGAAAGATCAAAAACTCAGGCTCCAGAACAAGCAGGTGTCGCCATGGGTTGGGTGAAACATAGTGAAAGTGGGTGGATGTTACTGCTGGCCTTAAGCTATAAGATACAGTCTAGATCCATTGCAGAGAAACAGCAGTTCCCATTCCAAAACACTGCACAAGTCACTGCCCAAAAGAGAGGCAAACATCCAGATATTTGAACTGGGAGGAGGGATGGGGATGGACAGGGACATGACTTTCTGAGCACTGTTTTGCACAGGACTCTTGGGGACAGGGGACATGAGGGAAAGCATATAAAGCATAGAGAAGAAGGCTCCAAACAAAGTTAGGACAATCTTGGCAGTCAGCCCTGAATGAAACCTAGAGAAAACCAGCTCTTGGATACTGGCTGAAAAAAGGCTGGACCATGAGCAGGGGAAGAGCTTCCTGCTGCTTCATTTGCTCACACCATTGGAAACATAACCTTATACACTTTTTTTTTTTTTTAAAATGGGTAAATACAGTTATCTACTTCTCTCCTAACTGAAAGATTGAACTTTTGGCTAGCTGTATGTATCAAATAACAACTACATGGGGTTAAGTCAGTCTGTCATTAATTCCTCTGTCACACTGGATTCCCTCCCATGCCCTGTTCTGCTGGCCAACACACTGATCCTACATGTCATCTCACTCCCCTTACATCTGTGTTCTTTTATTTTCATCAGACCCATATTAATACACATCTTTCAGTCTCTGGTATATCCTCTCAGGCCTCTTGCACCTCTGACTCCTTTCCCATTCCACCACAAAAACGTTACGCAAGCCTGGATGGTTTCTCCAGGCAAACACATTGAACAGCAAACAGTTCATCACATTTACAAATTTTAGTCCAAATCAGCACCCAGAGATAGGTTCAGTTAAGGCTTCATTGCAAAAAAGAGGGGGAAATAGCCCAAAGAGAGTCATCTTAGCATTGTATAGCTCTAGAGGCTATTTGCAGAGTAAGATTATTCTCTGAGCTAGTGAAACAGAAGCAGTGGTGAGCCTAGAACTGTAGCATTCATAGCAGAAGGTGTTAAGAACAAGGAGGGTCTCTCCTGGAGCAGAAAACCAATTCTCAGCTTAGCTAAATTTAAACCAACCAACTCCATTGTTTAGGAAGATGTACTTGCCTCCCCTTGCTTCCACCAGAAGGAAGCAATCTGCTGTGGGCAGTCACAGTTTACCTACTTAGCAAGATATACTGAGGCCAGGTGGTCATTCCTATACCAGGCTAGCCAACCTTCCAAGCATCGCTCCCTCTTACGAGCTACGCCAAGGCCTCTCCAGCTTTCCATGCAGTTCCGCTAGGTGCTTGACAAATTCTCCCAGGGCACTCTATAGCTACCTGCTTTCTTCAAGGGCTATTTGATTAGCTATAACATCCCCAAAGAGCTTTCCATGCTCCTGTCATTTCTTCTCCTGTGCTTCAGAGAGGCATTCTGCCATTCAGACCAAACCAAAAGCCAAGGTTCAGAGCTCCTCCGGAATCATTTCCCAGCACAATGCCTGCAGTTTCAGTACTAGGTTGCCATAACTGTGACAGAATAACAGGAAACAGAAACAATACTCACCTCACAACACTGCATCTGTCTGCCCAGACTGCAGCCTTTTCAATTACACCTTCAGCACTCATTCCGTGCTTACTTCAGGCTGCACCTGGAGACTGAGATGAAGAGGAAAGGCACCTGGAGAACGTACAGTGTTCCCTCTCAGAGCAGCCTGCCTGCTATTAACTGCCTTGAACACAATGGCTGAGCTTATTTTGTCTCTGTATTGCAAATATAAAAGTCAAAGGCTTAGGCTTGCTTCTGGCTATAGCTACCTCGAGACCTTCTATCAAGACTCTCTGCATAGCAGACATCATTCATATACCTGATTTTGTCTCAGTTATCAACTCTCTCCTTTCCCAAAGGATATTCTTCCCCTCAGTCACATGTCAGTGATGAGTTCTGATTATCTCTGACCACTTCAGAAGGCCCTCACCCTGTCTGGAACGCTGGAGCAGGAATTTTTTTCTGCTACACTTCTCTGTCCCAGTGATTACCCAATTTTTCCTTCCTGAATTGGTCCTTCTGCTGTTTCCAAACTTCATAACTCGACTCTGTGATCCCCAAACCTGCAGACGGTTAGAAACAGTACTCATTGACTCATCTTAGTGATGTAAGTGCTCTGTTAATATGAGCCTGTTGCACAGCAATCCCTGCCTGTCTGACTTGTTACTTATGGTCCACTCTTCCTTTTGACTCACTAAATTTTTTGATACAGTCCTTTGCTTCATTTAGTTCGCTGAGTAAGGCTGTTTGCTCTGCCAGCTCACACGAATAGTATCCCTGAGACCTAAAAGGAAACTTAGAACTGGAATTTGCTGTTTTAAGTTTATTTGGCTCCCCTGTTTCGCAACTGCCTAGTCCAGAGGCACAAGCTGCAGCCACTTGTGTACACAGGCATCTCATTTGTCACATGGATCCACATCAGAGCTGCCCACAGCTGTGACTCCAGGAGCTCTGTGGGATGTGCTTGGTGCTGCCTGTGGCAACAGCTCTGCCCTGGGATGGCACCTCCATGCTGGGACTTGCCCCCATGGACTTCCTGGACTCTTCTGTCACTGCAGCACCAGCATGAGCGTGGCCTTCCCTGACCCTGTGCTGTCCCAGGAAGGGACAGATGCCCCTCAAACATGAGGTCACACTGGCCCCAAACTAAGGGCAAGGTGGGTCCTGGCAACATGATGAGGTCCCATGTGCAGGGGAGCACTGCAGGCACTGCGTGAAACTGCCTGGTCCTGCATGAGTTAACCAGTGGGTCCCTTAATGTTTTTTCTTCCTGTGTTTCCTAAACCAAAACTGAAACCATTGCACTGTTAGGGTTTGCGCTAGTTGGGTTTAAGGACAGATGAAGTAACCAGTCTGCAGGTACCTACATGTGGAAGGGGTTTGTTTGGGCTCTAATTGAACAGATAACACAACAGTGAGATCCAATGCCTGGCAGCTGAAGCAGCTTATCCTCCTTAGAAGTGAGGCATTAACAGATGAAACTCCTCCATACACAGGTGGGTGGGGAGCGGAGGGTACTGCCCCACACATTCCCGGTGAGCGTAGGCTGGTGGACCATCTGCACCCCACAGCACAAACTGGTCAGTATAATTCAATCCGTTCTGTCCAAAGGGAGAGGAAGCAGGAGGAAAATGCCAACAGCCAACTATGGCAAGGGGGAAAAAATCCTACAAAAAAAGTTCTACAGTATGTGGTCCCCTAGTACACTTCTCTCTCACTTGTTCTCTCATTTTCTTTTTTCATTATAATAATTGTTCATTTCCTCAGAGATCACTCTAACTCTGCAGAAGCCCTCCCCTCCTTATCCAGAAAAAGCTCAGCAGCAAGAAGTGTCCCTGTGCCTCTTCCCCCCTAGCACTCTTAACTGCACCTACACTGAAGCAAGTCCACTTGCAGAAGCACCCAAATGCTGAACAGGGGTGTTTGCTGATTTGATCACTAGGTCCTTCCTAGCAATACCAGTCTCCTCCATGCTCCCATCCCGCAACATGAGAGAGGGGACACGGCCCATCCCATCTCAGCTGACAGCTCTGTCTCACTGCATACCGAAACCAGGTGAAGAAAGAATGCTTCTCAGGCAAGTTCATACCTGCTTTAGTGGCAGTCGAGATATGGGAGCGGCCACAGGGAGCAAGAAAAGGAACAAGGTCTCACACAGCTCTAACCCCACATGGCCCCACACCCAGCCTGCGCTTGTTACCCCTGAGCCCACGTCACACCTCAGCACAAAAACTCTTGTCCACAGGTGACCCAGAGACATGAAGCGTACTGGACATAGACTGCTGCCTACAAAGAGGCTGAAAACGGGTTGTGAAGCTCTCCCAAGTCTTCTTGAGGGAAGAAAAATGACTGTCTTTCACAGAAACTAATTCAGTTTTGTTAGGAACTCCATGTTCGTATCGAATTTGCAATGAGATCCATGACAGAGGCTCCGAGATGTGACCATAATATAGAAAAATAACTATCAATAATAGCAAATCAGAAAAAAAAATAATGATGAGACTATTCTCCCAAATTCATCTGCTTAAACCTATTAACTTTCCATTGTGTTAACTGAGATTTGTTCTGATTGTTTCAAGTTGCATTCTACGAAACACCGCAGCCCTTCCCTCTCAATTATGCTGGAGAAATCAAAGGTCATGTTCTTCCATCCCTTCAGTATGTGATTAACCATGTCGGGCTATTTCCTTTCTGACAATTAACATTCCTCTAACTCAGAAACCTCTGGATGCCTTTCCCTTCCCACTTCCTCACCAAGATGTATACAAGCTGTATTAACAGAGAGTGCACAAATACACGTGCTTTGTGGTTTGCAGAGCACCTTTCCTCTGGTGTTGTCTGTCTGATGTTTGGAAACCCAAACTTTGCTAAGGTTGGTAACACCTACCCCTGAACTAAACTCAGTGGTTAGTTTACCCGGTCTTTGAACGAAGTATGTATTTCCAAACACTGTCAGAAAATACTTAAATTCATAGCCAAATACACGATGATTTTTAAACACTGCCGCAGGCAGAGTTAACAGACTGGCAACTACAGCTGTCAGGGATACTAGCTCAG
Organism: Chionis minor; assembly: GCA_013398295.1. Classification (NCBI taxonomy): domain Eukaryota; kingdom Metazoa; phylum Chordata; class Aves; order Charadriiformes; family Chionidae; genus Chionis; species Chionis minor. Next base: position 116,834 of record VZSF01009050.1, on the reverse strand, counting down.
CAAGGCAGCCAAGCATACGCCTATCTTTAAGCCTAAATTTAAATCCTATTGACTTAAGCTCTGCCTCCAGCTTGTCTGCAGGGTTTCCTATCAGGGCCTTCGTTGCCCAGGTGGACTTGAGCCAAGATACACCTCTCCCAAGCCGATCCCAGGCAGGAAAAGGCATTACAGTAATTAAGCCTGACCGCCTAAAAAAACCAGTCAGAGAGTTTCACCCAGGTGTTCTCCCCCCAGAACTCGCCACGGGTTACTTTGTCTTCCACGCAGCCCACCGCCACACAGCCCGAGGCCAGCGTGCCTCGCGGCAACCTCCCGGTTCATGGAGGATCCGCTTCACTCATCATCGGCTCCCTCCACTCGGAGCGGCCAGGGCAGGCGACGGGCTCCCCGGCTGCCTCATCGCGCCCTGGCCCTCTCCCCACTCCAGCCACTGGGGCGCCCCGCGGGAATGGCCGCCGCCACTGACTGACTGACTGACTGACTGAAGCGGCTCCAGCCCGGGCGCCCCACGGCGCTGCCCTCTTCGCGTCAGGGAAAGCCCTTACGGACCCTGCGCCGCGCCGCGCCCCTCCCGCAGGGCAGGGCAGGGCAGGCTCTCACAGCCGGCCCCGGCCTCGAGCCCCGGCCCCGCCTCACACCCCGCCCCGCGCCTGTCTCGGCGCCCGCCCATTGGCTGCTGCCTCAGCCACCGCCCTGCTCGTCCCTCCTCTCATTGGACGGGACCCCGCTGTTCGCCCGTGCACCTCCCTCCTCCTCGCGCTGTGATTGGCTAGCTCGTCTCCTTCTCTTCGTTCCCGGTTCCGTTTCTGCCAAGTGATTGGGCAAGTTTCACCTTCTGGCTCCACCTCCCTCCGAACTTTCTGCTTTGCGATTGGGCAAGCCCCTTCCTTCGCCTCGCTCCCCGCCCATCTGGTTGGAATGCGGGGCACTCATTGGGCTCCGTCCCCCGGGCTCCGCCCCCTCTCCCCGGCCTCAGCCCGCCGAGCCTCGCACGCGCGCTGATGCGTCGTTGCGGAGGCCGTCCCCGAGCGTGACGTCTCCGCCGGCGATTGGAGGAAGCGGCGGATCGCGCTTCCGGTGCGGCGCGGCTGGGCGGGGGCGGCGGAGCGGGCGCAGCGCAGCGAGCGGAGCCGAGGCGAGCCGAGCGCAGCCGGACCCGCGGGATGGAGCGGCCCGAGCGGGCTGTGGCNGGCGCGGCCGGGGGCTGTCCCCGGTGCTCTCTTCCGGGCCGGCGCCGCCGCCTCGTCCCTCTGCGAGCCGGCAGTGCGCTCTCCCCCCGCCGCCCCGGGTGGGCCGGGGGAGCCGGGCAGCCTGCAGCTGCCCCTCAGGCCGCGGCCGGCGGGCTGCGGGGAGCCACCGGCTCCGGGAGCGCGGCTGTTGGGGAGTTCGGCAGAACTTGGCCGGCCGGCGGGGATTGGGTTTGCGTCCCGCGGCCCTCGCCTGGGGTGGGAGGGAGGAGGGAGGGAAGGAGGAGGGGAGGGCAGCGCCTTGGTCCCGGCCGGCCCGAGGGCTGCGCCTTGCGGGGACGTTGGTTCGCCAGGCTGGTAACTTGCGTGAGACGGCTGGCCCCCATCCTGTCAGCGCCAGTCATCGCCGTAGCCTAACTGCAGGGCTTCTGTTACAGCAGAGCTTTGAACTTAAACCCCGCTGTAATATAGCAGGTCTGTGGTTTAGAAGACAAGATTTTTAGGAGCTCTTCTCCACTGTTTCATTGTTACAGGTGCGATGTACAGGGGCACCGGTACAACTAGCCTTGAGCAGGCATTTCCCTCTGCAGAAGAACGAAAGGTTGATGCAGTGCTTCCCATCTTGCTGTATTAATGCCCTGTGATGCGAGTGTGTGTTTCTGCTTTTAGACTTCCAGTTGTTTCTCTGCAAAACACTAAACTTTGTGTTATTGTGTGAGATACTTATGGTTCTCATAACAGCAATCCCAGCAGTATGGAATAGGTCGTTTTTCCTTGGTGCACCTAAAGCCGCTTGAGGAGAGCCTTCCTCCAATGTCATCCCTCCTGTTGCTCCTTCTTTTCACTCTTGTGTTGCCCCTTCTGTTTTTCCTGTCTAGGTTTGTGCGGTCACTGCATGGCCCGGACTGAGAACTGATGCAGGACAAAATTAAACTTTTTTTCTTCTTTCCTGAGTTAACTTTAATCCAGGACACTTATTTCTTTCCCTGGGTGGATGGTCACAGTCTTGCCCTGGCACTTGTGAGAGGAAAGCACAGTATTGGGAGTGAACGAATGGAGGAGGAGGGTACAGTACCTTTGCTTGTCAGTGGTATCAGCTTATAGTGGTTCAGGGAGCTATGGCCCTGGTAGTCTTGCCTTGCAAATAGCAAGCACTGCCGGCTGTAAGACTGTAGGTATAAATCTTTGCACTAAGACCAAGCATGGTGGTGGTGAGCGAGTGGGTTTGGGTTTGTTTTTTTCCCCCCCTCTGTGCTTTTACAAGAAGAAGGTCTAAATACAGTTATGTTCTTCTGCTTCAGAAGAACAGAAAAGTGGGGTAAGGAAGCTTTTTCCTCAAGGATTTTGTTCAGCTGTGTATCTGGAAAACATCAGAGAAGCAGCATGTGAATGGAAAAACCATCAATGTCAAACTGAGGAAGCTTAGAAACCTTGCTGTTTTGTGAGACAGTCTATTCAGTTAGTATCTTGCATGTGATACTATGCTCAAATACATCGTGGAAGCCTGAGGTGTTTTAGATAACTATTTCTAAAGGCAGCAAGGGTCATTGGAGAAATGGCCGTGAGAAATCTTTGCAGAAAGCGTTTAAGTGTAGTGTCATTGTCAGAGGATGTAAGAAGAGTCTAAGAAGGTTTTATATTTTTCTGGCAGCTGCTTGTTGGTGAGGCAGAGATTTATAATTAAGAGTCTTGCACCCTTTTCGCTATAAATTTAGGTGGTCCAGATTGCTGACTTTCAAAATGAGGGTCTAAATGTTAGAACCTAATTGGAAAGCGTGACTCTTTCGAGGTACTAGCCACATAACAGCTTTCTCAGATGGCATCAGTGATGGGAGCTTAGAGCTGCCGAAGATATGGTTACTGATGTATCATGGATTTGCCTATTTGATTGGCCTTTTAGCTTTTGGATTTTGGTTGTTGGGCCTTTACACAGGAGAAGGAAAACATGTTAATGCTTACCATGTGTTGAATATATTTGTCTGTGTAGGTATATATCTATGCTACATACATACCACATAAAACACTTGAGAATCTGCAAGTGAAGAGATCTTTGGAATGAAAAGTAATCAAGTACCAAAAAGGAGGCAGCATACACGTAAGAGTGGAATTCTTACTTAGTAGGAAAAAACAGAAAAGTAAGGATGGGGGGGGAAAGGTGCTTTTGCAAGAAAGCCCATGACAACAACTTTGAGAGAAGTAAGAGGCAAGAAGACATCCAGATAAAATGAATAATATTGATGGGAAGAGGAGGGGGAAGGAAAGCCGTTGGTATGAAGAAGTGTGGCAGACACTGGCGGTTTATCTGGAAAAGGCTGGAGCTTCTGAGAGGGGAGCTTAGAGACAGGATAGTACATCGTTGTGCCTTCCTGTAGGGCTTGATAGTGCAGAAAAGCTTTACCTGTTTTTAATGATGTGAAAAAAGGAGTGTGCCCCTAGCTAGGACATCTCTGCTGTGGTTACCTGAGTAAGTTTGGGCTTTGTTTGGTTATGATGTTGGTTTTTTGTTGTGGTTTTTTTAACCCTAAAAAAAAAAAGTTTAGATTCAAGCGTGTTATCCTTATGATAGAGGTTTCAGGCTTTATTTTGCTTTCCTGGGAAGTCCCGTGTTCAAATTACTTTGATTCTGCTAACAGTTAATCTGTTTAGAGATTTAAATTCTGTGAATGCAATGATCTTACTATAAGCACCTTAATTAACCATCTAGCAGTTAAAAATTGTGGGATCTTGGAGGAAGGTAAGTAACTTATTTCAAACTGTGTACAGTTAAGGAAGTGCATGGTTAGGAAGAATAATAATCTGTGGATGGGTTCAAAACTGATTTAATGCTTCAGTGTACTCCTGCACTAAGATGAAAGCCTGACATCTCAAAGGCTATTGTCATGATGTGAGGAAGTGAACACAGCCAGCAGAAAGAAAGCAAAATCTAAGTAAAAGAACAGTGAAGTTACCTCTTCAAGTTGTGCATGATGGTGCTTTTTATGTTCTTCTGGTCTGTTGGAGAGTGTTAAGTGAGTTCAGTAGAAAAACAGTATTTAGGATCTATCAAGACACTTGTGGGAATAGTATAGAGTACAGGGAAAATTGCTTTTTCTTTCTGCAGCCCAATTTTAAACTGGAATGTATTTCTCCATTGGAGTGTTTTGCTCTGAAGCAAACGGCTAATGGTTTTCTAACACTACATCTGAAAAAAAATTTCCTGCTTAAAATAGGGAGATTGGGACATATTTAATGGGACAGGGTGCCCTTATTTTCCATGATAATTTACTGGAATCTACCTATTACTGTTAACACGTTCTTAGTAATGTGGTTTTTTTGGACTCCTTAATTGAGCTTCTTAACTTAGAATGGTTCTGTTATGCTTCTGGAAGTTGAATTAATCTCAGACCAAAAAAATAATTGGAATATAGGTTTTAGATACAAAGTTCTTAATTTCTGTTGTGCAGGGAGTCTCCAAGTTGGTTAGATGGGAGCGGGAACAAATTTTAGTTTCCCTGATGTTTCTAGAAGGTCTTCAAATGCCATTCCATAGCAATCCCCAGATAAGTCTCATGCTGCTTCCTCAGGAAGACAAGGAATAGTTTGGTTGAAGAGAGTGGGAGGACTGTGGGATTTGCATTCCTTTAAAACTGTCACAAGTCCTGAATTCTTACAGCTATTAAAATGGACAGCATAGATTTTTTTTCCCCCTGAAAGCTTTGGTGTGTATATGGTAAAAAGAGCTTGTGTGGTCCTGTGATTTGTGTTTGGTTTTTTAGAGAACAATCGAACTGCTTGTAGGCTCATCTCATGAGATGCTTCAGGATGCAGGGAAACGATGGCTTCGTTTTATAGGTCCTTTTGCTGGAATTCAGGTTAGTGTAAAAACTTTGAGAGAGCACACTTATGAAGATGAGTGCAACACATACTTGAAGTTTTTCTTGTTACAGTGAGTTAGTGGTAGCAGTGATGTGAATAAGCCCTTGTTTCAGATGAAGTTTAGCATGAGGTAAAGATGTTAAATAATAGCCATATCCACTAGTATAAAAAGGAGTTTGAGTACAGAATTGTGGAGGTTTTTTCACATCTGCATGCAAATTTAAAATGCAAGTATTTCTGATAAAGAGAAAACAGATTGATCCTAAAGAACTAAATCTCATAAATTTATTCACGAGGAAGTGATCGTTCCCCCTTACTCTGTATTTGTGAGACTGCATCTTCAGTACTGTGTCCGGTATTGAGTTCTCTGGAAAAATGCGGACATAGCGGTGTGAATCTGTGAATCCAGTGGAGGACCCCCAAGAACCAGAAGAGGCTGGAGCACATGAGGTATGAGAAGACACTGGGAGAGTTGGGTTTGCTCAACCTCAGAAGAGAAGGCTCAACTAGCTGGCTGGAAGATATAAAAGAAGATGGAGCCAGACTCTTGGAAGCCTCAATAGGATGAGAGGCAACTTATGTAATTTGAAAGAATGGGAGATTTTGATAAGGAAAATAATCTTTCCGTGAGGCTGGTAAAATACTGGAAGAAGTTGCTCAGAGAGGTGGAATCTCCATCCTTGGAAGTCTTCAAGATTAGATTGGGCATAATCTGCTGTAATTAGACCTGCTTCGAGCTGGGGGTTGGACACGATGACCACTGAACCTTGGTTATTCCACGGTTACAGAGATAATCTTGTGGATTGCAGGAGAGTTTGTCCAGGTTTAGACATTAGCATTTAGCTCTTGAACCCCTGTAAAAATGTGTGCCTTAGGGCTTGTAGCATGTGCTCCGAGACTTGCATCAGACCTGAGGGAAGAAATTATTACTTTCTGCCTCTTGCTTGGCTTTTTGATTGACTAGCATGAAAACAAAGTGAGTGGAAAACTGGCTTACCTAGAAAAGACTGCGATCTCCTTCAGATGTTTTAATTGACAAAACTGTATTTCTGAAAAAGCATACCTGTGCATGGGGATAGATACTTCTCTAACACCAAATTTAATTATAAAAGACTATAAGCCTTTGTGGAAGGAATAGTTGCACAACATTTCATCTGGCTAAATGAATATTTGAGGCCATCAAATGAAATTAGTAGATGTAGTGTCAGTGTAGTACTTGTTGAGAATTTGTGTATCTGTACTGGTATGAAAACAAACAGCCATGGTAACTGTTGATGTGACTGGCTTCTCTTAGATTTGAATATGTGCTACTGAGAAGTCAGTCCAGATAAAGCTTTATCATATTTCAATTATATTTGGACTGCCATTTCAAACTTAGCTGGTGATAAGCCTCAAATGCTATAATAAATTGTTATAAATGTATGCAAGTTCTTTTTTTTTTGTTATTGTAACTACTTGAGCAATGTGTCATTTCGTATTTTCCTGTCTTAATTGTACAGCAGAAACATTGTTTTCCTAAATGTTATGCTTTCAATTTGTTGGAGAAAAAGCTTTATCTTAATTATCTATTGACTTTGGTTTCTCTGGGAGGAACATAAAACATTGGCCCAGCTTCAACAAGGTTTCCAATTTATTTTTTTTGCCTTCATTAAGGAATCACTCCTAGAAAAAGAACGTTTTGTAATTTAAAAGTATAGTCTTGAAGAATACTTATAGTTGAGAAGGCAGGAGCTGAGAAATTTAGAAAGTAATGGGGTTTAATGTCTGTCAGAATAAGTGAATGAATTCTGAAGTACACTAGGAATGCTTTTGGAGGTATCTGGGAGCCTGGAGATGGCTTGTTAGTGAACCGCTGTGGACTTGTGCTGCCTTTGGAAGTCTTTATTGTAAAACACATTTAGTAATTAAGCATAGAGTTAAGGAATTCTCTGGCAAAATACTGTACAACTAAAATCTAATAACGATACTAGATAAAGTAACATAATTAGGTTTAAGGTAAACTGTCAGAAAAAAGTATATTCTCAGTAGGATTCAAATTGTCAACCCTATGTAGCAAGCAAAAAATGCCAAACTTAATTGTGTCATTCACTTGCTAAAAGGAAAAAAAAACAACTCAACACTTAAACATTATGAGGATTTATACTGTTTGTGTAAATGTGTCAAGTGCATCTTAACAAAGGAATGCCAAATTTGTTGGGAGTAACTAGTTGCAAATAAAAATATTTTATAATACCTGCTAACAAGAACAAATACTTAAGAATGCACTTGAGTGTTTAAAAGTCTCTTTTGTAAAAGAAGTTTCCCTTCTGTGATTTTTTTTTTTTTTTAAAGCTTAAAATGTGATTCACATTAGTTTATTCTAATTTTGGTAGTAAGTACTTGGTCTTCTTATCCATGCAACAGTCTGACATCTGAAGTCTCATAACAAGGAGAAGCGCTGGAGATGACAGTAGAATTACGAGACTACAGCTTAGATCAGCTGCCTGTGTGGAATTCTCACTTACTGCTGCAGTTTCTGTAGTGCTGATTCCCTTGATCCTTTATAATAAATGTGACCGCTTTTGAGAGTGGAGGCACGTCCTAGAGCAGAGGTTCATCCCATGTCACTCCATTTTATTCCCTGTTGTTGGCAGGAATTGGACAAAAAAGCAAGTCATGGAAGCGAAGTCTTCCACTTTGTTTCTAATAAAACCAGAAGCTGCAAAGCTGCTAGTAAAATTTCTGCAGTATGTGTGGTATGTGGCAAAGAGAAGCCACTAAATTTTAATAAGAATTTAGTGAAGCTGTGTTCCAGCATAAACAATCCTTTTAAGGTGCTTACATAAAGTCTGCCAGATTCATCTGACTTTGTTCTTGCTGGCAGCATGAAATAAACAGTAGTGTTAGGGTTTTCCTGGGGTAGGAGCATAACCAGTTGTGTACTTTGCTCTTACTCTGTGCTGTGCTTGTTCTACTTGTAGTGTCTTCTCTCCTGCCATGCAAGGTATGTAGCCAGATTCCTGTGATAAATTCTGTGTGTTGTCTACGGTACTGTCTGCAAATGTGTTTCAGCATGGCTTTTGTCTTCTCATAGAACTTCTCTAGTGCTTATGAAAGTTAAGCGTGGTACCCTTCAGTCAGAGAGTTTGGCTTCTTGTGCGCTCCTTTGCATCTACCAATTTCTACCCTGCTGACTTTGGTTAGGATGAGTTGTCTGGTTAGGATCCAAGTTGTCTGCTGACATGGCTATAGCGAATACACCAAAACCTGGTTTTCCTATTGGTTTTGAGAAATAAGTTTTTAATGAAATGAGAGTCAAGTTAAGAATAATGCCGATCTCCTATGTGCTGGCACGTTTTGGGTGCTGGCAGTGAAAACATAATTAACTCTAAAAACCTGTATCTGTTCGCTGGTTTCTTTTTACCTTCTCTGTAAATCCATGACAGGCTGAGCTGTGGTGGTCCTACTGTCCAAATTTAGAAAGGGGGAAATGGTGAAGTGTACTAGGAAAAGCAGTTTTACTGCTAACTGCTGTTTATGTGTTGCAGTTTTTTTGGTGCTCTGGTAAAGGAATTCTTTTCACATCTGATAGGATGGTGGAGATTGTAATCACTAAAGCATGCAATGGGATGTATTCTAGTGTGAATTTATGCCCAGTGGGTGGCTTAAATGTGAACTATTTCTGGGTAGATTACAGTATTTCGTGCCTAATAAAGGATGGCCTGTAATCATGCTAAGGTAACTGCAAAAGGGGTATTATGTGAGATGTTTTCCATATGTGTCATTAAGGAATTTGAATAACTCGGGATAGGCAGAAATACCTTTTCTGTCTGTGAGCTGGTGTCTCATTCTGATGGTACCTGACCTTAAGGAACTGCAAGATCTGATGCTATCTGGAGGCCAACATGGTCTTTAAAGCGTAACTTTGTGCAGTCATTGGGTAAGAACATCAGGTTGGGTGTGCTTGTGTTGCACGTACGTACATCTGCAGTTCCATCCTCTGCCTGTGCTAGGCATGCTATCATGCTACCTACAATGATGCTAATTTGCAGGATGAATGAAATCTGAAGTCAGTTTTGTAATGCAACGTCTTGTGAATTGGAACTCTTTGTTACCAGGTTGGGAGATGATTATAATCGCTGATGTGCTCTGCATAGACCAGTGGAGTCGTTTCTGGCTGTAGCTGTATGCTGCTGCTGCTCAGTAACTGTTATAATGCTGTTTTGTGTGATTTGTTTCCCCAGGAACTTGGCCCAACACAGGCATTAATTACCTGTGGCTCATTCAGAATGCCATCTCTTTCCTACTTTCTGTAACCAGCTAGGGAGTAGTGTCTGATTTTTCTCTTGCAGTTGAGTGGGGTCCTCTTCTGGGTACATGTGGTCGGGGCAGGACAGAAGAGAGATGTAGATGAGCATACGCCTGCCTTTCTGAACCACACGTTTTGGTGAACTCTGACTTTTCTTTGTCGGCTCCACTTAGATACGTAGTATATTCTAGTTCAAAGGTCATGGCTCACTTCGTTAGCATAAGACTTGTTGAAACCATAGAAGTCTAATCTTGCGCACTTTTTTTCCCCCCTTTCTGGAGGAGGAAATGAATCACTAAGTTGTATCCACCTTCTTGGTTTCTGGGACTGTACTTGCTGCTCTTTGGTAGCAGGTTTGGACCTCGCAGCATGTAAGCCTTTATTTGAAGGCTAATGTGCGGATTCATAAGGCGTTCTTGGAAAAATGAGTAGGCTTGTGTCTAAAATGTGGTTACGGATGTCTCTTCTGTAAGCAATTCTAGAATGTACTTATAGTCATAGTATGCTTCATGAAAAGTCTGTGGAATTGTATTCAGAGTATTTCTTTAATGTTTAATTCAGATAGGATAGCATAGAAGCTTCTCAGTTTTACATGGTAGCTGAAATGAGAGTATAAGGATGTATAAGCACATCAGTAGAAGAATGCTAGGAGGTGAGACTGATTGGAGTATGTGTTGAATCAATACAGGTATTCCCAAAAGGGCCTTTATCAGTGAAATGTTGGTTTTGACCATGTGGAATAACTTGTTTAGTTTTAGCATTTGTCACAAGCAGAGGCACCTCTCAAGAACTGGAAAAAATTGGTCTGCTTTTATTCCGAGTAAAATTATGTATAGGTTTGGGTTTGTTGGTTGGGGTCTTTTTCAGTAGCTATTTTTTGGTGTTAGGTAACCTCAGATCCATACCTTTAGAATGTAGCCTTTCATCTTTTCCAGATGAACTTCTAGTTACCTGTGAAAGACATTAAAAGCTTTGGTGTGATTTCTGTTAGATGCTAGGTAATTTGCAGAGTAGTCACTAGCAGTTTTCCATCTGCTTATCCAGAAATGAGCTACTAGCAGACAGCCACAGGTAGCAGGTGTGGCATGTGCCTGCTCCTGAATAGCTGCTATTCACAGCCTAGTCTGTCAGCATGAGGAGACAAAATTCAACTTTGATTCATCAGTCTGTGAAATTGTAGTAATTGGAGCTTTAGTGCATGATCTTTTTCGAATCTGGATGTAATAAAATTCTAAGGTTTCATGAATTGGAGCCGTAGTGATACAGTTGAGCAATCTCGAGAGTAACAGAGAAGAGAAAGCTTTCGTGGTTTTTCCTGGGCAGTGTTGGCTCACAGAGCCTGTTGGTTGTCCTGGAGCTGCTGCCCCTCCTCTCTCCCCAACAGCTGCTGGCTCGTGTTTGCCGAGATCTATCGAATGAGTTTGTAGAATGGTGCTGTAAATTCTGTTAGGGTCTAGTAAATAACCATTCTATTTCCAACCCGGATCATTTTGGTGTTGGAGGATGCTATGCTGAAAATCAGATTAGCCTTAGTAGTGCAAACCAGAGGGTGATGCAGATGGTTCAGAGTGGGGGTGAGTGGGGCAGGGGCAGTTCCTTTGGCCGGCACTGTTCCCAAAGAAAACAGCCTGTGAACCTGTGGCCTTTGCTAAAGCTTTAAATTGCCATCATCTGAGTGGCAATGTGGTAAGCAGGTGTTCCTACACCTGTTCCAAAGCACGGTGATTTTCTAACTTAAGCCACCACTGTATGCAGTATGATTTAAAAACTACTTCAGTATTAGATGTGGCCTCAAAGCGCTGCAAGGTAGTTACCTGCATCTGGGGTAAGTGCTTCTGCTGAAGGAGAAGTTCCTAATGCGTCTTTGCTCTTTTATTTCCACATTTGCACCAATTCTGAAGTCCTTACAACTACAGTGACCAAATCAAGGAATTGCTCTGGTTGACACTTTGTTTTGCTCTGGAGCTCTTTGGACGTCTGTGTTGGCAAAAGGGAAGAGGTAGAAATGAGTAACAGGAGAAAGGTGGTGGTGCAGTTTATACTCCGTGACTGCATAACTGTAGTATAATGTTATCCTAAGAGCAGACCCTTGCTTCTGAAAAATTACTTTCAAGGTATTAATGCCAGGCTGAGAAACATGGACTTGCTCCAGCATCTGAGATGAGCAGGTGTCACTTTCCAAATAATGTAGTGTTTGTGAGGCCAACAAGTATGTGTGCTTTTACTGATGCATCAGCTGTTAGAGAGCATATCACAACTCTGGCTTCCTTTCCCATATAATAGTATGAGGGCCATAGGTGAATCACTGGTTTTATTCTGTCTGCTCGCCCCCACCCCCAACTAATTATTTGTTGTTGTCCTTTTTTTGTGTATTTAGGATCAAGCTCTTTTCTAGGTGTTGATGTTTCTTTGCGTAGAATATTTTTTAAAAATAATTCTCATTGTATTTGGCTATAAACTGCAACTTGAATACGGTCCAGAGAAATTTGAGCAACATCCTAGATGCATCCTTGTCCTAGCCCTCTTCTCAGTAAGGTGGTGTTATTAATATAGGCATTTATTGAAATGTTTTGGTTTCCTCCTTGTCTTCTAGCTGGTCCCATGTACATCTGGCAACATTGTTCATAATATATTTGGATACCATAGAGTTACGGAATTGTATGCCAATCTTAATCTGTTTAGGTTACCTAAGAGGCTGTAATTTCCCCAAACCTAAGAATACTGGCAAAAATAAATCTATTCTGCCAAGGAGTAAGACTTCTCACCTTTGATGCTACAGATAGGGCATTTGTGTCTTGGAGAGTATTCTTTCACATGTAGCTATTCCATTATAGGGTACTTATTCTATAATTTTTAGGAATACAGATAGCAATTTGCAGCTAACAGCTGGGTTTCTGTGTTTTGATACATTGACTTTTGAGGTGTGATCTTTAACTTAATTCTTTGAGCAAGTAATCTAGTTAGTCATGATGTTTTTCCCCCCAGTGTTATGTTTAGTGAGCCCTTGCCTTGTAGCTGTGAAGTTGTTCTGTAGTCATCACAAATATTATGTATTACAGTAGTTTGCACTTGAGGTGGACATGAGTGTGTATTATACAAGTAGTAGAGCTCTTATCTTCAGGAGATGGTATGTAAGTAGCAAGATTACTTTTAGTGTGGATTTTATGCAGAAAGCCTTGCTTTATTCTGTGTGCTGACATATATGCAATGTTGAGACTGTGTATACAATGACTTTTTTGTAGTGTCATGTCCACCTCATGGATGAGTACAGTGTTTACGTCAGCATCTTTAGACTCACGACTGTGGAGACACATAGATTGTACTTGTTTTGTTCCAGTAATATAGGTTCCAAAGTTGAGTCTGTTTTGATATTTTTTGGTTACTGTTTCAGTTCTCTTAATCCTGAGAATGCATTGTTCAGTTCAACAAAACTATTCATTTCTATTTTGTTTTTCCCTGTAGTGAGCCTGGGAAGTCGCACTGTGCTGGTATTTGTGCCTACCTTGTTCTTGGTGAAGGGGGAAGGCAGTTTTTACATTTTGGTTGGCCTGGGTGTAAGCAATGCTCTCTATGTAGCTTTGCAAGCTAAGGAACTTTTATGAGATGTGAGATTAAACTGCACTAAACTGGTAACTGTGACTTTGGTTATATCAAGAATTTAGTGACCTTGTATATGGGAAACTGACAGTATTTGTCAGTAATGGCTGAACCTAGCTGGAAGTACTTTGAGCTGGAGGGGGGTGCAGAGTTTATAGCTGATCAAAGGGCCAGGGACTACTCTGAAATGCCTGTCTTATTTCTTGAATGAATATCTCACAACTGCCTATCTTTTTTTTTTTAATAGATAAATCATATTGTGCACAATGGAGGATTATACAAAAGGCCTTTCAACGAAGCTTTTGAAGAAACACCGATGCTGGTTGCTGTGCTGACCTATGTAGGCTATGGTGTTCTCACCCTCTTTGGGTATCTGCGAGATTTCATGCGGCAGTGGAAGATCGAGAAGTGTCAAAATGCAACAGAAAGAGAAGAACAAAAGGTAACCACTGGGAAATAATGGTCAGTGGGAAATGATGTGGCTAAGGATGATGTAGCTTGAACATTTCTTTGGGCAGCAGTCTTGTTCAAAGTTTTCTGATGTTCTCCTTGTCTTTTGAATGCCCCAGATATTATGCTAGTGCTGCTCTGTCGGTAAACAAAAAAATACTTCTTTTAGTTCAGGTTGGGGTTTTTTTTATTGGAGGAGCAGTTCCCTCTGTTTCACTGCAAAGCTGTTTCAACAGTTACAGCAACATGCTGAGAGATGCCCCAGCTGCAGAAACAAGGGTTTGGGGGAGAGAGACTGCATATACCAGCATTAGCAGCTAAAGAAATGCTTATCAAAGAATCTGGTTTGAGTTTGACAGCAGTGGGAGGCTTTCTGATGCTGCTCTGGTGGCTGTGTTTTGATTGGGAAGCATGGTATTAATTCTCTTTAGCCTAAGCAGTTGCAAAGAAAAGCTTGTGGATGAGAACCAGAGCACAAGCTGGATGACTTTAAATTCATGTGGAGTCCAGAACACTAGCAGGTTAGCTGGTGAGTAATCTGAGTACTGACTCTTGACTTGCTGACAGCAATTAAAAAGAATTAATTCATAATAAAACCTATTCACAAAAGCTTCTGTTACCAGGTGAAAGGTCTTGCATGCTACAGCAGTTAGTCTGGAATACATAATCCTAATTTTGAGTAGTTCTAAAATATTTTTAGAGGCCTTTATTCCCCACAGGAATTAATTACTGTTAAGAAAGCTACCGTTTAAACTTGCATTGCAGTTCACAAGCGATTTCCTGCTAACTCTTAGTGTAAGCCCTCTTAGCACAGCGTGAACCAGTGAGCTTTCCTCCAGAGGTGGAGTGAATTGGCTTACTCTTGCTGATGAGGGCTCTGTTTTTGTCAGCTGCTTTCAGGAGCCAGTCTGGTTTACAAAACATTAAGAGAGTTTGTTTTCCAGTTGCTGTTTTCTGGTTCTCTGTGCAGACACACAAGCAGCTGGCTAGGAGAAAATAGGAGGGGTGGGAAGGACATGTCACTAATGCAAACAAATAGTCAAGGGTGGGAGAAGGGAAGGAAAAAAGGAAGGCTTCTTTGGAGGATTTTTTTGGAGGGAGCATGGGAGTAAAGTGTGTGTCATCTTACAGTAGATTGACTAAGATGCAGTAAACTAACCAATGCCTAAAATTACTTCACAGTAGCTTCTTTGTGTGAGCACCGTGGTGTAGAATTAAGCTGATTCATAGTAAGGCACTTAATTCCAAACCAAAAATGTTCTCATAGGATTTTAATGAGGAATAGGTATTTCAGGTTGATTAACAGTACAGGAGTTCAGATTTACACTGTTTCCAAAACTGCCTTCTGGAATCTGGAACTAAAATCTTGGATCCCCAAGTAAAAATCTTATAATCCCAGTTACAATATCTGAATAAGGATTGCCAACTAAACTCAAGTTGAAATTTGATGTGTTCATGTGAGCTACTCTGGGTTATGTCAGCAGAGAGCATGACACCCTTGTGTTTTTCTGTGTATAAACTAGAAGTTGATACAGAAGAGAACCAACAGTTGCAGAAATCTACCAGGTCATTAGAATAAACGTTTAAATATTGGTCTCATGGTAATTGAGGATTATAAAGGAGTGACTAAACTCTTAGTGCAGTTACTCTGTGCTGTAACTGTTACATTTCTGCTGCACAGGTTTTGTGAAATGCTTGTTCTATTACCGGTATGTAAGGTGCAAGACTGCTTACAGTAGTTCTTTTGTGCCGGAGCAGTGTGGCAGCACTCTTACATGTAAGAGAGTGTACAAACAGAAGACTTCAGGCAGTAGGTCTAATTTGGGAATACTGTATTGATATTTGGCTTTCAGTGAAGATTGCCACAGAGGATGTTGAAGCACAGAGTTTATTAGCAACTGATTATCCTAGTTCTAAAAGAAATTTATCCTTGAGATTTTTTTATAAATTAACTTAGTATTGCAATTTACCTGGAAAGACATTTGCTTCTCAAGTATACCTCCCAGACAGATGACTTGAAACCCTTTGAGTTTGTGTGTTGGTCGTGGCTTGCAGGGAGGACATGCATGTATTCTGGTTTTGTTTTGTACATAGGATGTCTGTGGATGGAGCTAGTAAGAAGTGCCAGTGAATATTGCATAAGAATGAAAAATAGGAAATCCTGTTTAAAAACGTTTTGATGTTGAAGAAATCTCAGCCTAGTGTACTTCCCCAAATCACGTTTCTAGTGCTTAGGTTGGAATAGCTGTTTCCGATATCACGCAAATAGAAAAGTGGTCACGTGAGGTCTAGAACATACAGTACTTATCCTCACACTCTGCTGCTTTAAGCTTTGTTTGCCTGCAAATGAATTGATGAGAGCACACTGCAGTGTATCTAGTGTGGGAGCCAGGTTTTATTTTGGTGCGGGGGGGTGGGGATGGTGTGTGCTCAATGACCTGTTTTGAGACAGTTTCTCATGATTTTTCAAATATTTGAATCTCTCAAGCTGCTGGCTGACAGCCCAATCACCTTTTGGTAAGGGAATGCAGATATTAGTGCACAGAAAAGGCTTGAAACTTGTGCTTTTTTTTTATTAATACATGCAAATCACAGGAGCCTTGGGGTTATCTCTGGCAGACTTATGACCTCTGTGTGGAAAGTAGTATTTTTATTATTTAAATTCTAAAGAGGCAGCTAGATGACTATGATTTTCTTAAGTATCAAGCAAAAGGGTTAGCTTTAGCTTTTTGTATTAGTTCATAATTGCTTAGGTAAAAATCTCAAAGCAAAGGTGGTGGGGGTAGCTGTGCAGCTGAACAGCCTGTGATGACCTGCTCTGTGAGCAAAACAAAATTATGTAGTGTGAGGGAGTATTTCATAAAGGGCTGAATGAACTTGCCCTGAAAGTCATGGAATTGAAGTATGTGGATTTTCTGTGGTGTGTTTCTGAAGGTGATCACAGTTAAAAGCATAATGTAAACTTAGGTCCAAAATGTAGTATTAAATCAAGCACAAAAAAAGCCATCTTCAGTTTTTGTGTATTTTAGAAGGCAGGTTATTTCAGTAGAGCAAATCCTTCCTTAAATTGTCACTTAATGTTGTAATCTTAGTCTGTGCATCAGAACTAGAAACTGAAAATGACCAAACTAATTTAAAGAACAGGCTTTCAAACAAGTCTATATTGGGACTGTCTCTGAGAGTGGGTAGATTTCTTGGAATTGCGTTGAAGTTCATGATTTCAGGAAACCCTAATATCTACTCACTGTTGGAACACAAAAGGGTGGCAAGGGACAGGCTTTGCTATTTCCAGGAAATAGTCTGATGGGTTTTGGCTTTGTTTAAAATACATGCAACTGGGCTTTTCCTGGAAACCAGTGTTGTGTAGCACATCCTCTCTGAAGCATTATCAGTCTGTTTGAGGCATGGGTAAGCGGCAAGAGTAACAAGCCTGAATTACTCTTTAATCAATTTGTGCATACCCAATTTAATGTAATGTCTGGTCATGTGGTATGTTTAAATCTGACAAATGCTTGTAGGATTGTATAGGCAGGATGAAAACCACTTTCACCTTTCTTCTGGTCTGATTTGCCTGTTGATTACTTTTTACGTTTTATGTATGGGAGCAACTGTGCAAATGGGTGCGGTAACTCTCCAAAATACCTCTTCATGCTCAGCACCTTGTCCAGTTAGAGCATGTTTCTAGCATCTGGGGTTTTCAAAAACTTGTTCACAGGAATCCAGCTGTAGAAGTATCTCAGGGACAGTAAACTGGAGTCTTCTGCTCAGTGTTGTCTTAGCATCTGTCTAGCTCATCAGAGGCCTCCTGGTGTTATAAAGGCTACCCACAGTTATTGCTCCACTTTTTCTTGACTCATGTAGCAGTGAGATGGAACTAGTCTTTCTGCTTCCTTTTAGAAGCCTGAAATTTGTTGCAATTGTCTACTTGATTTCCATTCAGAGTCAGTTTTGTATTATCAGGGAATGCATTATGTGAATTGCAGATAAGTCTGGCTGGTGCTTATGGCACCGTTTGTTAGCTTAGGTGCAATGCTGTGAAAACTTGGCTCGAAAAGCAGCATAATCACTGCATTTGCATGTTACTGTGCCCCAAGCTAATGGTTACAAAGCTCTCATTATGACCTTCACCTGTTGTAGTATTACTTTACAGTATGATGAAATCTTGGATTCCCAACCTATGCTAAGGTGCTGCACCCCAAGGGAAAATTTTATTCTTCACTTGTTTCAGTCTTTATTGAAATTGCTATGCTTTTCAGGCTTCTGGGAGACCACTAGTACTTAGGTTTCTTCCTCAGGCATCCCCTTACTAATAGGTCGTGTTCTAGGCTTAAATTGACAAAAATTGAGCTGTTTAGGAATTCAAATGAAAGAATATGCTGCTTTTGCTCTCTTCGTTGGAAACGGTATAACCTCTGCAGTTTGAGTGTGTTTACTCTGAAGATTGCTGAAAGAATCAATTCACTCCTGGAATACTTTGCCTCCAAATTAAGCTGTTTCGTCTCGGGCTGATATTCTTACGGTCTGTTGGGGCTAGAAAGTGTTGAATCTGAAACAGGATGAGAACTTGATGGAAAAATAACAATAAGCTCTGAAGGCCATTTAAAAGTGACAGTGATTGCTTCCAGCAGCAGGACACTGTTGCAGTACACCACTGTGGCTGCATGTGCCAAAAAATTGAAATAGTATGGATTGATAGGTTTTGTCCCTTCTCCCTCCCCAAATGTTTTTTCTTGGTTCAAAGATTGAAAACATTTAACTTGCATGAGGAATTCAAGTGGTCTTTTTGGTGTACCGTCCTCTCCACTCTCTATCTGAAATGCTGCACCGTAGAAAGGTGGGGGGGGGGGGGGGGAGGAGGGGAAGGAATATACCAAACAAACAAAACCCCAACCCCCAAACCAACCAGGCAAACCATCTGATCTTGTATGTCAGCTCAAAAGAGGGTTCTCAAACTCCAAAGGTCAGTACCAGTTTAAAAAGGCACTGTATCTCTACCATTTCTCTTTTTTGTGTTCTCATGTGCATGGGTCCTGAGAACCTCTTGGTGGGGTTAGGATTACTGAGGAAATAGACAATCCAGTTTTGATTTATGCCCAAGTAACACTTCCCGCCTGCCCTATTTTAGGGAATTTTCTCGGAAGAGCTTGCTGAGGGTGGTTTACTGCAGGAGGACGGGGGCGGGACAACAACAAAGAGGCCTGGCATTAAGCTGATGCCTCTTGTTAGAGCCCTTTGCTGTAATCTTACAGCTTGGTACCCCCAACATCTGAGGCTAATGTCCTGTATTAGACCTTAATTCCCTTGCCCATGGTTTGTTCCTTGAATTCATGTTGACTTTCAAGGCACCTTTTTTCTTTATCATAATCCACTTGGTTCAGAGTACTTCACAGTTAAATCACTTTACAAGTCAACAGTATAAGTTTAAAATCAAAGTTGTGTTATAACTCTTGGTGGTGTCAACCTCTTGTGGGTGATTGTCTTTATCTCACCAGCTGAGCTTGTTACTCTTCCTGCTTTGTCAGCCTGGGTTTCAAAATAAAACATGCTTTATCTGATCAGTTATCCAAAGTGAGATTGGACTGTATCAGCCCATGCATACCTGCTTGAGTTGATATAATGACTCATTTCCAGCCTCCGCTCCTCACCAAGGACCTTGGCTGAAGTCTCAGTTGATTCCTGGGTCACATACTTAGTGTGCTTGAATAAATACTGCAAAGCTGAATTCTCATGCAAAGATGGTTAAGAGGAGTTGAAAATGCTTAAAAGGATCTTAGTAGATTATAATTAGACATAACAAGTACAAGTCCCTCAAGTATTGATCTCCTGATGTGCCTGAGTTTCTTTTTGATCTTCTCGCTTCCCCAGCCCTCTACAAATGATGTAGCAGAGGGTTTCAGATACCTGTAGATAACTATTTCGATTTTGTCATGAATCGGGGTCTTCTCAGTATATTGCTACAAGTGCTCTCATGCACATCACCACTTTGTAGTGGAATACAGTAGCTATGTAACTTTTCACATATGCAGGAAGTTCTCGAATGCTTTTGTGAATACCAAGATGTTTTTCTCCATAGTAAAAGTGGCCAGTTTGTTAGTGATTCAGCCTTGAAACCCACTTTCTGCCTCGAACGACCTGAGACACTGAAGTTGAGGAAGGACAGAGCTGTGTAGCTACTCCAGAAAACTAGTGATTTTCTAGGGGATTACAGCTTTGTATTAGCTGACCTACTACCTCTGTTAACCTCTCTTGACAAAGGGCCTTCAGAGAAGACCTGGCACGTGTGAAATAATGCAAAGCTATACTTAAGTGGAGGAACATGGAAGAAATAATTGCCCTGCCATGCGTCTTAGATCATAGGAACCTTGTTCCCATTGTCTGTCCTTGCTGAGAAAGGACATACTTGTGATTCTCTGGAGAAGTGATTGCTGGCTAAATTTGATTTGTTTTTCCATAGTTCAAAAGATGAAAATTAGTTTCTTTGTGTCTTTTTGGCATGTGATTATGCACAGGCAAATCAGAAGGGGGTTTATGTGCAACTATGTCTGCTTCGAAGTTGGCACTTTTGGGCTTCGTCTTTCCTGTGCAGCTTCTGGTAGGAGGATGCAAAGGGGTAGACCTAGATGGTTCCTGTACTCTGAATAGAAGGACAAAGTTGTTAAATCATTAAACTAGGAAGGTGTTCCAATTCCTGCAGTTGAGCATTGTAAATAACAGCTTGTCAATGCCCATGTGTTTCAGTTGTCATTAAAAAGCTGGCATAAATGCTCAGAGGTTTGGTTCCATGGTACAAATATCAGACAGCATAATATTTGGTCAGACAGATACTCTGTTTTGCTTATCCTGTCACCAAAAAAGAAATGCCCCTCACCATGTTTGTATTTCTCTTGTGAAAAACAGGAAGAAATGCTATGCTGGCTCTTACCTTTGTCATAAATTCTACTTTTTCCTTTTGTAGATTATTGAAAAGGCTTTTTTTTAATAGTAGCAAATCAATTATACATTCTTATCACTACTGAATGTCAAACTTCCTTTTAATTGAATAGTAATAAGGAAATCTCATGACTTTGGAGCATTTTAAGTAGGCCAGAGTAAAAATGTTTTGGAGTGCTCAGATGTCCTTGCTGTCACAGTTAGTTTGACATTCTTGTGTGTTATCCATTCAAGACAGTCACTTACTTTTCCTGAAAAACGTTGGAAGGGAAGCTAGAATTCAGGAAATGCTCATGCAAAGAAATCCTGTGGGACTTAAGCGCTGATAAGCTGTGCAGAAGAGAGGTGCCATAATGTAGCTTTGTTGCTTGGATTCAGAACAAAAAATTGTGGAAAGTTCTAATGGTAACCTCAATAATAATGCTAGTGCTGCTATATGAAATGCATTTCTTATGTACAGAATAAAATATGGCAGCGCCTCAGTTTTCACATTCTTTGTGTATTCGGTAGAGCATTGCATACAGTTTGGGGCCAGAAAGCAATTGCATGTTCCTTTGCTCTGCCTAACTCTGAAGGTTGGATAAAAATCTCTTGCAAAGATTCCGTTCCGCTCATCCGTTTCACGAAGTTCTCCTCAACTGTCCAGCAAGAGCTGGAAAGAGAGCCAAGGTATTTCAAGTCCCATTTGAGTTCAAACAAGACCTCGTTGTGTCATTCAGAGCTCCTAATTCAGTTCCTGTGTTGCTTTCAGCACTCCCTTTCCTATACATTAGAATTCTTTGAGGCTTTCTGACTTGAAGCGTGACCTGAGCCATTTTTTTCTAGTTGTGGTTGATGGCTTTTAGATTAAGCTACTTAAGTTGTATACAAATAAACACCTGCTGTTGAGGAAATCTTGCGGGCATGATAAATTTGCAGGTTTAAAAAGTTTGGAGATCACACTTAGCAGATTGATTTTGCACTAGCAGATGAATCTCTTCGGTTTTGCTGCTGTCACGCCTTCAAATAATTTAGCACTGTCATGGATTTCCAGGATTAAAAACACTTTGGGTGGAATTGTTTTCAGGGCTTGTGATGAAGGACTTTTAACTTACTCAGTTTTCTTGTTTGTTTGTTTGTTTTTAATTTACAAATTTCACCCAGATGGTAGAAGGAACTTATTCTTCTTATTCCTAGCTTGCTGTAATACATATTTTCCTTTTAC
Source organism: Chionis minor (assembly GCA_013398295.1). Lineage (NCBI taxonomy): Eukaryota > Metazoa > Chordata > Aves > Charadriiformes > Chionidae > Chionis > Chionis minor. The sequence continues at coordinate 95,323 of VZSF01009050.1, read as the reverse complement.
TTTGACTGCTTTTGATGTGTTTCAGGACTTTGTACCATTGTACCAGGACTTTGAAAATTTCTACAATAGAAACCTCTACATGCGCATTCGGGACAGCTGGAACCGACCAATTTGCAGTGTGCCAGGGGCCAAAGTGGACATGATGGAAAGAGTTTCCCATGACTATAACTGGACATTCACGTGAGTCAAAGTTGAAGAAAAGCCTCCCAACAACTATCTTTAAGTAGAGGGTCTATAAGAACAAGTTGCAGACTGTGAGGTTAAAGGAGCAGTGAATCGTGCTTGTTTTGAGCTTTCCAACAGCTTGAATCAGTGAATTATGCTCTTTTGAAATACATCTGGCCACCAAGGTGATTATTTGTGTATAATCTTTTGGCTACTTACTCAGGCTCCTGACTGTGTTAAGATTTTATGGGCATACACCTATAATAAAACTAATACTTTTGCATGTGATGACCAGAACCTGGAGTAGGTACTTTGGATTGTACTGCTACGTGTGACTTTGTGTTGATTTACAGTCAGTCCTGACACTTAAACGCTGCTGCCTGAAACTGAATTTAACATGATTGTCTTAAGTTGGAACTGAAGTAGTTTGTAGAAATGAAATCAGAAATGCAAGGACAAGGATTTTCACGAACTGGAAACGATGTATCACAAGTTTGTTGTGAAGAGGTTTGCAGCACAGTACTTGGTGAAACTAGTCATGTCTCTCTTGGCTTTCAAGGGCAAAATAATTAAAAGGTTTTTTCTGCTAAACTTCTTCCTTAATCTCCCTGTCATGTATTGTTAGCACAGCAGTGCCAGATGTGTTTCCTTTCTGTGGTTAGAGGATATCCTGCTTGAGGGGCTGCCAAGTTAATTGATCTAGAGATCTTATTTTGTAATTGAAAAGAAAGTTATGTGTTTCTGGGATGGAGGGAGGACATGCCAGAGAAAAAACAAATGGTTTGAGAAGCCTCAAACAGCATTAGATATGATAGCAAACGTGCCTTTCCGTGTAAACTCTTGTGGCAACTAGTTTGAGACTGTAAAATAGGGAAAGCATGTTTTCATTTGATCATTTGCCTTTGATGAGGGGCAGTACTGAAATAATTCAATGGTTGGTTCTATTGATTTTTAACATTTCAGTGTATATTCTAGGAAAATGAAATAAGAATCTTCTCGTGTAGTTAATTTTTTTTTTTATTTGTAGGTGTCCTAACTTGTGGTGTTTTTAAAACACAGGTACACAGGGAGAGTGATAAAGGACATTATTAACATGGGTTCCTACAACTACCTTGGATTTGCACAGAATGCTGGGACTTGCCAAGAAGCAGCAGCTAAAGTTTTGTCCCAGTATGGAGCTGGGGTGTGCAGCACTAGGCAGGAGATGGGTAAGTTCAAGCAAGATAGGATGGTTCCCCAAATTTATGTTTCAAAGTCTATAATCTGATCGCGGGTCCCAAACATTAGTTGTTCCAGGTTTTGAACTCAGACTGATCAGTAAAGAAGTTTTTGCTTTAGTGAAGACAAATTGACTTGCTGGGTTTAGTTTAAATGGCACAGCAGTTGGCTCACTTATGTTTTCATATATAATTTTTTTTTCAGTGTTCCCTCATAGGCCTTTATATAAAGAGTAGCCTGGTTGGTAGAAATTCTTCTCATAGCATATAGCAACAGTGAAAGCTTCTCCTGACTCTGAATTTCTCATTTGTTTCATGTGCAGGAAACTTGGACAAACATGAGGAGCTGGAAAAGCTAGTTGCCAGATTCCTAGGTGTGGAATCTGCTATGGCATATGGAATGGGATTTGCAACCAACTCTATGAACATTCCTGCTTTAGTTGGCAAGGTATGGCTTTAGTCAATGGCAAAAGCTCACCTAACAAAGATTCTGCTGGTTGGGTTTTCTAGAAGCTCCTTGTTCGGTTTTGGTTTTCTTCAGTGGTAACCCCTGCAGATATTGCCTATGGAAACTATACGTCACAATATGAATCTCTAACTTTTGCAAAAATCTTTTTGGGAGATGGCATCCATGGGGCCAGTAGCGGTCTGGATCTTGCCCTCTTTCTGGGAGAGGGCGTAGCGTGTTAAGGCTTGCTTCCTCAGGCTACACGTTAGGGTATGAAACGGTGGCTGATGAACAGGCTGATTCGCTGAAGGTATTTTGATGCTTTTGAGACACTAAGTGACTGTGTCAGTGAGACACACAGATAAGCTGAATTGCATATTGGTACATGCAGAATTTATTATTTTTGAGCAATGGCTGAAAAATCCTTTCTTTGAAGGAACAGAATCCTAGTAGAAAAACTATTTGAGAGAAACAAGGTCAAATGTAAAGGCTGATGATGTCTACTGTGTGCCTCATAAAACAGTACACAATGCAGCCTGAGTGTCCTGCATCTCAAGCTATGTTTATTTTGCTTATTGGAAAATGAAACAAAATGAGAGTGCCCTCTTTGTTTACATCTTCTGGTGCAAAATAGCTCTCTTAGCTCCTGCTTAGAGTAAAATAGTGCAAGTGCTGGAACTGTTTTTTGAAAATGATTCACTGTTAGCCTAATACCACTAGCCTATTGGAATTATTTGTCCCTGTGTAGTGAATTATTTACCCTTTATTCCATGTGAGTAGTCTTCTACTTCCTGAGGTCACACTGTAAATTCTTTACTTGTGATATCTACAGATTATAAAATTGCTGCCTTGTTCTTCCCAGCAACTTTTCTTCCTGGTGAATCTCTTCTTGACTAGCTGTAGTGTCTTCCTGCACGCTATTTTATTTGTAACAGTGAAGCAGCACTGTCTACATAATGCCTCTTTTCTTTCTGTTAAGCTTTAAATATCAGATGCGTTCCATAAGGAGAGATGTTTGAGTCTGATGCCAGAGAGAAATTCAGTGCTTCGAATCTCATCTTTCTGGAGTCAAATACCTCTGCAGTATTGCAGCTATGATTTGGAACAACATATGTTACTGATGGCGTACCTTTTACTTGCATTTTCCTGCACTTTCTGAGATGGCTTCCACATCTTCCCAATTTTCTCTTCAACAGAAAAACGATTCATGATTTCTGTGAGACCTTTTGGATTCAGAGCACACATGGTCAGATACGTTTAAGGAGACTTCTGTCTAAGTCAGTACAAATTGCCCATTACAGCAGAATTACTCAATCTTTTTTTCTGTTTGTGTGGATCCCACTGTATATCTTTAATAGCTTATGAGAATACCCCTGAGACACCTTACTCAGCTCCTTAGTTTTCACATTTGAACTTTAATAGTTTTTACAACCATTGAGAGCATCTGAATAGTAAGTTCCAAGGCACATAACAATACCTGTTTTCATGCATATAACTTGCACATTTACTAAACCAACTCTTTTAATAATGGATACAGCAGTCTGTACTGTGTTAGTAATGAGCATACTTAGGTTTTGTGCACTTTAAATAAGGTAGTAAGAAGCTTCTGCCTCGTAACACTAGAAGCGCCCTTATACTCTGGTGAATACTCCAAACAGAAAATGCTGTCTTCTAAAGAAAACAGTTCCTGTCAAGTGAACCATTTCACAGTTCAGAATGTCCACTAAATGCTTTTTTTGGCTGCCTGAAGTTGCTTCTCACTGCACTTTTGATTTCTTCATTGTCTGCAAATGAGGACAAATTAAATCCTTAATTCTGGCACCACCCAGTACACAATTGGCTGTGTGAGTACAGCCTATTTGGCAATGCTTTGATAGAGTTCTCAGTAAAGCCTGGAGATTCCCATGCTTGATTAAACTCTTGGGCTCGCTCTCTTTTTTTTTTTTTTTTTTNTTTTTTTTTTTTTTTTACTACTGTTTGTGACTTTCTGCATGTCCTTACATATGTTTTCAGGTGCAAAGCTGCTTGGAACACAAATTTTTGGAAGCTTGGCAGATACAATCAGTAATGGCATCTGCATTTGGCCAGAAGGAGTTTCTTTGGCAGTCACTGATATGATTTGAAGCTAATCATTACTTACATCATATCTGGGTACCTATATTGCAGCTTAATTAGGTTAAAACACAAACCACTGCAATGAATTTACTCCCGTATATATAATACTGGACCACCTGTTCTGTTTTTGGCTCTGTGGAATCCTTACACACTTGGTTTATGTTGCTATTGAATCCTCTTTTAATAGCAATAATGACTTGACTCCCTGGATCCCACTGCCCTGTAATCTGATTAGCATTGATCAGCAAAAGGTATTATTTACTATGCCTTGTTAACAGCAGCTTCTACTAAGCAGATGCTGAAAATAGGCATAGTTGGTGTACCCTGAAAGTTGTATTTCAGCACTGTTAAAGGATCACTGAAAACAGGTCTTTCTCTGCCTGGCGGTTTTCAGCAGGAGAGACCCGCTGTTGACAGCCAAGTTGCCGGCTGCTTAGTACGGTCACTGCCAAGCATGCTGAGTCTAGACCACAGAGAATGTGAGATTTGAAGATTACATAGTCAGAAGTTGTTAGACCATTTGAGGATAAGCTAGATTCTGAAACTTGCCTGTTTTGGAGTAAGAGTAATTAATGCAGTTACTCTAACTAGCTGGTAACAGCATTCTGTACTGCCTTTAGCACAGAGCTCTGGACTGACAGGGGCTAGATAGCGGAGTTAAAGCAGCAGTGCTTGAAGGACCTTTTTTTGGTTGTAAGAAAACAAATTAGTTTCCATGTGTAGCTATTTTGTGAAATTAAGTGCCCAGGAATAAATTACACAATTTATGTATGCAGCACTTTGTGGTAAAATGTGGCATTCACTTCAGTTTCCGTGTCTGCCTCGTAGGATGCGTTGGTAAGTCTGATCTTCACTGGCATATCTTTTTCTTGATACCAGTAGTGTGATCTCCAATTAGCTCTAGTGTTCTCCTGGATACCCTCTCAAATGTGAGTTTGCTGATAAATGCAACTGAAGTCTTATCATTGTAGTAGCAGCACTCAGGTTTAGATATGATTATCAGTGATTGCTGTACTATACCAGCACCTTCTTTCATCCTTTGCCCTCTCTCTAATGGCAGACAATACTAGATTCTTTACTTCCTCTTCAGTTTTCAATTAATTTATTTTGTCTCATTGAATGTCCTCTTCTGTTACAGGGGGGTGAAAAGAGGCTGCTTATCGATTTGTTAAATATTCTTTCTCTACCAAAAGCTTGTGCTTGTTTTCTATGGAGAAGCTACTTCTAGACTATTAATTTCTTCTTCCTCTTTTTTAATCTATCACTTTTCCTACTTCCTAACATTTAAGAAGGGTACTAGTACTGAATTATTCAGTTTTTGATACACTAGTGTTTCACAGCAATGCCCTGACATAGTACACATACTCCTTGCCTGGTATAGTAGTTCCAAAGAGCAAACACTAGTTGGAGATTTCCGTGCTTCTTATGCCAAAGTCTCTGAAGTATACTGTGTGAATCCTTGTAACAGCAGTTTGAACACTTGGGATTTAGTGCAGTTTCTAGGGAAAAATAAGCTTGAGCTTTCCCAGAGTGTAGAATATTTCTAAGTATATTGCAATTCTAGTGCAAAATTTCCTTTATTGTGGAGAAAATACTCCCCTTGTCTGTGATACCTCCTTGTGTAACTGTAGGCAATGCTTTTCACAGTACCTCCTAGTAACTTATTGCAGAGAAGAAATAGTCTTGACTCTTCCCTCCACTAGTTGTTGATAGAGAAACATAGAACGAGCATGTGTTTAGTGTCAAATCTTCATCATCTTGACATGCTTTCTGGATTTTTAATTTCAGAGTTGCAGCAGATTTGCATAGTAGTTGGAGCAGGCCGAGGGTATTTAGAAATATTGCTCTCTTACAAACTAATCCCCCAATATGCATTCTGGTAGTCCACAGCGATAACACTGTGGCTGCATGTTGAGCATATCAGCTATTGACCTGTAATCACTGCTGCTCTCAAAACAGATGTTACCCAGTTTTGATATTTGTCCCTTTTTTTGAAAAAGCAAACAGATTCAATGCAATGTTTAATGGCTTCAGAAAACTTCTCAATTTCACTGTGCCATTTCATTTTCCACTTCCTGTCTCTTGTATGTTACCTCCATCAACAAAGTACTCAATAGTGCTTCATTAATTAGTCTCTTCAGTACTACTGAGCATGCCTGGATTTAGTCAGTGGTTATCTCCTCATGTAAGAAATAGTGCAACTTTGTGATAAGGTCTTTAATCTAGGACTTCGGTCCTGTTTCCTAGCACCACTGTAGACTTGCTGAGTGAATTGTGGCAAGCTGCTCTGCTTTCTGTTTGACCTGACTGCATAGGAGGATGAGTACTAATCATCAGCATGAGATATTCAGGCAGATTCAGCTGCAGGGCTTCTGGAGAAAGTGAAACCTAAGTGGTTCTTTCAGTTAACAGCAGTTGTGTGTTTTATTTGCCATCCCAAGGCTGCAAGTTGTTTCTTAGCAAGTCTTGCCTGGAGTAGCTGCATTTATGTTGGAATTTTTTTTTTTAAATGATGTCTAAACAGTTCTAAGCTGCAAGGTGTTATATGCTTGGCTGTGAAGTATAACCTTTTCAGTATCTTGCTCTTTTTCCTTCTAATTCAGGGCTGTCTGATTCTGAGTGATGAACTGAATCATGCATCACTAGTGCTTGGAGCAAGACTGTCAGGAGCAACTATTCGAATTTTTAAGCACAACAGTAAGTATCAGATGGTGGACTCTGCCTTTCTGCAGATGCTATAGTTCAGATACTCTCTCTTGTATCTTCTAGTAGTTGGAAATCCCATTTCATGCAAGGAAATTGATTGCTGGTTACCTGAAAGGTCAGAAGACTGCTGCTGCTGACAACTTAATCATCCTGAATTGGATATTTTTTTTATGTATTCAGTCTCAACTAATAACATTTTTATCCTGAAGCTGTTATGGCTTACATCCTCTGCATATGAAGAGGAACATGCTGCCTTTTGGCAAGTCTAGGGGCACTTGCGTTTTGACATAGCTTCTCGTTACTTGGATAGCTCAGCATGGCTAGACTATTCTAACAGTCCATGTCACATACCAGTGCAATCCTGTAGTGGTCTAGGTTACAGTTTGGAGGGTAAGAAAGTTTAATTTTAGGACCAGATGCCAACATGATCCTACAGTAACAAAAGCTTATGAATGCAGATGTCCTAGCTAAACTAGACATACACGCATTGGTACAATGTAGTACAAAAGGAATTTTGGCGATGTGAAGCATAGATTAATTTTACTGAGTTATTTGCTTTAAGTATTTGTTTCTAAAATGCACAGAATTTTCACTTTGCTAGTTTCAGCTTCCTCTAAAGGAGGTATTCAGAACCTGTATTTAGAGGTATTTTCAGATTAAAAATACTTATGGTTTCCTTCTCTCATTCTCAGTGAAAGAGGTGCCTGGTTGTCCTTGATAAGTAAAGTTGCTACCTTCATTCTTCAGACACTCCTAATACTCTTTATAGTTATCAGTCTCTGAGATCACAATGACTCTCTTGCTCTCTTTGAAGTGTGTGGTGGTGACAGCAAAGCTTGGGTGGCTGCAATTACTTTCCTTTTTGTCCTACTTGATAGTGGATCCTCTGCTGTGCTTATTGTTTCTTTTATGGTCTCTCTTTCTCATTCCCTATTGCTTGAATGATTTTCTTTACAGAAGTGTAGAGCTTGCTGTAACATTCAGTGATTATTTTAATTTTTTTTCTTTAATTCTTCATAAAACTTGGTTGCTGGGCAAGACCACAAAAGCTTTGTATTCGACTTCTGCGTTCTGAACATTCCATCTAGTTCCAGAATTTCAGAGAACGCCAGTGACAAACATAGTTCTGGGTATGAGGAGAAGGACATAAAAGCTCTGGCATGATGAGGCAGAATAGACGATCTGTGGGAATGGGGTACAAACAAGCAATGTTGAGATTGGGGGATATTCTAGAAACCTTATAGATGGTAAGGATCTGTGGAAGAGAATGGAGTGGCAGATTATAATCAGAAGGCAAAATGCAAGCAACAATCTTGGCCTGTCAAGTTGATGTTCAACTAAGTTATGTGTTCCCAGTCCAACTGTTGTTATACTCTATGCTACCTCAGTTAACTTCATTTTCCTGAGGTGTTAATGGCTTCTTTCATATTCTGCTTTTTAGAAATAATGGTGAAAAAATTAAAAATACCCCTTAAAATCCTTGTTCAATGTTTTCATTTTTTTCTGCTTCATTCTGCATTTTGTCCTTTTTATTAAGGTCAGACCTAGTTTCCAGTCTTTCCCTCTTTCTTGAGAGATCAGAGCAGAAGCTTATATTCCATTGTTTTCCCTAACTGCACTAAACTCTTTCTTTCTTGAGAGATTTGTTGATGGCAGGGACTCCGCTGCTGACTTCTTCATCTTTGTCTTTTTCTGAACATTAGCTATCTTGTAACAGTCTTCTGACTGTTTTGCTGTATAATTCCCAGTTATACAGAACTCCTCCTCATAAACTCCTCTCGATACTGCAACTGCCCTAGCCTATCTTCTTTTCACGATTGTGTTCTTTTTCATGCTCAAGTGTTTTTATCTGTCTCTTGCTCAGCACTTTAGCTTTTATGGTTTGATTACTCCCATCTCCACGCCTTTCCTCAGGTTTTTTTTTCAGGGCTGATTTTGTGTATATTTATTTGCTAATGTTAGTCAGGTCTTCTAGGATCACGTGAAGTGTTCGTAGCCAAAACTAGTAAAGTTTCAGAATACATTGCTGCTAACAACTTCATCTGTCTAGTTTCTGATATGTTGAGCACTGTCTTCTTTCCTACACTGATGGTTCTTTTTTCTTCCTTTTCTGTTTTTGGTTTAGTAGCTTTCTGTTCCACACCTCCAGTCCCTTCAGCTTTAAACAAAGTAATAAAAAAGTACACTGTTCCCTTTCTTATCCTGCACTCTGGTCTATCTTATACTTATCTTTATTTGATTATCCTTGAGCTTGCTGCTTCTTTTTTTAGTTATTTCTATCTATAAGGACACACTTATTACCTAATTGCTTTCTCTTTTCCTCACAATGAGATACCTACCTTCCCCCCCCTCCCCTTCTTTTTCCTTCCTTGTTTGCTGTTTGTGCCTAATGCTCTAACTTGTGCTTTTAGCTTAGGATGATGAAATTCTTCCTCAGAGTTCATACAGTCACCCATTCCCTTTAATCTCATCTGTGGGCCCACAGCTAGATGAAGCCCATGCTTGTTGACTTAACTATGGTCTGTCCTCCACACTGGAGCAATTTGTGCATTTCTGGAGTATTGCTGTCTTTAGTCATGTCAAAGCTCAATCTCGTAGCTGTTTTGGTACCATTTAACAGTAATTTCTGGTGCAGATATGCAAAGCCTGGAGAAGCTGCTCAAAGATGCTATTGTGCATGGGCAACCTCGTACACGGAGGCCCTGGAAAAAAATTCTTATCTTGGTGGAAGGAATATACAGGTACAAACTATTCTTTGTATTCCTAAGACCCTCCACGTGAGATCTAGCTGCTTAGTATTGGGGTTCCTTTGCCAAATCAAACGATGAATATTGTCACTTCATAGTTATTTCATTAATCTCATCTGTGAATTAAATTGAGCTATGTATGTCTCACATCCTGGACTTTCTGTTGCTAGTACTGTAGCTGCACCTGGTGTTATCACAATGCTTCCCGCATCCCAATTAGACTGTAGAAATTAATTAATCTAAACTGATTATTTACATCAGAGCTGAGGTCTTAAATTGCTTGTCCATTCCATTCTTTTCTGTGCTTGCTAGATGATGCTAGTGTGAATAGAATTGCGCAAATTGAATGTTTTTGCTGAGAGTGAGTAGGAGCATGTAGTAGGCTTAGCTGTGTTAGGCATTTAAGTCATAGTGACTTTCAGCACAAAATAGAACGTTTTGGAGTGCTACTAATGAGAGCCTAGTTGGTTCTTAAAAACAATAGGTAAGTAGATGTCAGATCAGAATACTGATATTAGGGTGGAAGTAAAAACGAGATAAATCATTTATAAAACTGTCACTGAACATGTTCCTTTGCATTAACTTACTGTTGCTGCTACTATCTAGTCCGTATGTCAACATCCCAGAGATGTTAAACAGGTAGAAAGTAGAGATCTGGGCCCTAGTTGCAAGGGGGAGTTATCTTTCATCTCTCTGCAGAACACCATGTGTCTAGCAATTTTTATGTGTTCATAATTACTGAAAGAGTGAAGAGAAGAAGGCTTAGTGACTTTAGGCTCTGTAAGGAGGCCCCAGTCATTACATCAACTTATACTGAATTTCTGTTTCTCAACAGTATGGAGGGATCCATAGTCCGTTTGCCTGAAGTGATTGCCCTTAAGAAGAAGTACAAATCCTATCTGTACCTTGATGAGGCTCATAGTATAGGTGCCCTGGGTCCCACTGGCCGGGGTGTAGTAGAGTATTTTGGACTCAATCCTGAAGATGTGGATGTTATGATGGGAACATTCACCAAGAGCTTTGGAGCTGCTGGAGGATACATTGGGGGCAAGAAGGTAAAAAGCTGGGAATCTCATGGCTGTTTCAGGCTGGTGGTGGAGTCCTTCACTAAGCATTTCAAAGTTGATCTATTTCTCAAGTACCTTGATTGTCCATTTGTTTCATAATTTTACATATTGTCTAGTACAGTGGAAGTTTGTGCAATGCAGAAGAGTCTAGACTAGTAAAATATCTCATAATTGTATAGTTCTCATATGGTCAGCGATGATCTCAATTTGCGGACTGTACAGTAGTGGTGTAATATCTTTTTAGGAACTGCTAGGAGCCAGGAAGCAGGGATTTCTTAATGTTGCTTTTAACAAGGCTTGCAGGAAAAATGCCAAAAGCTGAAGTTTTTCAACCTGTTCGGAGGAAAATCCCATTCTTAAGTTAGTCTGGTGGAGTTGATTCCCTTTAGACTTGAACAGTTTGCTTTCTAAAAAGACACTTTTTCTTTTCTTTTTTTGGGGGGAGAGGGGGCTACTGACTCTCTTCTGTTGGAAAGTACTGCTAGAAAGTGTTGGCTTTGCCAAACCCCTCTCTTTGGGAGAGATGGTGTAGACAATTGCATGTGTCCCCTTTCTCATATCCTCAAATGTATCTCTCAGATCAGGCTTCTAAGCTTTATTCGAGAGTAAAATTCTACAATTTTCCTACTAGGACAGTAATTTTTTAGATACTAATAGTGACAATTACTGCAGCCCATCCAAATGGAGATGGGGCTTGTGAATGTTCCTCTTTGGGAGTTTACTACAGTTGAATTAAAATTACTCAGACATCTTCCCTAGAAGAAAGCACTGTATTAATCTTTTTCCAGAGATAGCGAGCTAGTGGGATTAACTCCCTTGGTGTAAGGTGAAGCAGCTAAGAGTCCTTCGCAACTATGTTTTAGCTACTGTTTGAGGGATTGCTTCAGAGGTAAAAGGCCTTAAATCTTCTTACCTAGTTTATTTTGAAGTCCCTTTACAACTTCCTTTCATTTAACTCTGACTCCAGGCAGACAGTAACATAAAATCGAGCACTTCCAGTTTGCACTATCCACAGGGCCATCGTTACTGATTTTATTGTAGCAGAAGACAGCATCTGTCCTGGCATTCATGCTGGTCTTTACACTATTTTGCTGGAGTGGTCTGGGTGTTTTAGAGTGGTTTTGTTACAGTTAACAACAAGCAGCCTAAATCTATAGTGTGCCAGTTCTTTGTTCCTATGTGACCTGCTTTTGCCCTCTAACAAACGTAGCAGGTGTTTTTAACTGGGAAATGCAGGAGGGGTAGACTGAGGTTCTTATACTTGTAAATTACACCTGCTGCTTTATTTATATTTTGCTGTTAAATTGGAGAAAATATTTTTGTGACCTATTTCCCTGTTTGGTGACTTTTGTGGGGAAACAATTATATTGAGCAGGATACATACGCACATACGGATCCTGCTCCCCACCATTTCATTTGTTTTATGCTCCCACTGTTATAATAAACGCTCTTGAAACACGGCCTGCGCACAGCTTGAGTAATGCAACCCCCTTTTTGCAATCCAGTGTTGGTGGTGTTAGTGAAACAAGTCTGTCATAGGCATTTGTCTTTGATCAACACTCGTTCTTGCCCTGTGACATAATTATGGGTTGTCATGTCCCTGCTGTTAGCTCTTCAGCTGTTTATTACTTATATTGTAAAATCAATCCTTGAGGTACCTGTTCTCTTCCATGACATTCTGAAAGAGGTTTCTTGTGCTGGCCAGTTTTATTCTGTAATTAAGACAAGACAATAAAGCATTTCTCCAAGTGCTAGGAAGGCAATGTCTGATGCCTCTTGTGTTTTGCTAGGAACTGATTGATTACCTCAGGACATACTCGCACAGTGCTGTGTATGCAACGTCAATGTCGCCTCCTGTTGTGGAGCAAATCATCACCTCCATGAAGTGCATTATGGGCGAAGATGGTACAACTGTTGGTGAGTCTTTCTAATAGTAAGCATATGGAAGGGGGAAGCCAAACAGAGCCTTTTTATCACTTTGACAGATAACTCATTCAGTGGACACATCCATAATTATCTGTTAGTTCATATAGACTTGACATTTCTAGAGCTCTAAACCAATCTACTATCCTACTTGGTCAATCAGCCTAGTAACAGCATAAGGAATTTCCAGCTAGAGGTAAGTCATCTTAGTCTTATCTAAGGCACAGTATTGTCTTGCATTGATTTTTGTTCTGTCTCTAGCTTTTCTAGCCTCCTTCTTTCTCTTCCCCATTGTCTGTCCTTTGTTGTTTGCTCCCGTTTTTAGATTGTTTTCAGAGTATTTTGCTGTGTGTTTTTTACAGTCTTGTGTGCTGGTTACTGCAGGGGCAATGCTTTTAATTTTTCATCTGTAGAATAATTTGATGTTTGCACCTCAGTTAAAGAAAATACAAGAATGTTTTTGATATCACTTTTTACTTGGGGAGCAAGAGGCAGTTTTCAAGATCAATAGACTTAATACGTTAGGTGAAGAAATTCAGTATATTTGTCTTTATTGTCTTAGTTTTCCTTTTTCAGTATGAAAGTAAGAAAGGGGAAATCCATGCTAGTCTCAATGCATTCAGTGTCAAAAATAGAAAATCTGGTGTCTCATTTGCCTAGTATGTAGCAGCTTCCTTCAGTTAGAGCATGAATTAAATAGCTTGCACTTCTGACAGAAATGGTAACAGCACCTTGTGTGTAGGATACTTTTCTCCCTTCACAGCTAATTAAAAAGGTGTGAGCAGCTCACACAGGGTGACAGTGTAGTTTGAGGATCTGTCAGTGGTGTTCAGTTCAGAGGCTCTTAGAATTCAAACTGCAGAATATATTCAGTTACGGGAGTTTCAGGCATCTGGCCACGAGGTGGTGGTGTATACTGAAGAACTGCATTTGCTTTTGAACATTGGTCCTCTGACCAACTAACCTGACAGATAACTCCGCCAGCAAAAAAGCTCGCTGGAGAAATGACTTAAAAATTTTTCTCTCATAACTAGTTTCATTCAGTTTGCTTACATTATCTGAGAATAGAGTTAGTGCCAGCAATTGGTGTTGGTGGTTGCTCAATAGAGAGGTCATCACTGAGGCAAGTACAGCCAGGCAGCAGCCTGTATCTTTGCTAGCATTGAGTGCTTTTCTATGGTCTCTGTGAGATACCTGTACCAGCCGAGTTGTCCCCAGTGCTGTTCCTGAGAACAGATATTAACCAAGCTTCGGACTACAGGAAAAGTCATGCAAAAGGGATGGGTCCTGCTGTCATCTTAAAAGTGGCTATTTGAGCTCTTTCTAGCTGATGATTTTCCAGTGGTCTGTAGTCTACTCAGGAGCTGCTTGTTTTGGGTTTCTTCCAGTATCTGTTTTGCTTAATGAAGTGGGAAGCAAGGAATGTGTAACTGATTTCTGTTCGCAGTATTCAGGCAAAGGCATTTTTGCCCTTTTCTGAGGCTACAGTGCGATATTCAAGCCAGGAGAATGGAAGCAACTTCTACTCTAGGCTGTTCTCCTATCAGTATGTTCAGCAAGATCCATCACAGCTGAAAGGTGAACCAGATCAGAAACCTATTTGGCAAAAAAAAAAAAAAGGTCCTAAACTCAAAAGGCCTTTTTTGTTATTGTGTGGCTTAAAATGCATGTCAGGCTACATCTTGCTAATTTGGTGCTAAGGAGTACCAGAATTCCTAGCCGCTCTTTCTATTGAGAAAAGAAGTGGTTTTGGTGTTTGAAAGCTGTGTCATTTCAGAGAAGCCTCTGTATGTTCAATTTTTATATGAACTGTAGTGCTTTTCGGAAGTGCTGGATATAACAGCTGGATAGCCAAAGTCCTGTCTGGTCATACTTAAGATTTCTCAGCTACAGGTCTCATGAAACTGTTACTGGTCTTATAAGCATGTAAGTCAGCCTTCAGCTAGGATAAGCATCTCGTAGGATGACCCTTGCATGAAAGTGCTTCTCTGTTCATTTTCTGCACAGTGCTGCTTCCCAGTCATGCATTTTCTTAATTGCCTTAAGGCTTTAGAGATAATATAAGTTTGTAGGCATTTTCTGTGGATGAAGTTGGCAAAAGTTCAATTGGGTGAATTGGGCAGCTGCTTAGTGATAGCATGACAAAGTTTTTTTTTTTTCCTTGTTTAAGGGTTTTGGCTGAAAAACAACTTCTTGGATTCTGTGGAATTATGGGTGGGGCTGTGGAGGACCACTGCCTGCAGTTGGTTTGACTAAGAGTAAACGTGGGGTAGAGTGGTGCTGGTAAGAGTTGTTAACTGTGCAAGGCAGGTAGAGAAATAGTGTTTAAACTGTCACTGGTAAGCACCTCTGAATCAACTGTATTTCAAAAATTTCACTGCTTTAAATTAGTCAAGCTGAACTAATGGAAGAAGGAAAACTTGAGATAGGGCAATAGTTTTACAAGGGCACAGGAGTTGGAGCTGGAATCAGAACAGTAGGCAGCTAGCTCCCAACCCTGTTTTTGGGGCCACAGCTAAATCTCTTAAGCCCTCTTAAGGGCTTGAAAAGAGCCCTTGCATCTTCTTTGCCTTCTGTTCACCACAAACTATTGTAAAAGCTTCTGTCCTCCACGGCATCAAACCTCTGTGGAAATTGTGATGTCAACT
The DNA here is from genome assembly GCA_013398295.1 of Chionis minor. Lineage (NCBI taxonomy): Eukaryota > Metazoa > Chordata > Aves > Charadriiformes > Chionidae > Chionis > Chionis minor. The sequence goes on along the minus strand of VZSF01009050.1, from coordinate 80,287 downwards.
TGAAATGGTCTGTAGCTGAGGAATAAGTAGTAGGAAGCAATTCGTTTTTGAGGACGAAAGGGTTTTTTGTGAATTATTTTGCAATAATAACTTAATTTTTTCCTCTTACACTTCAGGTTATTTCTAAATCTAATGAAAGATCTGGAGGCTCTAAACTTACAATATAAGGCGTTGTAGTTACTAAAACTTTACATAACTAAAAAAAAAAAGTAAATAGCTCCTTTCATATCTTTCCAGCAAGCTGCCAGTGACTAAATAGGACATTAGTAGGAGGCAGCACAGACAAAATACAGATGCTATGAAAAGCTGAATGGCTGCTTATAGAGAACATAAGATGGATGGCATGCAAATGTGCTGCCTGAATTGGGACAGTAGTTTCTTGTGTCTTGATTTCTGTTCAACCTAATCTGTTAATTCTCTGTATTGTTTATGCAAGTAGTGACTAGCAAGCTTCGATCTTTCTGAAGACAGTTATGGGAATATAATTATACACGAATGCAAGTGTATTACTTGCTCCTTCATCCAGACTGCAAAAAAACCACTCCCAACAGCCAAAGTGATGGCAGAGTCATGTTATGGGTTCTTGGTAGTGGTGCTTCCAGTACTGCTTCTGAAACTCCTCTACATTATTAGCATAATGATGTACGTCTGTCCTATTTTACTTTTCATTACTCGTCTTGCACGTAGTTGACTACAAGACCATCATGTAGTCTTAAAACATACTTGGTTTGTGATCCCTTTGAGAATTTTTTCAAAGGAACAGTTGTCCTCAAGGGTGGTGAACACCTTGAGCACATAGAGTGTCTTCGGAGAACTGCAGTGACAACGTATATGGGTATCTTGCGTATCATCACATTTGGCTTGGATATGTAGTAGAGCAAGGTAAGAGAGATGAAGAAGGCTTCTTTCCACAAAAGAAAAATTTTTGGAGCTGATTTTCCAATTCAAAGTCACTATGGTTGGAATCGTTAATGAGTGAGTGTTGCAGATGCTTGTCAGCAGTTCAGTGGATGCTACTCTTTATGTTCAGCCACAAAGATGAATGAACTTCAGACAGTTTTGTAGATAAAGGGCTATTTTAAACAACAATAATAAAAAGACACAGTAAGCAGACTTTTTGGGGTCATAGTATACGCAAAGATGACAAATTGATTCCTGGAATGGAGTTTTAGAAACTTGTAGTGTAGAGCCGCTTGATCCTTGCTGTTCATGCGGTGTTTGGGTTATTTAAATTGACTGTAGGGGAAAATGAGACAGCTTGGTGCTTGTCCTGGTAAATGAGATATTTTGGGGATTTATTATATTAAGTACTTAACCTGTCTCGATGAATTTTTCAGAGTCAATGGTTCAGTTTGAGTTGAAAGCTGGATTTTTTCGCCATTACAATCTCACTAGGACTGGGAATCCAGTTGGCTCCTTTCTGCCACTTACGTAATAGCCAGTGATATATCCTGTGCAACTGGAGTTCTCTTAGCACTGTTGGTGTTCAGGACCCAGCCTGTTTGTTGCCCTGATAACGTCACTGGGGGCAAGTGGAAGAAAATCATAAAGTAACCCGACTGAGATGTGGGCAAATCAAAACATGCGTGGTGAAACCAGTCTAGGAACTGGTTAACCTCCTTCAGAGATGAAACTTAGTTTGCTCTCCTGTGTATTGAGAACTGCAGCTGAGCCTTAAATCCAGGAGTGTTTTAAGTTTGGACTAAAGCTAGCAGTGTTAATGGCTTGTAAAAGAGGTGAACTACTTCCTTCCATGGACATTAACTCAGTAATAGTATTTTTATATGTTGATGTTTATAACAAGTTTGCTGTCTTCCATCTCAGTTTCAGAATCTTGGGCAAATATTCCCCCTCCAATCACAGCAGCATATGTGGCATGTGTAGAGTAATGTTGTGGATAGACAACAAGATGGTGATTAAGTTTTGAATGAACGTTGTCTTGAGCACTGTATAGAAACCAAGGATTATTATCCTACATAGCTCTAATGTTGTAAACAATGGAAGTAGCAGTTGCTTGGGCCATCCCAGCTGCTAAACCATTGGAAATGAATAACCAGCCTTTGAAGGCTAGTCAGTTAGGTGCACATAGTTTGATTGGTGTTTGTCTCATTTGAGCACCCCAGTTCTGAAGAGCTAGCAGTTGATTACATCCAGTCAGAGGAGACCTTAAAAAAAAAAAAAAAAAAAAAAAAGATTTCTTGTTTTTCCATTGCTGTGTGCAACAAACTTGAGTGAGTTAAGTCAGAAAAGGTAGTTAAACCAATTATAGCCAAAAATGTACAGTTGTGCTGGCAGAGAACGGAGCCTGAGCTGTTGAGAAGACAGGACCATTGCTATACTGTTAATATGCAGAGGGAGAAGCGTGCTGGAAACAAAACTAAGCCTGGTCTGCTTAAATTCTGGAGGAGAAAAGACTGCAATTAGTATTTAAACCTCCATGTTGTTAATCAGGCCCTCAAGTGAAGATATGACCTCAGTAATTCAATCAGCTTGCCTAATCAGTAGGTTTTGTAAAATTTTCTTTTTCTTTCCAAAGACAAGCTTCAAGGATATGCAAGTGTGAGCAGTGATGAAGGAACAGCCTGTTAGATCACTTGAAATTGAATTTTAAGTAGCTTATAGTGTATTTATAAATGAAGTTTTTACCTTGCTATTGTTAGCAGTAGATCCACAAATGGAAGCAGTGGCTGCTGTTTTACTCTAAAGGGGAAATAAATACTCCTTGTGCAGGTTGAGGTTGAAAACATTCAATTAGCATTAAAATCGGTTCATTTGAATTTCCTCCAATAATGCACTTGTTAATGAAGTGTTAAATTATCACCTTAGTCAAAACTAATTTGAGCAAAGTGAAAACTTTTTTTTGTTGCTGCCCTTGAGAATCTCAAGCTGAGCTGGGAAACTGCTGGAAAAACAAATACTCTGGGGGTCATAAAGAGAGTTTCCTGCTTCTCTCCAGGGGACTGACAGTTTTAAACATCACTCTCTGTATTTGTGCTTCCAGCTGGGGATCTTTTAAATCCAGCTTGTTGCTGCACCCCTACCTCCCTCCCACAGAGCATGGCAAGCCTCCAGAAAAATTGCTTTAACCTGGGCTGGGCAGGAGAAATCTCTCAGTCTTTGGTGCTTTGAAGAGTGTTTACAGACATTAGCAGAGCTGTACCCTCTGTGTTGTGCATTGGAATGTGAGAATTTTTCAGTGCCTCTTCCTTTTGGACTTTAATCAACACTGTGATGTTTGTGCAAGAGCTCATAAACCTTTATAACTGTACACCCGCTTTGTTCTCGTAGCATTGCTATTCTATTTCTCTTCAGGTATGAGCTGTCATCCTATATCTTCACAGCCTAAACACTGATCTGTCATAGCAGAAATACAAGCTCGAGTGTGGCTTTGTTGAAGTAATTTCATTTTTCTTCATTTCTTACACTACATTTGATTTAAAACCTGTGGCTTGCTTTTTACTTTCAGTAGCACTTGAGGTGCCACACTTCTACAGAATGCTGATGTGCCGCTCATACAGGGGAAGGAGAAAATACAGGATAGCAGCTCTCTAGCATATATTGTTAGCATTAGTGTGACTAAAACGCTTGTAAGTCAGTACGTTAAGGTAAAGCATTTGAAATGAGGTGATGTGCACTCAGTCTTTGGGTTAGCATGAAACTGAGTTCATGGCTCCTGGGGTGATAAGTGACTTAATAGAGCAGAATTTTTTGAAAATACCTGAATGCCCCCCTTAAGCACCACTTCCTATCATCAGCACTGGCAACTGCAGCAATTTTCTGCATAGAAAAATTTATACTACTATTACAATAGTGTCTGCAGCATACAGACCCGTGGCAAAATGTCATTCTGTGAAGTGCATATAATGTAAATGTTTCTAGCTGCTTTGGAAACAAGCAACAGTCTGTAACTGAAGCCCTTTCTGTGGACTATGTGCAGATGCATTGGGCTATGTGGGACTCGCAGGCGAGTTAAATTACTGTCCTTGCCGATTTCAGCAGGTTCTGATGTAAAAATGTCATTGGTGCCAGGTCAACTTGTGCCATTTCACATCAGTGCAGTTGATGTACCACAAATTCCCAAACAGGGATAATCTTGAAAATCTACAATGTATATTTTAGTCCTCCTAGTGTGCAGATGTTTGTTAATGTCCCAAAATTAATAAACTTCCTTAGATAGCACAGATTTAATCTTTGAAGGAAGAAGCTATCTGAAAAACCTGCATGCCAGTTAACTTGTTTTGAGAGCATATAGCCAGCGGAGAGATTTGAGACGACTTTAAATGAGACTGTGCAGGTTCTGTTGCAGTCTAGCTTCAACAGTGGGGTTTAGCTCAAGACAAATTGACTTGTCAAGAACAGGATAAATCAACCTGTAGAGCTTCCTTATGCGATATGCGATGGGTAAGCTTCTGTTAATGCTCAGGTTATTGCCTAATTGTTGCGTAGTGGAAAAGTTGTGGTTACAAGGCTGTCTGTGTGAGGGGAAAATGTATTGCAGAGTATGCATGCTTCTCACGTTCATGTCGGCTAGCAGTTCCTAAGATTTCTTAACTGTCTATGGACACTGGGATTTTTTTTTTATTTATTTTTTTTTTTTAAAAAGGCAAGACAGTATAATACTTCTGAAGCTTCTTAAGACTTTTAAGCTTGTCTTCCTACTGGTTGGCTTAATATTGCATTGTATAAGTGTGTTGCCAAATTCAGGCCTTAAATGAGCAATGGAGAACACATTTGCCCTGCAGCTAGCATCTCCAAAATTAAGTACTCTGCGCAAACAGATGTGTTACTCTTACAGAGTAACTGTCTGTACCACAAGCTGGAAGCAGAATGTTTAGTACCTCCAATCTTTACTGAAAATAGCTTGTCTTTTCCAAGATTATTGCTGTATTCCTGACAAGTAACTTTTTGTTCAGGACCTGGCATTGTAGAGACAATTGTGGGTTTTATGTGCACAGCTTTGATCTTTCCAGGATCCTTGGAAAATAGAGACATGCAGGAAAAACAAGTCTATAAAAGCCACAGCAGAGACAAGGCCTCCAGGGTTTGGGCCTTTTCAGGCACAAAGCCTACTCTTCCACCTCACTGCAGTTCCAGGTGGCAGGCTACCAGGACCTGCTTGCCAAATACAACTTACTAACATGGGAAAGCTCAACACCCTTCCTGTTGAAATTATTGCAAAGTTTTAGGGTAAATCTGAGAGCATGCTGGAGAAGGACAAGTATGGCTGCTATAACAGATGTACAAGCAGATGTGAGCAACTCTGACATGGTGGCAAATTTGCAGGCTATAGCTTTTATTATGAGATGAACTTCTTGGCTATAAACATCTTTGTCAAAAGAGAAATTTGATGTTATAGAGGACTTTTTATGGGAATGGATCAAGATCTTCACAAAAAGATGTATGAAGACTGTGTTCTGTGAAAGATTTGGATGCTACCTTCTCAGTGATTTCATACATAAATTTCCTATCTAAAAAAGCAAGCGAACAAAACCAAACTAACTCCTCCCGAGTGGAAATTTTTACTTTTAGGACACATTAGTGAAGAGCACATACACACTTGCTGCATCCTGTCTCTTACTTGTGTTAAGTAGGTGAAATCTCTAGCAGTATTGGGAGGTATGTCAAAGTGATGTTGAGGGACAAGAAGACCTTTGGAAACTACTGTGTTCCATTCCTTAAGGTACCACTGAGGAAAAGCAGATATTTAGGACTATTCTGTTCCCTCTCCTTCTCCCTTAAAGGGATCTTCCTACCAAGAATTAGTAGAAAGTAGTCTGTCTGCTAGTTTTTTTTTCTGGATTTTTCAGAGTAAGTGCTAACACAAAGGTGAAATACTTCTCATAGTACTTTACAGTATCAGTTACTGGTCAAAGCTTGCTTCTGTGTAGGATCTCGTTATGTCAAGCTCGTGGAGCCTGTTTCATGCTGCTCCTGGCATTGTTTCTTTATGAACCTGATTTCTGTTCGGCTTGGCCAGAAGATGGTACTCCAGTGTTTATGGCTGCCAACTCCCAAGGAAGTTTACCAAGGAGCAGAATAGTTAAACACATCCTGCTCCTCAGCCTTGCTCACTAACCAGGTAAGAGAATGGGTGCCCTAGCTCTATTTGTCTCTTTTTAGACTAAGCTGATTAGTGGCTATTTCTAAACAAAGGTGGACACTTTATAGCTGGCTGGTGTATCTCTTCCACTGAATATCAAGCCTTGCTATGCCAGAACTTGAGCATTAGTCTAACTGCTTCAGGAACAATGCTGTTAAAAACTTTTAAAGTGTTGACATGGAGTGTGACCAATTAACTGACTTGCTGAACAGTGTTTGTTGCACTTACACGCTTCCCATCTGATTTTACATTTAAAGAGCAGCACTTCAGTAGCTGATGCAGTTGTAGGGAATGAGGGAGAAGATTGTTGCTAGTCATCTGCAGTTAATCTGTGCTGTTTCTTATGGCTACCTCACTGCCTGTCATTTCCATGACATACGCATCCCTCTATGTGGCTGAATGGGCTTTGAGCTCCAGAAGAATAGATTAAGGCCTGTGGATGTTGTATAACCTCATGCTTCTATACTGGTTTGGTGTGAAATTTGAAAAACAACGTAGTAAAAAAAATAAAAATCTAATTTTTATGACCACCTAATGAGGGATCCACGGGGAAGCTAGTATCTCAAAGACCAGCAACAGAGATACTCAATAACTGCTCCAAAGTTGCGTACTTGGATATCTTCTCCAGTCTATAAATTTCAGTGCGTGCTCCTAAGAGATGTGCCTAATGGCAGTATAAATACTGACAGACTAAATGTTAATACTGTTGAAAAATAATAACCTTTCCATAAAACTGCACAAACTATGTTCCACTACAGGTACTTCCCTATTACAATACAAGACTATTCTTGTATTTGAGAATTTAAGATTGGAAAAACTACTTCACTTTTTTCTAGACACAGCAGAGCTTAATTTTTCTTTTTCATGTTTGATTTTTGTGAGGTGTTTCCAAGAGTTGTCAAAGGTAGCTCTTGAACCCTGTCTGATTTATAAAGATGTCCACTCTGATGCACGTTTCCACAGATAGCGTTGTTACGCAGGAGAATTTTTTAAGTGAAAACTGTGTTCAGGATCATATGTATACTGCTGTTAAATCTGGGCAAAAAACCCTGTCCTTGGTGCTTTCTTGGTACAGGGAATGCTTATTATGCACCTTCGCTCCTACACTGTTACACAAAACAAAAAGTCTTTGAGTAATTCATTTGTTCATTTTGCATTTTTTTGCTGCATCTCTTCTTGTTTTTTTATTTTCTCAAGTATTACAAAGTCTCAACAGAAACATCTGAGATCCCCCTAGTATCAGCAGGGGTCATACAGCTTACAGAGCGGGGGGGGGAAAGTATGTTTGAAAGATGGGAGGTACTGAAATTATTTGCAAAGAGAACAGTTTGGATTGATTTGTAGCTGGGTGGATAGTTGAGCCAATTCAGTTACCTATGTAAGCCCTTCCTAGGGTAAAGTTGTCATTACCAAATAGCAAAGTTAATGTGTTGAATGGTGACAACAGATGAAGCTGTTTCTGTCCTGCAGGTCTTGAAAAGGTCAGAAATTGATGAACAACTTATTTCTGTCCTAGCATCAACAGAGGCACTCTGAGGAATGGGTCTAAGAGGGGAAGCACACAGATCAGCAGCTGCTGAGAGGTAGGAGATTAGAGGGGAGAAATGTGTAGATAAAAAACTTTTTCCTATGTAAGTCAATATACATAGGAAACTGAAGACCTTGCAGATCATAATCAGTCCTACTTCTGCTTAAGTATAAATCCTCCAGTGTATTTCCAGGCAAATTTTAGAGTATTACAGTGGGTAACTGAATTATTTATTTAAAAAATCACCAACAAACAAAAAAACCAAAACAAAACACAAAAATCTGAGAAACATGCAAATAAAAAAGCTTAAGAAGAGATTTTTATGCTACCACTGTAAATGAACTTTGGAGATGGAAGGAGTTCTTATAATGCTGGCATTTTCGTTCTTCTCATGCTTAAGCTAAAGCTGAATTCATGTTTTATACTGACCATATCTTTCCTTTTTGGTTATAGCTGTCTTAAAATGTGGAAGTGGGGTGATTAGCTGTTCTTATGGCAGATGTTCAGCTGGAGATGATAATCTATCTGATTCTGTAAGGTATTTTGTATCAGTGTGATATTTTACTGTTAGTAATGCTGGCTGAAATTAGGTGACTACTGAGTTATTTGTAACTCTTCCTGGTTGAAACATATGAAGAGGCCATATCCTTGATCATCTTCTCTTGTACTACTGCAAATGCATAGAGCATTCCTCTACCCTCCTGTGTTGCTGTTTAAAATCCCAAAGAACAGTTAGCTTTGATACTGGTTTTCACTGTAGAAAAACAGTGTGCACAAAACAGATGGAAAATATAGTTCACACTCTTTGTTGCTATGTTGTAAAGCTACTGAACTGTCTCCATGGAAGTAGATATAAACATCCTTTACGTAATATGCTTTGTCAAAGCTTGCACATTCCTTAGCTTGTAAAGAAACGTGGTGTTTCTGTGTGTTCCTGATGTTTTTTCTCTCTGTGGCTTCAATCTGCCATAGAGGCCTGCCTGTTTGTGTTGTACAATGGTTTGAGTCTGTTTGCTTCAATCTCTTCTTCACTGATGCTTTGTCTTATTCTTGATATTTTAAGAGCAAAGATGTGCTTTTAAGTTCCAATGTCCAAGGTATTATAATAAAAAGAAAACAGAATTTTTAAAATGCTTGCTTTTCTTGAAAAGTCCATAACTCGGCAAGTTAAGTTTTACTGAAACCATATGAAGCTTTTTCATATTTTTGACTTATTCATGATGGAGGCACCATAACTAGCTCAGAAGAATAGTCTGACCAACATACATTTCTTTACCATTTCTTCTCAGCAAGGCACAAGAATAGCTGTCAACAGGGTACGTGCAACTGTCTTTGCAATGATTATGAATGTTATCATCATGACTGCACACTTGTAACAATACGCAATTTGTATGAGGTAATGTGTAAGTAGTGTTAATACCAATCCTACAAATCCTCCCAGTAATTAATATGCAGAGTGAGATAATACGTGTACTCAGGCAACACAAACTTAATTTCTTTGTTCTAGAGGGATAGCCCTTATCTCATTCTTAAAAAATAGTGATTCATCTGAACCAATGCTTTTTACGTTCAACTTCAAAATAAAGATGACTGTAAATCATAATTGTTAGGATGTAATGAATTTCAGCCATGTGACAGCATGTAACCAGATACACAGAATCGTAGAGTTGTTTTGGTGGAAAGAGATCTTTAAGATCATCAAGTCCAAGCATTAACATAGCACTGTCCAGTTACCATTAAACCATGTCCTTCAGCACCATATCTACATGTCTTTTAAATACCTCCAGAGATGGTGACTTAACCACTTCCCTGAGGAGCCTGTTCCAATGCTCGATAACCCTTTATGTGAAGAAATTTTTCCTAATATCCATCCTAAACATCTCCTGGTATGTCATATGTCTCCTGAGGCTGTTTCCTCTTGTCCTATCACTTGTTACTTGGGAGAAGAGACCGACCACCACCTCACTGCACCTTCCCTCTCGAGTAGTTGTAGAGAGCGATAAGGTCTCCTCTCAGCCTCCTTTTCTCCAGGCTAAACAACCCCAGTTCCCTCAGCTGCTCCTCATAAGACTTGTGCTCTAGACCTCTCACCAGCTTTGTTGCCCTTCTCTGGACATGCTCCAGCACCTCAATGTCCCTCCTGTAGTGAGGGGCCCAAAACTGAACACAGGACTCAAGGTGGGGCCTCACCAGTGCCAAGTACAGGGGGACGATCACTTCCCTAGTCCTGCTGGCCACACTGTTCCTGATACAGGCCAGGGTGCTCTTGGTCTTCTCGACCACCTGGGCACACTGCTGGCTCATATGCAGCCAGCTGTTGACCAACACCCCCAGGTCCTTTTCCACCAGGCAGCTTTCCAGCCACTCTGCCCCAAGCCTGCAGCACTGCATGGGGTTGTTGTGACCCAAGTGCAGCACCTGGCACTTGGCCTTGTTGAACCTCACACCATTGGCCTCGGCCCATCCATCCATCCTGTCCGGATCCCTCTGTAGAGCCATTCTACCCTCAAGCAGATCAACACTCCCACCCAACTTGGTGTTATCTGCAAACTTACTGAGGGTGCACTCGATTCCCTCGGCCAGATCATTGATGAAGATATTAAAGAGAACTGGCCCCAGTACTGAGCCCTGGGGAACACCACTTGTGACTGAGAAAACAAAGTATAAACAAACATGAACAGCTAATCATAAAACCTAAACAATGATAAAAATAGTATTGCTCTTGTGAATTATGTTTCAGAAATTACTTTCTGGGTTGCCTTGGGGCGGGGGGGAATTGCAGGCAATTCTGCTGTTCCTCAGCAGATCCTTCAGCTTAGTGTCAGTGGAGTTGAGCTGGTAGCGTGCTTTTGTTCTCACTTTCTCTTGCAGGAGTTACTTGGTTCTGTCTGTATAGCTGTTCTATTTAGCTGTGATACTCTAGAGAAAACTTAAGTTTCTTTCACTAGAAATTCAACCTCTGTGTGGGAAAAATACTGTGGTGGCTTGTGGGGTCAGAGTTAGGGTGCCCTTCTGGGTCTCTTCATGAGCCCAGCAGCACTGCTTCTCACTGCACCGTTGTTATACAGGGCTTGGAACATCAAAGGACGTAAGTGTAACGCGACCATGAAATGGACTTGTTGTTCCAATGCAATCTTTTGTATATGAAATAATTTTGTGTTCAGTCAGTCTTACTGATTTCTAGATACACAGACACATGCTCTCATTTTCTTGTTATTTTGTAATGGTAAAATAGAATTCAAGGATAATTTTTTATCAGCTGTACCAGACCAGGCATTATCTTGAATTCTGCTTTAAGTGGAAAGGTCTTGCTTGTTTCTGACAGCCATTCACAGGAGGCTGTGTTTTGGTCTGGGTTTGTTTATTGTTGGTTTTTTCTTTGCCTTGGACAAGCTCCGTTCTTCACCAAAGACATCAAATCCTCCTACTTCTGTCTAGGTGGTTTTCGTATGAAGAGTCACACTGAACACAAATGGGTAGCATAGGATCTTTTGTTCTCTGTTGTGCGAACTTTAGAGGCAGTTGCTATTTCTGCAGTGTCTGACTTGGATCTGGTATACCATTGTAGTTAATACCAGGAGAAAAAAAAAAAAGCATATTACCAGCTAAATGTAATTTTTAGTAGTCATTAAGGAATCTGATGGTACCAGCAACCAGCAGTCATCTTTAACACTTTCCTGAGTCTTAAAAAAGCAGGTTTCTGTAATACACCATGTGTTTTGAGTATGCAGAGAAATGGCAAGAGACCGTATTACACTTTCCCATCTCATGAAACTGAGTTCTTGGAATAAATTACACGTTGTTGGCATTACGTTTGAGGATGTGGTTCTCTTACACGGCTAACTCAAATAGATTATTTATGCAATATGGATCTCCTATTTGGCAATTTCTGTATCTTTAAAATTAGGGGGCTGCTAACAATAAACAATGTGAGTAATTCATTTTAGTTTGTATATGCTCTCTTACATAAGATTAAAGCCTGTGTAAAAGTGAACGGGAATTGTGGTTAGCTTTCTAAATAGAAAAGCTGTGTAGATTTTGGGGTTGGTAGGTTGTTTTTTTCCTCAATGCTGACTTACTAGTAATTTGGACTTCTGCAAAGCAATACTTGCCTCACAAGGGTTTTTGTACATCAGGCTTAAATGAGACACTGATATGCAAAGTCTGATTCACAGCCCTTGAACATTGTCTATGACCACAAGGTTTTGGCAGCCTGGCTGTTTCCAGGTTTTGAGAGAACAATCAGTCTGGCAGAACTTTTTGCGGAGGTGGGCCTAAGGGGATGTATGTCCTGCTTGAAGAATCCTTCCCTCTACCTCCTGCTTGTGCAGACTTCAAAGACTGCTTGAGGTCAGCAAATCATTTCCCTTAATTATCACACAGGGAGTCCGAGATGCTAATGGCATCCGTATCCCTGTTGTGTGTCACTTTCTTATCTATACAGAGGGAGGGCAGGCTTTAAAAGCAAAGGGGGGGGGCGGATGTGGAAAAGCACTGCAGCTTAAGTGTTAAACCTTGTGAAGGTTACTGCTACAAACCCAGTGGTTCTTAAGATCTCTTTTAAAGGCTGACAAATGTAAACACATGCATTTTGCTGAATTGCTCACAGCCAGATCAGGCTGTTGGTGTCCCTTTAGCTGTGAACTCTTGTTGCCTTATGGAACAAAGAAGTACTCCGATGAAAAAGCTCTAGGTTCAGAGGGCCAATAATCTCTTCAGAAACCTGAGTGAATGTGTGGGAGGGCGTACTGTTATGGGCTGTGCATCAACTGATGGACTGCACATAAGGGCACAAAAATGCACACACTTCAGTGACAAATATGTGGCATGTCTCAAATGCCGGACTTGCATAGGAATTATCCTGGTATTAGGACAGCTGAAATGTTTCCATATTAAATTACAAATAATCCTGTCTTTTGGATGTACCAAAGAGTTGCGTGTTGTTCCTATTGTGGAGCAATATTTTAAACAAGATATTTGAAAGAGTACATTGACTATTTCCAAGGATGAGCTGTTGGCTGTATTTTTATCACAATGCTGAAAATACCTGGTATTTTTAAAAATGGTAGTCAGCATACCCATGATGTTGCCTGCCAGTGGAGCCTTTAAAAATCTGTATTCCCCAGAACTGTACTGAAGTTCACTTTACCAATTTCAGCAAAATTGACTGTTGGTGCCTCATGTGGTTTTTGTAGTTTGGTTTGGGGTTTTTTGCACCTTGTTTCATTTAATTACATGTCAATGCAGATACCAATCCACCTGTGTGGCAAGAGGGACTAAGGTATTTCAGTTAACAAAATAGGTTAATTCGGTGGCGGGCTTTAGAAAATTCTGATTAATTAGGAAATCTGAAATGCAAACTAGAAGGGTCACAGTAAAACCTACAGCAAAACCATTCAGACATGTTTGTCTTCTGGGTTGTATTATATGATTTGATGTGGTGTTAATTAGAAACTGATATCACTTCAGTCACTGGAGAAGGAAGTTGATCAAGAGGAAGGTTCCGAACACACTACAGTCTAGTTCTGCCTTGGTGTGAGTGCTGACATAATTAGCAGCTGATCATCTGTGCTGTGCTGTAGCCTACGTTCTTTGGCTTCATTTTTCCAAGTACTGTGCATGAGTTAATATTGGTAGTTCTGAATGTATTTTCTTCATGTAAGGACAAATTACTTCAGTTGCCTTTAGCTTGAATGATTGGATTGACTGGTTTCTGACAACGCAATATGTACTCAATCTTCACTACTTTCTCATTAAAGTAGCTTTAATAGTGGTGGCAGCACTAAGGTGTTATAGCTGGTGGAGATCTCAAAAAAGATGATTTTGTAGTATAGTCTGTGTGTAAAACAGCAGAGTTGGGAGAGAACAATATGGTACAAAACAAGAACAGCAGAAATGGTTTATTATCAAGATTAGCCTAATTGGCATATGTTGAAAAACAAACAAGGGCCTCTGCCTTTTAAAGGACATTGAACTTTCTCTTGTGTGCACCTTTGTACACTCAGCATGAGTTACCACATACCTGTGTCTGTGGGCTTTGGAAAAGCCTGCAAAATCTCCATTGAAAGCTACTGCATAGGTGCAAGAAATAGATCTGTATCTTCATCTCTGTGGAAGTTTGTTATTTGGGGTCTCCTTTGTGTTATGTCCCCACTGAGCGTACTGATTAAGAAAGAACAATAATGAGAGATTTTCCAGTGATGTTCATGAAGTTCTGGTGGGATGAACCACAATATCCTAAGGCAAGAGCCACCCTTGCTTGTTCATACAGAGAAGACAACTTATTCTTTTCTTGTGAATCTTTTTGTTCATGCCTATAACTGTGCTTCTTATGAGGATTGAGAGATCTTGTGCTTTTACCTTTTTTTTTTTTATTAGTTGTTGTCTACTGGGTGATAAGCCATCAGCTGCTGACTCCAGCTTCTAGAGATGAAGAGCAGAAATGTATGTCAGTTGAAATTTGTGCAAAATCTTAACTGGTGTTTGATTGTTGTGGGTTTTTTTCTTCTGTAGTGCTTTGCCTGAGTATCTTTTTCTTCTAAGGCTGTAAATCACTTGTAAAATGTAATAGAATCTGAGTGGCATCCTTTAGGCAACTTCTGCATGAAGAAAATAATGTACTGATTTGATCTTACAGGGTCAATCAAGAGTAAACTGGGCTAAGCCATCTTTTAATAACATTTGTTACCATCCTGGAACTAAAAATACATGAACGCTTCCATTCTGTTCTGTTACGTGTAATTCCTGGAAATGATCGCATTTGGGCTTGCAGTTCACCTTTAATTTCTCAAGATTGATAGTTATTCTAGCTTTTCAAGATGAACAGAATGTTCTGCTGTTGTGAAAAGAGGATGTGTTTCTTAACCACTTCATTAAATATGTACTGTTGAAAGAAGGGGAAGCTGAAAGTCAAAATTTGACTTGGAAGCAGACTCAGAAAATGTGTTCAAATAATTACTGCTTTTTATTTGGCAGAGTTTGAAACTGTAGGGGAAATTCAGTATGTAGTGAAATTCATCCAGTCTCTTGCATTGCTGAAAGTGAAGGTACCATTTGGTTGTACTGTAACTTGTTTAATTACAAGTTACAGTACACTGTAAGGTCTAGTTCTCTGAATTACTCCGTATAATTGGGGTGTGTTTCCAGGTGTCAGAGGAAAGTCAGCCTGTGGTGTTTTGGTCTGGAAGAGACAGCTTTCAGTTCTTCTTTAGCTTTGTTTACTAGCTAACCTTTAATTTTTTGTGCTTCACAATCCTTACCTAACCTTACCACCTTATTAGTGTTCCTCCCAGAATAAATGTTGCTGCTCCTGCCTTTGAGATAATAAAAAATGCACAGCTGGGAGCAGAGCAGTGAAGATCTGCCATAGTTTACTTAAAAGGCCTAGGACATAGGTGGCATTTTAATACAGTACAGCTACTTTCCCTGTAAAACTTGTGGTGAAAAAAGTCTATGTAAAAAGCTTTTAACAAAGATTCAAAATGCCTTTTTTCTTTTCTTTTTTAATTGTATATCATCTGTGTCTTCTCTGAGAGACTTCTGCTATGTTTTTAACAGTCTCCTTCACTTCTATGAGTCTAATGAATCCTGGAGCTACACAGTGGGAGTCTGACAGACTGGAAGTTGCATTAAACAGTGTTGAGTTTTTATTGAAAACATTGTCCTTGGTTCAAAGGGAAGGTAATTATTCTGCCCTGGAATGATAGCAGCCCCTCCTTTATTGACAGCACACCATTTGGTTGTGATAAATTACATGGCCCTGGCAAGGCTGCAGTTTTTTGGTAGCAATGGATGACTTAAAGGCTTCATGTCACGACTGCTAGAAAATATGAAATATATATTGTTTATGGAAATTACATACTTCCCTGTCATTGGTCACAAAGCTTTTTCTTCTTTATGTGTCTGTTAGATGTACCTCTAAAGGAAAATTTCAGAAAGAAAGGTGGTGCATGGGATTTTTCAGGAGCTAATTCTTGCTGCAAGTTCAATTCTACTAATTTCTTGAGAGTGTGCTTGAAAAAGTGATGATAGAAATCTTGAGTACTTCAGGTGTAATTGGCACCATTTATTGTACTTTACCACCTGAGGACTGTTACTGTAGTTCTCACCTAGGAGTAAGAACAGCCCAAGATTATTAAAGGTTTTTGTCTCAAGGAGTGGTTGTACTTAAACTTGTTGGATGCTGTAGCTTCAGGGAGGTAGGTTCCTTTTCTAAAAACTTGCCAAGTAGTCAGTTTGCATCTATAAGTAAAAGTTCAGGGTGGTTTTAAGTAGTTTACTAGCTAATTGATCCTCCTGGCAACCAGTACTTTTTCTTGCTGTCCCTGCCAAAGTGTTTTTACTTCTTCTAATCTGCCTAATTATACAATACGTTCAGTCTCAGTTCTGTGCTCTGACAAAAAAAAAAAAAACAAACAACAACCCACATCTGAGCCAACAACGATTGTTATACAGAAATGTCTGCAAGAGTCTTGGATAGGAGCAGCTTTGGTTCTCATAATAGCCAAATTATAACTCCACTCTAAGCCAGGTTTAAGTGCTTGCAAGTAGAACATACTGAATGTGACTTACTGTAGTGTCTGATTTGTTGAGAATGTTGGCTGGTCTCCACTTCCAGATTTTCTTTTATTTCAGAACACAGTTTTAAATTCTCTTGCCACACATTACTGCTTTTGCTTTAGAAACTTCCTCAAGTTGTTGTTTTTATTTGCTTCAAAAAAAATTATCACAGCAACACCATGATGAAGCTTATTCTTGCCAAGTTCTTTTGATACCTTTTGTGAGGCTAATTGCTGCAGAGGGAAGTGTCATCAACTAACTCTGCAAAGCATTTTAGTCTTTCTTCCTTGGGCAGAGGTAGCAGTAATACTGCTCATTAACTAGTTCTTACTTTCCTACCACCTCTATTTTTAGAGCAGAAGTCCTTGCAGTTATATTTGCACAGTGTGGCATGAATAACATTTATCTTAGATTTAGATGTAAAGAGAAAACACTTTGAACCTGACTTTGCTATGCTTGTTATTTCTGTGCCTAGGCAGTTTGGACATTCACTGGGGATTGGCCACAGGTTAAAATAACTCTGAAGCCATGTTGAGTTGTTACTAAAATTCAGTCAAGTATTTTATGTATAATGAGCAAAGTGCCCTGGCAAGTTTGAGTCACTGTTCGGCTGCCAGAGTACATAAGAAGCGGATGTGTATTATTCTGGGGTTTGGCAGCTTGGGCCTTCACCTTTTGTGGGCAAAATACCTCGGCAGCTTCAAGTCATTTTGGCTAGATGCCTCAGATCTATTATGCGCAGCATGTTGATGAGCAGAAGTTGCAAAGTGCTCATTATTATTAGCCTCAAACTGATAGCCTTGACATTTCATCCTCTAGGCAGCTAAAAGTACAAGGTAGAACTGAATTAATGTGGGTAATTTTGGCTGTTTTCTGCATCTAGTAAATGAAAGCTTCATAATTCTAGGATTTGTCAACGAGGGAAGGAGTTTCTGAAAACTGAAACTGTGAGGGTGGTCAAACATTGCAACAGGCTGCCCATAGAAACTGTAGAGTCTCCATCTGTGGAGACAGTCAAAACCCAACTGGACACAGTTCTGAGCAGCCTGCTCTAGCTGACCCTGCTTGAGAAGGCGGATTGGACTGGCTAATTTCAAGACATCTCTTCCAACCTGACAGATGTTGTGAAAAGTGGAAGTGGTGCCTCCCACAGCAGTAACACCCTATTTTCAGCATCTTGGGAGCTTTTTGTATTTTCACACAGAGAATAATAAACTTGTACAGCTGCTTTTACATTCCACAGATGCCTTGTCCTGTGCTGTTGGACCATAGGGAAAGGTGCAGAGTGAATGTTTCTAGAGACATTGTCTGTGCAAGATGCATCCTAGAATGACCTCATTGCATTAACGCTTCTTAATGATATCAATTCCTGCTGCTTCATAGCTGATTTATGTCTGTTTCCTTGCACGCATTTCCAGCCTGTGGTCAGGGAAGATGATTTTTCCTCTGACAAGGTTGTTTCTGACGTCTTTTGACAAGCCACTACAAAGTGGCAGTAGCCAGCCTACTAGACCTAGGCTGCAAAGGATAATTCTGGCGCCTCATTTCTTGAACAGACCGTAGATATTTTCGGCCCTCCCAGATCTGATTGTGCAGAATGTGGGAGCTGTTCATCAAAGCACTGGGAACCTCCGTCTGGAGCTGAATGATGCTCATGTCTAGAACACCTCTGTTACGCTTGTAAAGGATGTGCTAACTGATACGCAGGCAAGATTTAAGGGGGCGTTCTTGTCTTGCCAAGTAGGCCGTTCTGTGCCATGTACCAGCTGTTACGTGTCCCTAGCTCAGTTCTGGGGTAGCTGTTTGGTTACTGTCGTTCAAATCTACCTATTGGCTAAACAGGTTTCTCGCATCTGCCTTGGCCACTTATGTCTTTGAGATGCCATTTTCTATGGTCAGTCACCCTGTAGTACCAAAGCAGTCTAATAAAGGTCTTTCCCCTAGAGAAAAAGCTTCTTCTCGAAGGCAAGTTACAATTTTCATTCCTACAATACTTAAATGCCTTATCAGAGCAACCGTTAGTTTCTCCTTCCTTCCATAAGGATTACTTTTCTGGTGATCTTCCTGTGAGGAATGACTGACAGCTGTTAGTAGTAGTTTCTTTCTTCTTGATGATGTTTGACTTTCACCCTACTCAGGATATTATCTTCTTGCATTTTTGGTTTAAGCTTTGTACTTCAGGGCCAAAACTATACTCCCCACTGTTGAAGGCAATTAAATCTTGTTCAGGACTTCAGTTTGTCAGTGACTGAAGTCCCTCCACAGACTATTGGGGTTGGTTACAGAAGATTCTTCACTAGTAGTGGAAGCACGGTCTGCTGAAATATTCTAACATAGGCTGAGCTAACTTAAAAATGTTTTTCAGACACCTACAGGTCAGTCATCTCATGTTTCAGTCAAAGCTTCATCAAAATCTCTGCCGCTGGTACAGTGTCTGGTAGTGATGCCACATTTGATAAAGTGGCCCCTCATTCACATTATTTTAAAAAACTTAGACCCACTGTTGGCTAATTGTAATGACAGGGAGAGCTTGGAATCTTCTATCCTGTGGATTTGTAGATGTACCCTTCTTAAGGAATGTAAATACTTTATGTGTTATTCTTATGCATAGTAACCTCCCCATGAGTCCTTAGTAGGTCACTGAATTCTGTAGTTGTAATTCTGTAGTTGAGAGACTGCAAAGGACCCGGGTAAGGCTGAACTTCAGCCTTGTGTCAGTCACTGTGGGGAAGGCACCGGTTGCTGTACAATTGTGCTAACTACAAAGGCAGAAAGTATAGCAGTTGATTATGGATGAGGTATATGCATCCGGAATTTTAAACGTACACGCATACAAAATAATTAAAGAATTGAGTTATTAAGAAGTCATTTTCCTTCTTGTAACCTTAAGAAGTTTCACCATGCATAACCTTTTCAGCCACTCTTGCCCTGGACTGAGCTCTGGTATGTTAGATACTTCCCTCTGCCACTTCCGTGGGTAGGAGCTGTGGGGTAATTTGGATATGCTTTTAACCACTGAGCTACCTAGTTCAGCTATATGCAGAAATGAGTCAGTGGCGGTGGTAGACAGCCCTTAAGTTCTGACATACGTGAATCCTGCTCTGCAACGTGGGAGCTCAGTAAAGATTTACAGCTTTGTGTGTATGCCAGTGTGTTACCTTTCTATTGCCACAGCTCTGCTCTTCTCCATTGCTGCTTTGTCAGCTCTTCATCTGTACAAAACTGGCACTGAGTCTAGGCGAAACGGTAACGTTTGCAATCTCACTTTAATGAGTAAGGATTAATAATTCCTAAATTTCACCATTTATAAACATCTCTAACGGAGTTTACTCATTTTATGTATTTGCAACTATTACTAAAGGTTTCATTTACACTGGTTTTAGAAGCCAACATTGGCCAGATTTGAGGCAGGATGGTCTGTTAACCTATCTTTATTGCTGTGGTGTCAGTGGCATTGTACCGGTTTAGTCTCCATCTCTTTAAAGCTCGAGTTTTCAGGATCTTATAAAAAGGGGGTTTGCTGTAGAAAAGCTGTCTCCTGTAGTTTGATAAACACTGGCTTAGTTTAAATTAATTGGTTTTAATGCTGCTTTTACTAACTCCTTAAAATGTTTATTCATGCTTGTCTCCTTTACATGTGTATCTTATTTCAAAGTTTCTCTGCTCACTTAATGAGGCCTGCTATTTGAGACAAAAGATGAGTAATCAAATAATTGTAATACTGTGCACGGGTGAGCAGCCATTTTATCTGATTTTGTTACCATGTCATTTTGTAACATCTTTGTGTCACCATATTGCAGAAAACCTTTGACATGAGCTAAGACTGTTGTGCGCACAGCTGTACAGAGATTGTGTCTGCTCTAGAGAGTTTACAGTTTAAATGAGATGCAGATTAGGGTGGTATGAAGAAATCAGACTTGTCCTGTTAATATAAGTGCTATTTTATTGGCTACAACATGGTCAATACTACCACTGTGATGTTTGCAGTGCATGTGCAGTCTGATCAGTCACGTTCTTCTGTGGTCACCAACATAGAGTTTCTATTGATAGAATAATGAACTGTAGACTATGTGTTATTTGTAACGATTAGCAAAATCTTCTGGGAAAGTGCCTCCATTGCATCCTTTGAATACTTAAAGGGGGCTTATAAGCAAGATGGGGACAAACTTCTTCGTAGGGCCTGTAGCGATCGGACAAGGGGTAATGGTTTTAAACTAAAAGAGGGTGGATTCCGACTAGATACAAGGAAGACATTTTTTACAATGAGGATGGTGAAACACTGTCACAGGTTGCCCAGAGAGGTGGTAGATGCCCCATCCCTGGAAACGTTCAAGGCTAGGTTGGACAAAGCTCTGAGCAGCATGGTCTAGTTGAAGATGTCCCTTCTTATTGCAGGGGGGTTGGACTAGATGACCTTTAAAGGTCCCTTCCAACCCAGACTATTCTATGGTTCTATGATTACACACTTGACCAAAGTTCTTTTAAAACCTCTTTAAGTCAGTGGGTGTTTTAAATGGTAGTTCTTGAACAGATCATCTTTCCAGTCACATCAAGAGACATGATCTCTTCATGGTGAGAGCGGCATCTCTTTTTGATGAAGTTCATGGAGTGAGCAGGCTGCCTTGGAGTTCTCTAAATGCAGCTGGTGGTTGCAAACAAAATCAGAATGTGCAAATACAAAAATACTTTGGGCTTTAGAATATGCCAAAGGCTTCAATCTCACCAGTATATATAAACTCAATGAGTACACAATACATGCACCCAGCTGTTTTTTGGCATGCCTTTAGACTCCACTGGAACTGTTTAGCTTGATAGCAAATGTAATGACAGATACTTAGTATTAGCATAAATTTTGTTTCTCTGAGACCTTTTAATGCCAAGAACATCAGCCATGACTTTTCTTTTCTCCTTTTTCTGTTTCTGAATCTCCTTGGCTTTACCACTGCCAATTTTTTAAATCAAATTTAACTGTTTTCCTCTCTCTTTTAAAGCACTGAGCATTTTTACCATCAACTCTGCAGTGGCTTCATACGCAGTACCCGTGTAATCCAGGCAAATCCCCTGCGTACAGTCTTGTTAAAAAGCCATGGGCACGGGGTTAACTCAGTGTGGTCGTGAGCCCAGCCCTTCACCGCTTCTCCTAAAATAAATTGTTGCTAATGCTGCTGCCATATGGCCAACGAACATGAGCTCTCAGCGGTCTTTTGATTTCCTCGTTCATGCTTTCAAGTGTGCTGGCTCTTAAACCGGTCTTCTGCTGCCACGTTATTTGTAGTTTTATCTCCCGAGCGGTGAACTTGGGAAGCACACAAGTGTGTCAGAAGAATAAATAACTTGACTCAGCTGTCCAGTTAGTGGTTCCTTAGCGTCTCCTGGATGAATTAAGCATGGTTCTACCATCGTGCGGTATAGGCTTTTTTGGGGGGGGTTGTGCATCCTGACAGCAGGTCGCTGCTGCCTTCGGGTACTCTGTGCAGCAGTGGCCCCTAGTGGAAGATGCTCAGTCCTTCTGGTGACCCCAGACTAGCCATAAAGCCGAGAGACTCTTCCCATTTCCAAGCTTGTTTTAAACTTGGAAAAAGGCAGTGAGTCATGCCTCGCTTCTAGTTTGCTAAATACTAGAGTTTGAGCTATTAAACAGTAATAGAATAACAGCGAGTTAAGTAATTATTCTAATTACTTTTTTAAGTTTCTCATTGTTTTGGCAGGCTCTGTTGGCGTTTGCCTGTGTGAGCTGGTGCTTTATAATGTAAAACTGAAGGAATATAGTATTCTGACCTGTACATTTTTCGTATGTCTCTATGCAATCTTAGGTTACATGGTGTAATTGTGTATAATACCTTTCTGAAGACCTGTAATGAAAATCTGCAGGCGGCATATGAAGGGAAGGGTGTAAAATTCTTACTGCAAATATTGGCAGCAGTGCAGTGCTCACACGTGCAAACTTAAAGGAAGCAGATTGGTATGTGTGGAGCCACCTTGTCCTTGGAACTTAAACATGAGATAGGAAAAGTATTCTGAAAGATAAGAAATCTGTATGTAATGTATAATAAAATTTTCCTTATTAGCTTTTATAGTATGATCTCTCAGAGGAAACCAGTGACAACCTTGCTTTAAACCTCCCTCTTGGTTTTGAGCTGTTGTAAATCACTTTTCTTTCAGCCTCAAAAAAAAAAAAAAGTTGTAGGAGGTGACCTTTCCATTATTGTGTAGGTGAGTGCTGCCTTGGCAGAATTGTGCATGCGAATCGGTCTTGATCCCCCTTTCTGCCTTGTGATGTGCATTCATTCATGTTATGAGTCTTCTTTCTGACAGATGATGTTATAAGTCTCTTAAAATCACCTCTGGCAGATATTACCATCCCAGGTCCTTAAAAATCTATTACATCATTTTTGACAACATTGTGTTCTACCTGTCTCTTATTGCAACTTTTCCTTAAGAGGTAAAAGTGTTAGCATTTAATCAATGTCAAACTGGAATTTTGTTCAGTGTTCCAGTGGTTTTTAGTTTAAAATATCACTCTAGTTTCTGTAGTTTTCAGTTTACTTATTGTAGCCCTTAGGTAGGTACTACTTTGTTTTGAATCTGACTTTTACTTCCTGTCAGATGATATTAAATTGTGCTTGCCTTTTCTGCTACTTGGTAAATCTAAAAACATTTTGTCTTTTTTTCCCATTGTGCAGATGTTGTTAGAAGTCATTCTTGACTTGTGCTTTTCAGAAGCCTTAAAGAGGGAATTTTCTGTATTTTGTATGAAAATGTTCCTGGCAGTAAAAAAGTAGTATGCCTTCTGAAAAAAAGGAGTCAGCTGTAGTGGTTTTTTTAATGATGAGGTATTTACAAGTACAGTGTCCAGAAAACAACTTGACTTATGTTAGCATTGCAAAAGATCTTCCTAAGCCCTGGGGAGGCAACTTAGCTTCTGAAAGCTTAGCGGAGAATCTGTTAAATCAGCAGAAGAATATTGAATTCCTGGTTGAGACTTGAAAAATGCTTGTTTCCAAAACAGAGTAAGTTGAATTATGTCTTCCACTGAAACAGCCAACCAAAAGACAGAAATGTAGGAATAATAAACAGAATGGAACTATAAGCCTTTGCAAAAACAAGGGGGTTTTAATGTGGAAAAATTTACAAGCCTGAATGTATTATAGCATCACTCTGACTTGAAGAAACAAACTTCTAGAGAATGATATATGTAACCAAGTTTTCATCACCAGTTTACTTTGATTTAAACACTTCCAAATGTCTGAAAATATGGGCATTTTGAAGTAGAAATTATCACTTACTTGCTTGTGTTTGGGCCATTGATAGCCAGGTATATGGAGAAAAAGCTCTAACCCTGCTAACAAAATAGTGCTTTATCTTCACAGTCATTGATGCTGCTGTTCTCAGAAAAGCAACCATGAAGTGTTGCAGCATGGTCCATATCCTTTCTATGTAGGATGTGTTTAGCCACCTTATCTTCTCTTTGAGGAGCAGGACATGATGGCATCACTCTTTTGTTCTTTGTGCCNCGTTTTCAGTGATGGTTGGCTTTTTGATTATGTACATGTCTGATAAAAATCTTAGTAAGCTTGTGTGGTCAAAGGTTTTCCAGAAAATGGGGATGTAGGTTGGTCACGTTATTTGGGAGTGATGGCAGATGCTACAGAACATACCCTTTGCACAAGCTCTTTTTATTCCACGCAAGAATATGGAGGCTTGTTTATTACTTCAGTAACTAGCAACAGTCAGTAAACATTACTGCTCAGGTTATAAAATACCTTTCAGCATTGTTTCCTGGAAAAGTAGGTTGAGATCTGCTTTGATGTCCTTTCACACATGCACTTATATATGTTACAGCATAAGCTATTATTGAGAGACTAATTGGGACAATAAATATGTATCACAAGTGGAGTGATTCTGCATATACTGAATAGGAAGCTATTCATATCAAGAGTATTCTTTTATTCTAAATTTTTCATTTAATCATTAAAACCAAAGATGTAAGCTTTCAACTGGTATGTAATATAAAGGCGTGAAGTTTCTCAGTTTAGCCTCGTTATACGTGATGGCAACAACAAAAAAATAGGTGAAATTAAGACTGTGAGATTAAAACTGTTGTATCTAACAGCTACAAGATCAGTGAATGAAAGAATACATAGTAGCTTCATCATAGTTATCTAATATGAACTGGTATTTGTTGACCCAGACCCACAAGAGCTGCAGCTTGTGCATACAGTTAACAGACTGACTCTTCAGGAGCCATTTTTAAAGATGCTTCCTATGTTGCTTTGAAGTTTCTATAAGAATTAATTTAAAATGTAAACATATAGCTTCCTTTGTATTGCATCAAGTTTTAGATCCAGATGACACTGATTCCTAGTGTGACAAGCAGATAAAATCCTTCTTGTATTTTTTTGTCCATCTGCAGTCGGTTTGTCCCTCTGGAGTTCAGTGTCAGTCAGCAGTCTGTTTGTGTACAATGCAACATGCCTTTTATTTCTCAAGAAGCCTTGCTGATGAAGTGTTGCATTGTTTAGAAGGACAGATTTGTGATCCCTCTCCAATTACTGCCTAGAGATCACAAGAGGGGGTGAAAAACAAATACATCCTGGTTGAACTAAATTTTCTTTTGAGTTCAATACGATCTATGATAGCTTATTCATCAGCCTTACTAGATGACAGGGACGTTACAATTACTAGATCTTTGTGGCAGAGTAACTTCCGCAAATTCTTTGTTCTTTGTAGAGATTTTTTTTTTTTAACATGGAATAGAGAAGTTACACAGATCTCAGCTCTAAGAAGTGTCTGTTTCTCTATTATTTTTTTTCAAAACCAAGTTCATCCTGGCCTTGCAAAAATTTTTAATTGCTGAGCAATTGTGTGTTTATTAAACTGCCTTTTACAAATAAGGGTTGTCTGAGAATGCTTGCAGTATTTAGACTGTTAGTTTAAACATGAACTTCTATGATGTACAGAGCAGCAAGGCTATAAATACAGGTGAGTTTCTCTGTTGATATGCCTCACTGATAAACCTATTGCAAGAGGAGTTTAGATTTGGTGTGGTGGAATGTGCAGCCACCTTTTTATCCTGCAGATAACTATGTTAAGTATCAACTTAATTTCTGCTTCAAGAAGTTTGTTTAAATATCTCCTAGATAATGTTTTCACTGTAACTTCTGTCTTTCTCAGCAATATGACCTCTAAAGCAGAGGCTTTCACAAGTGATGAAGTATCATTCTTTTAGTCTGTGGGAATCTGGCCTGGCAGAGATACTAATTGCTTTCCACTAGGGTTGTGGGGATTTGCATTTCATGTGTCTGTAGCTTCATAATGGAGTGTTTTCTTTAGGGTGTTGGAATATTATTTTTTTTTTCAGGGAGATGCTAGCTGCATTTTTTTAAAGAATATTGTTTGCCTTATGTATTTCTAAGATTTGATATGCCATATGGTGAAAAGAGAATACTCTCACTCAGCAGAAATCTAGAAACACCATCTTTTGAAGCTTGTTTAGATGTGGGCAAAAGTTTGCTGGTCATCTTGGAAGGTATGTGCTGAGTACTGGAGGAATGGTAAAATTACCGCAGTCAATTAGCCATTATTGTATTGGTTCAGGTGGTGGTGCCACCTGCTGCAGAAACTCTAAAAAGCCTGACTTGTCTGTTCTGTTAAGTCTCGAGTTGTGTTGCTTAGGGTGTATAAATGCAAAAGGATGTATCTGGCGTTCTTGGCCGTGTAGAGTAGACGAACAATGATGATGTTATGGGCAATGCCTTAGAGCAGAGGTTTGAGA
Organism: Chionis minor; assembly: GCA_013398295.1. Classification (NCBI taxonomy): domain Eukaryota; kingdom Metazoa; phylum Chordata; class Aves; order Charadriiformes; family Chionidae; genus Chionis; species Chionis minor. The sequence continues at coordinate 54,325 of VZSF01009050.1, read as the reverse complement.
GGAGCTCTGAGTGACTTCATCAGCAAAACTGCTGTTGATCTGGGCACTCACCCTTTGGTATTAGCACCTGGGGTATGAGGGCTGCAACTCTGCGCCCAGTATTCTGCACTTACAGTGTACAGTAAAACGCATGTTAGTATGAGAATGAGTGATGCCAATTTGAAGTGACTGCCTGTTATCTTGGACTGGTATAAGGTTATGTCAAGTAAAAGCACATTCCCTTTTTCAAACTGTCAGCTATAAATATTCAGCCCATCTTAGCTCTCCAAGCAGAGGTAATTGTTGCATTTCTTTTCTCAGTTCTTTTTTTCTTTCTCTGCTGAGCCCACACAGCTGCAGCTCTGAGTTGAGGGTGGCAAAGGGAGAGTGTTACTCCCCTTTAGGTGGTATGTGTGACCTTCACTTCTCCTACAATGGCAGCGTGTTCTTTAGGGGATACACATTGGATTTAGACTAAATGATGACCAGTCTGCTACAAGCAAGGAAGTGTTTTACTGAATTACAAAAGCAATCTTGTTACGGCTGCAGTAAACTTGCAAACAGGTATAAAAGCAAAGGAGAAGTTACTAGTTAATCCTCTAATTCCAGTGTAGGTCTGTCAGTAGCTAGTTTAAGCCATTTACAGGACCCATAAGGGACTTCAGATCAGTTGCTGTGATAAGGGGTTCTAGTTTTCTAGTCTTTTGAAGAACTCAGTTCCAGTAATCCTCCCTTTCTTCCCCCTTTCCTTCCCTTCCCTCCCTGAAGGTCATCGCATTCCAGTTTCCTAGATGAAAGGATGTTACCAGAATTGTTGCACAACTCCTATGCGAGAACAATTGGCAGGGTGGTGTCTGAGCCAGCCTTTTTTGCATGGTCTTAAAAATGAAGCTGCATACTGCCAAGAAAGCCAGCTGCTGGAGGATTGCTGCAGTCCTGGCAGTCTTTCTAGGCCTGCAGTCGAGCAAATATGGACAGAGCTCTGAACTTCAGAAGATGTTTGGGCCGGGAAGGGATTTTGAGGTCCTGTCTGAATGCTCAAGCAGTGTTTGGGTACAAGTGGGATTAGCAGTGGCACCTAGTCACTGCTGTCCCAGGCACTGCTCAGTTTGTCTTTGTGGTCCCAGAAAACATGGTAAAAAGTGCAGTAGCAGTTAACAGCCTGCTACACTAGTGTGTTCCAGTGGGGCTGAACCAGAAAATGTTAATAGAGCTGAACACTGGGTGTGTGATTGCCGCCTAATACTGCAGACCCTATTCAGTTTGCATGTGGCATCATCGTTCTTCAAGTGCGGGATTTTATAGTGGAATAAGAGACTAAATTTGTTGAAGTGCAGAGGAGAGTAGTTGCATAGGATGCAGGGAGAAAGCAAAGTGGAGGACAAGGAACCTGCACCCAGTTCTTATTCGATTCCTGGTGCTTTGCTTCTCCATGACTACAGTTCTTCTCAAGAGATGGTGATGACACGTGTTGGGTAGTAAGAAGACACTACTGAATATGTTCTCAAGTTCTTGGTAATGTTGTAGGCATGGTGACAAGTTTTGAGATAATAATTTCATTAAATTGACTGATTGTTCTGGAGCAAAGTAAAAGCTGATGGATGGGCTTTTGAGACCCACAGACCTGAAGAAGGCAGGTGTCTTCCAAATCTGTCAATTGCTGTAGTAGGTGCTTATGTCTCTGTAGAGAACCGAAAGACTTGTGCATGAAAATTGTTTACACCTCAGAGCACTTTTCAATCTATAAGGACAAATCTGGAATCATAAACTCTTTATGGGAAAGAGTTTAAGGAAGACTGTGAAGCGGTTGCCAACTACAAATTAAGGTTGCTCTTTAATCTGTAGCCTGGAAGGCTCCTGACAACTTGGAAGAGGGTGTGAATGTGTAGAGGGGAAAACTATAAAGGTGTTGAAGTTTCTTCTGCTTGAAGCACTGTAAACGCTGTGCTTTATGGGAGCATGGAGAGAATGTATGTATGGGAGAAGCTGCATTCCTGGTTGTGGGAGACGGGCTGATCACAGCAGTTGTATCAAACTGTTTACGCTACCTTGCTGTTCTCATAGTGGTGAAATCTCCTGTGTATTTTGATGGGATTGTATATCACTGACTTGTAATGCTGTCAGAAGTTGTGCTTTTCTGTATAGGAGACATGCAGATGCAGTTTTCTTGGAAGGTACCATAGTAGCTTTTTTCTACATGTAGATTGCTCTGGACACTTGTGTTTTTTATTGAGTCTCAATGTTAGAAATGCAAATAGTGGCTTTTGGCCCATTATCTGTAGTATCTTGCAGTAGGCCTGTTCCTTTTTATTTTGTTGTTGGGGTTTGGTTTTCTCCAACTTTGCGGTCTGGGGGTATTTAAAATAAACAAATAATTGGTCTGAAAACATAAGACAAAGCTGGGTCTCCACTAGAGGATCTGGTGTGAGCCAACTAAAAAATAAATTTCATAAGCACAAGATGCCTTTGTGTTTTACTGAAATCTTACTGCTTTTTGGGGAAGAGGAATTAAGCTTCTGCAGAAACTCTGGGGGGGAAAAAAGATGAAGAAATAATGCTGTTAATGGAGAAGAAGAGATGTCTTAAATGCCAGTGAATGCTGCTAAAAATACCAGGTCCTACCTACTAATGATAGGTCAAGTTGTTCAAACTTAACAGGTTTCATCCTTTTTTCTCATGCTTTGCCTTTGATGGGATTTTGCCTTTGATTGCGTGATTGTGGGTGGAATGTCTGATACTCTTGGCTACAAAAACTATATGAGTTCTTAAAATTACATTTGTTTTGGCCTGGAGCAGAACTATGTGGGTGTTGGATGTTTCTTTGAGACCTGGCATTCCTTTTTGTTAATCACCTTATGTTATCTACAACTTTAAAGGAAGACGATTAGTATCTAGCAGCCAACTTCACTATGTGGCATAGATCCGCACTGCTGTAGATTTCATGCTTCAGTATATGAATCACCCATCTGGTGAGAGCAGTGTTTGGATAATTAATTATCCAGAAATATACTCTGTGGACCAGAGACAAGTAATTATAAATGTTACTTACTATAGTCTCATCAATGGCATGGTGCTTAATCTCTTAAGCACATTAGAGTATTAGTTGATCAGAAATGTATTATCTGCTCAGGTGAGATGGTGTGGATCTTTTTCTGGGAAATATGGAAACATAGTACACTGTGCTAGGCTAGAATCTAATTAACTGATAAACAGGCTGTCCTATGCGTGTCTGAATAGCTGGAATATTTAAATTATACTAGCTGCCTAGTGTCCTGTGTATTAACTTTGATAAATGTCAAAAAAATCCATACAAAATTGGCTGAATACATGATAAGTTGGTGACTGCTGCTTATGATGCTTATGTGAGCTGGATTATTGGAAGTAATCGGTTTAATTTAAACCCAGCTCATTTTAACTGAAAAAGGTTAGGGAGCAGCCACATGATCAGTTGAGCAAGTAGATCTAAGGAGTAAAGTAGTAATTTCCATTAATACAGACAAGCAGGATAAAACACGGTGAACAGCCCCAGCTGATTCAATAGCTTTCCATTAATTATTCAAAGTGTAAGCAAACTCTTCTTCAAGATGCAGGTACCAGTGAATTTTGAGCAAATTTTGAATCTTGTTTAAAAACAGGTAACTCTATTGTTCTGTCAGGTACCATTTGATTAAACACCTAGTATGGAAAAAATAGGGAGTGCTTGGACTTGGTGTTTGTGCCTGTCTTAGTCCATTCGGCTACAGCCTTGTCAGAAAATGAGTGATTAATCTTGATTACATGAGGGAGTAGAAACTGTGAATTCTAGTTTGCATTTAAGCTTAACACTTCCGTAAGTACAAGTGGTACATTCATAGTTTGTACTTTAGCTAGAGGTCTTGTGTTGCAGTTACACGTGTGACTTACGGTGTTCGTAGTCTTACCTTAATTTCTTTTCTAGGGAAGGCACGTGTGCAGCAGCTAGCAGAGAACACGAGATATTTCAGGAGGCGACTGAAAGAGATGGGCTTTATCATCTACGGAAATGAAGATTCCCCTGTTGTGCCTCTGATGCTGTATATGCCAGCAAAAATTGGGTAAGTTTAACAGGATAACTTGTCATACATTTTAGAATCATAGAATGGTTTAGGTTGGAAGGAAGGGATCTTAAAGATCATCTAGTTCCAACCCCCCTGCCATGGGCCGGGACACCTCCCACCAGACCCGGTTGCTCAAAGCCCCATCCAGCCTGGCCTTGAACACTTTCAGGGATGGGGCAACCACAGCTTCCAGTGCCTCACCACCACCGTGTTCTGTAAAGCTAGGATGGTACAAGAATATTAAGACTTTTCTAAATATAAGAAAAGACCAGTTTGATTTTTGCTTTTGTGATCATTACCGAGTCTTACAAAACACGGAAACTTCCTATAAATGACCTTGAGAATCTCAAGGCTTGTATCCTGGGGCAGCAAGAAAGCACTTCAGGGAAGCAATTTTACCACTACATGCCATGTTTTAAAATTTGGCGAGTTTTGATTTGATTTATATGTATAGTGTATATATGTGCTAAAGAGAGGCTGAAGTTGAATGAAAATTAACATTGAAAGTCACTGGAGGAATCTTTCAGCCAGCTCCTGGATGAGAAGCAGCCAACATTTCCACAGATTAAGTCTGAAAATTAAAAAAAGAAAAAGCAGGGGGTGGGACATGATGGGACACAACAACCTGTATTTGAATCCCAAGTTTTTTAAGAGGTCTGGATTTAACAGCTCAGATATTGTTACTCTAAATACTAATAGAACTGTAACACATTGCTTTATGCTTATGGACTCTTGTGCTGTTGTGTGGATAATTAAGGCTCAAATTCTGCAAGCAGGATAGAAAGTATACATTAAAAATTTTTGCAACATGAACGGAAGCCTGATTGCAAGGACAACTTGGCTTTGATAGCTGCTTTTCAGTGTCCATGTATAATGAAGTGCTGAACAACACTTTCAAATTTGGAAAGTATAGCTTAATTTTAAGCCGTACCATTTCCTGTGGCCTGTGCAAATGCCCACAGTTGCACTGCCATTATGGAAAGGATCTAGATCTTTGTGCCTCTTGTTGCATGTCACAACTACTAATTTCTTTCATTCCTATGAGAATTTGTTTTGTGGAAGATAATGTGTGACAGTTGTATAAGGTTTTCACACCCTCCTTCAAAATATTTGGTACCAGATTAGATAATCTCAATTTACTGTGGTAATTCAATGATTCCCATGATAGGCACTTAAAAAGCAGTGCATTCTGTGACACCATAATGTCCTTTAATTGAATTAAATTGATGAAAACAAACCATCTTGGAAGTGCAGAATTATCTGCATTAGGGGATAGCAGCATGGAGGTATTCCTTGTATAGTCAAACTTCTGAACCAAAATACCTGTTTCCTGTTGGAAAGATTTCCAAGCTTAAGTTACAAATCCATTTAGAAACAGCCTGCTAAAAGACCAGTCTCTGCCACGTATAATCTTTCAGCTTTGTTAGAACTTAATACAGTGAAACCTTTTGAGGAGGACCACCTTGGGATTGAATTAAAAAAAGGCTTTTGTGAACAGGTGTTCTGCTTGTAAAAGAAAGCGCTGGAAGTTCTGAATTGTGATCTTACAGGCCTGCTTCAACAAAGGCCTGTATGGGTTACTGTACTGAGACCTTTGTGCTGCTGCTGCTGCTTTGCCTCCACTGGCATCATTCTGACAATCCTTCTTGTTCTCTCGGCAGTGCGTTTGGGCGTGAGATGCTGAAGCGGAACATTGGTGTTGTAGTTGTGGGCTTCCCTGCCACCCCCATCATTGAGTCCAGAGCCAGATTCTGTTTGTCTGCAGCTCATACCAAAGAGATGCTTGATACAGTAAGTGTCTTATCCTGTCTTCCTTTTGATCATGCCGTCTATAAACAGATACAAGAGTTGTCTATTTTTTGTAGACTGGTTCAATGTTTGGTACACAAACTAGTTGAACCTAATGTTCAAAGCCTTGTGTAGTAGAAGGGGTAGTGACACTCTTTCCTTGCTTCAACAATGCAGAATGGCTGCTTACAGTAAATCTAGTAAATCTCAGGGACTGTGTTTTCCTATTTTAAATTATGTCAGAGAGACAGTCTCCTTCCTTTGAGACAACGCTTTTCCCTTCTTAAGAAGCTCTACCTTTCACTGAATCATTTAGAACGAAAAAATTCGGCTTCTTCTGACCCTAGATGTAGAAGGTAAGGAGAGAAAAAAAAAAAGCAAATGCCTGAGAACCTCCAAAACATCTATATTCTTCTCAAAAGCAAGTGCAAACCTCAGCACATGAATACCAGTGAGAATTTTTATTCTGGAGATTCCTATTCCAGTTCTTTACAGCTTCAGAGCACTGCATCTTAAATGATCCTGTCTTAAGTGAGTCTGTGCCACATGCAATGCCTTACTGACTCCCGTCTGTACTGAGCGTGTTCCTGCAGGCATGGAGGTCCCCTCTAAGGAGGCCTGCATCACAGTTAGGAGATGCTGCCTTCAAAATTAAGGATGGAAGTTACTCTCTGACTCACAATTGAAAGGGGATTATATGAGTAAGCCTGACAATCCTTATTACATTTTGGCATGGTAACTACATTCATTTTGGAGTCTTCTGAATAATCTTCTTTTATGAACATGTATATGGGCTGTCTTAGGCTCTGTCAAAGTTCTCCATTGTATTTTTTTCGCTACTTTGCTGTTCTGTGACTCAGAACCTAAGCTAGGTTGAGTCACAACTTTGGACTTCAGGAGAGTAGACTGTCCTGTTCAGAGACCTGCTTGAAAGAATCCCGTAGGATATGATCCCAAAGAGAAGAGGTGTCCAGGACAGCTGGTTGGGTTTTATTATTTTTTTTAATTTCCACCATCATTCCACCAAAGAACGGCCCATCCTGACTTACAGGAGAGTAAATGTAGAGGGAAGCCTGCATGGATGAACAAACCAACAAAAATATAAAATGGAAGCATGCAAGAGGTGCAAGCGGGGCCAGGTCACTCAGGAGAAAGAGAGACGCAGTCCTGAGCATGCAGGGATGGGGTCAGGAAGACCAAAGCCCACCTGGAGCTGAGTCTGTCAAAGGACGTGAAATGCAGCAAGCAGGGCTTTTATGGGGATATTAGTAGCAAACAGAAGAGTAGAGAAAATATGGGGCTGCTGCTGAATGCCGTAGGGATGAGGTGACTAATGACATGCAAGAGGCCAGGGTACTCAGTACCTCTGTTGTCTCACTCTTTACTGGTGAGACTTGCGTTCCTGGGCCCATGATGTCAGTGGAAAAATATGTAGCAATGAAGACTTACGTACACCCTTGGTGTGAATGAGGATCAAATAAAGGAAAAAATAAGTTTAAACAAACTGCCATGGGACCTGATGGGATGCACCCACAAGCGCTGAGGGAGCTGGCTGTCACTGCAAGGCCACTCTTGATTAGCATCTTTGGAAGGTCATGGTGATTGGAGGAAGTTCCTGAGGATTGGAAGAAAGCAAATGCCACCACTGTCATCAAGAAGGACAAGAAATGTGATCTGAGGAACTGCAGGTTGAGATGCTTCACCTTGATCCATGGGAAGATAATGGAAAAGAAAAAATCCTTGAAACTATTATCAAACATTTTGTGGATAAGAAGGTGATTTGGAGTAGTCATCACGGTGTTAAGAAGAGGAAATTGTGTCCAGATATGATCAGGTGGTAACACTTCAATACCTGAACAGCAAATAGGACAAATAAACAGTTACTTACTAATGTCTTGTCAAAAAAAAAACCCCAACATTCAAACTTTTCACACTTCACTGCCACAGAACCTTCAAATGAACAGTTGAAAATGTCTTTTTTCAGTTTTGTTAGAAAAACAGTAAGGCAGTAGCGTGTGCAGTTTTGCAATGTATATTTAGTGTTATTCTGTATCAACCAACCTGCCCTGTAGCTGTGGTGCTGTACTTGCTGCTTCTGAGTTGTTTCTGCCTTCTAAGACCTGAGATACTCTCCTCTGACACTCCAAGAGCAGACTGCTTAAGGAGTTCCTTCCCAGCTACTTCTCCTGCTACTCTTCCCCTAATTAGCCCAATTCAGTTGTTTCTGTTCCAAATAAAAATTCTGAAAGAGTATTGTTGAAGAAGGCCCTCGCCTTCCATTCCTTTCCCCTTGTATAAAATGAATATTATCACAGAGTTGGCTAGAGCATGGTAGTAGAACTGAGTGCATTGACACAGATGAGGGAGCAGTAACTTCTGGCCAGGTGGACACGGTGAGGGGTGAATGGGAAGGAAGTAGGAGGACAGAAAAGAAAGAAAACTGAAGTCTCTGAAATAATATTGGTGCAAACTGAGCTACAGCTGAAACCACGCAGACTAGATGTGCTGGCACTACCTGAGCAATCATGCAGTCTTGCTGTTGGTTAGATTCTTGGTCTTTTCTCTTAGTGACTAGCTGGAGTCTTTACCATAACAAGCTGCTTTTGCAGGGTCTGCATAAGTGCTATACTTGCTCTCTTCCAAAAACAATCTGTAATTTTTATTACTCTGCTTAAAAAAGCTCTCTTCCTGTCAATTCGCTTAGAAGTCTTTCTGCTTTCCAGAAAATGTTTCAAGTTTTGTACATTTAACTCTAAAAGCTTGTTTCTAGAATACCTATGTAGGTGCTAAATGCTCTAAATGGAGGAAATGCTTGTTTAATATATTAGGGCTTGCCTGCCTAAGAAAATTAATCCAAGGCAAAATGAAGTGTGAATTTTGAAGTGAGTGAAGAAATCCTGATTTAGCTCAGTATGTGGAGGCTTTGTTCCAAGTTAGTGCAGTCCACTTCAAGGTTCAAAACGGCAGCGTGCTCTGAACCCAGAACATTGGCAAGAAGAGTTAATAAGGAGCAAGTCTTTGTGTCAGTGACTTTGTGTGTGTTTTCTTGTGATGCAGTGAAAGGGGATTGATTTCAGGCAGCTAATCACTAAGGCAGCCCTCAGGTCTGATCCCTCTGCTGAACTGTGGCAACAATATCCAAGAGGCAAAAGAACCAAAATGAATAGACTTGGAGAGAGCTGCCAGAGAGCTTCTTCAAGTCAGTGACAGAGAAGAGAGCTTGGTAGCCCATCTGTGTGTGCGTGGATGCTAACTAGGGCTGTTACGGCATTTTTTTTCTAAGCAAAATTTATCCAGGTTTGGAGCACGGAGAAGAGAAGCTTGTCTTGTAAATGCTGATATTTGTATGCTTCCTTGTTCTTATTAAATAAACCCACATGATGGGGAACAGTTCTCAGTTACAATTTTAACCGTTTTATGTAAACAGAACTTCCTTGCCTGAAAATATTTGGCTCAGGATCAGAGTGAAGTCCCTCATAACCTGCATCCCTGTGGGCTGGTGCTTTCTTTTCACTGATGAAAAATATATTACACTCTCCCGAAGTCAGAGTTCACCAATGCCATTTCCTTTGTAGTCTTTGCTGGTCACGTGGTCCTTTTTGTTTTAAATTAATAAAATCCTAAATCTGCATTCAAGAATAACAGTTAACAGACTCTTTCAACAGAAATTCAACCTTAAATTGTTTCCATATGGGATCTTTACTTAAAGCTCTGGCAAACTGTGCCCACGCTTTTGTTTTGTTTTGTTTTTACCAAGGTCCAACTTCTGGGTTTGTCGTTTCCCCAGATTTTAGAGTGGAGAGGTTCTTGCTGCCAGATATAACAAGCATGAGGGGCCATTGTTTAAAGAAACAAAAACTTGAACTATCCATCCAGGAAGGAGAAGCATGTAGGGATATTAACCCCCATCTGACAACTATTCTCAAGAGACAGGCATTTGACCTAGACCGTGTTAAAATTGGAGCATTAATGTTGAATTAGTAAGGAATGCTGACTGTATCAAACCGAATAAACTTACAATTCGAGAGAGTGCAGAATGCCAGCCTTTGAGTTCAAAACTCACATTGGACTTGGGAGTCATCTTCTGAACTCATTTCTTTGTCACTTGACAGTATAATTAGCATCACATACTCTTGCAGGTTTGTCGGCAGCAACTGTTTTATTTTGTACCTTGCCCCTGTAGAGAAATGGATTGAAGTTTAGGGCTTGGCTTTTAACAAACCCTATTGTGAACCAGTGTCTTATCAAAGAGATTGCAACATAAAGAAAGCATGATTAACTGAGCTGGGACTTTCCTCCTCTCTTATGCGAGCAGATGTTTGATCTCTGGTAAACTTCATAACATTTGTATTCAGGTCAAACTGGTGAAAGGTTTTTGCAGTTCATTAGCAGTGTTCTGGACCATCGGTTGCCAGAGTGTTGCCTTTGTGGCAACCTCAGTCAGTGGGACTTGCTTTCTAGGGAGAAAATGCTTGGGATCCTAACCAGAATAACTTTTTTTCATTCCTTGGATTGGCTGGCAAAAATCTCCCATGCAGTGTTGTTTACAATACAGAGCTTTCATCTCTGGTTGTATATGGACAATGCAAATTAACCAAATGTAGATGTAACAAATGCATTGATAGAACTTGTTAGCACAATATTGCAGTTTGCCTTTCACTATCTTGCAATTTAAAAAATATAGTAGGTCAGAGATGTTATACTAACAAACATGTTGTTTTCATACTGAATGATAGATAAAAAGGAGTCAAACCTTCACATACATATTTTTTTTTCTGCTTCAGCTTTCTTACCTCCAGGAAGGCAGAAACGTTGTTCTCGTTTTTTCTGTGAATAGTCATGGGGTTTTTCGGATGACTCTGAAATTTGAGTTAGTATTGCTGGATATTATGATCCTGCCTTGGAAGTGGGGTAGTCAGGTGGGTGCTGACTCACTCTTGGTTAAGTGACCAGTGCTGCTTACTTGGTCTCAAGACTTCTACGTGCTAAAATTAAAACCAAATCCTATGCATCTGTGAAGCTTTAGACTTCTAGCACAGTGAGATCTCACTTAAGTAAAATGGCTGTCAGAGTAGTCTGCAGGCATGCGAAAAGGAAGATGTGCTGATAACTTGTTTGCACCTGTCTCCTCTGCTGATCTACTGTGGTCTCTTTCTCAGGCTTTAAAAGAAATCAATGAAGTTGGGGACCTTTTGCAATTGAAATATTCTCGTCACCGTTTGGTACCTCTCTTGGACCGGCCGTTTGACGAGACAACATATGAAGAAACTGAAGACTGAACTCCCTCCGTGTGCCTTGGTGGGAGGGATACACCCCGTGGAACACTCCGTGGCGCACAGGCCACAGCGTCCATGAACAACACACTTATGACTGCTTAGCATAAAGACATTTCCTCACAGTACTGAAGTGGCCACATCAGCTCTAAATGGCATTTTGTAAATAGGGAGAGGAGGAAAAAAAGCTTCGATTCCTGTGTCTTCGGGGTCTGGCCCTAGAGGTGCTTGGCTTTATTTTTTTTCTTGTTGCTTTTTTTTATTTATTTGTCTCAAATGAGTTCACAGCAACCCAAGTTGGCTGTGGCTGATCAGCTCAGACGTATGCACCATTAGCTTCCCAAATGCTGGCTGAGATGTTGTGAGCATGTGTGACGCTGGCATGGCAGCATTTCCAGTGTCACTGCTAGGTGTCTGATCTTCCCAGTAAGGAGTGAGCTGACCTGTCTGTGCTTGGAGACTTCCTAGAGAAACTGTTGATTGCTAACTTTGAAATACTTAACAAGATGGATAATCAACCAAAGTTGGGGTTTTTTTTCCTTTTGCAGTCACTTGTGTTTAAAACTTGAATTTAGCCTTTTTAAAATAAATGTGTTGTTGACATGTCACTGACAGGACCATTGTTCCCAAACATTACTTAGTTTTGTAAGCCACAGGCAGAAGGACTTCTGGGACTCTAGCCTCTTTTCCTTCCCAGTATGGATACCAGATTGTCTCCTGGTTTTGACACTAATTGTCATCTTGATATAGGGTAAGTGATGGAGAGGGAGGGATTTTGGTTTTTTTTTTTTTTTTTTAAATGAGCTGTAATTTGTCTTCCTTCTTTCCTTCTGAAACTTCTGTTTAAAAAAAAAAAAAGGAAAAACGTGGGTTTAGTGTCTGTTGCTTTCTCATCTTCACATTAATTTCTCTTGCTTTAGAATTATTATGAAACCATGAACAAGTCACTGCTAAGTTCTAGAAGGGTGCTCTTGGGATTAAGTATAGCGTAGCAAGCCTTGTGCTTCTTGTTAAGACCAGAACCCCTCAATAAGCAGGCCTAGGCAATGGATGGCTATTAGGAGAACCGCGTTTTTCATGCAGATCTGTGAAAGACTGATTGCTACCGTTTACCATTCGGTAAATGGTACAGAAAAAATTCACTGTTTTTTGTCATATATGAGGTGTTCTTTGGCTTTGTTGCGCAAGGCTTTTATGCAAAGAGTTTAGACAGCTTGGATCTTGTATCACACTTTACATTTCAGTCTCAGTTGGCAGCTGCATGTCTGCATAGGCCTTCCCTGAAGGGAGAATGTCCTCACACTTCTGTTTAGTTTGAGATCTTTGTTCTTTTGCATTTCTGTTACTGTGAAATCAAATGAATGTTTATTGAGCCAGTTGCTGTTTGGAATCTTTATTTGCAAGTTCCACAGTGTCTTACTCTGATCAAAATTTACAACAGACACCTTTGCTCTAGAACACCTTAGAGGTGGTCTTCTACTTAGTCATTGCATCTTGAATTCTTGCAGTGAACAGAATGGGTCATTGAAGAGGTACCAAAAACTTTGCAACAGGAGTCAGTTGCAGCATAGTTTGTTTCTGTTTTATACCTTGGACATGTAGGGTTTCTACAAAGATAGTAAAGCTTTAACAACTTGTCAGTTGGGTTGGGCCAGCTCTTCAGTTTGGGTTAGCACGATGCTTTTTGCAGGTAACTGGAGTTTTTTTAAACAGATTCTTCATCGTAATGCTGGAGTAGAGTGCAGCTCAAACCTATTTGCCTGGTGCTGCAAAAAAAAAAGAATTATTTTCGAGTGTTTTTATGTTCACTCTGTAACTAACAGGGAAGGAGCGCTTTGGTCACTAGAACCAAGCAGTTCTGCAAATACATTTGGTGATTCAAAGCAGATGTGGCTTCTATTTTATAGAATATCTATCTTCATGCGTTTATAGATCTTGTTCCATTTTAATGTAACGGAACTTCAAAACACGGATTCATTTTTTTATCATTGCATTTCAGAAATTTAACTAGATGAGAACTAAAATTGACTGTACCAAAATAGGTCCAGATAACTGTTTCTTAGTCCACTAATGTTGATTTGCCTTCTGGAGCAATGTGTGTCACAGTCCAAGAAGTCTGTAACCCCTATACACAACTTTGATAGCTATGGAGTCGTCTTATTTGTTCAGCCATGGAGCGAGTAAATTGCAATTACATGAGCTAACATTCTCTCCTGCATTCTGCCCAGGACTAGCTGTAACATTCCAGCAGATGACCTGCTTTCTGACTTCCAAGAATCTTTACCTCAAGGAATTACTGCTTTTTTTTTTTTCTTTCTGGATTGTAGTAGGGAACAAGAAGAGGTTAGTGCAGGAAGCCCTGACTCCGGCCCTGGTCCAGTTGACTTAATCATGAAACGGTTTAAGATGGAACAAAACCGACCAACTTGAGGACATCAGTACGGGTCAGTAGGGAGCTGGTTTAAGCATTCCCAGATGTAGAGCGTGCTTGTGTCTGCTTGTGTAGTTAAGTCAGTTTGAAAACTGTGATGTTAGGAGTGGATTCTCATAGATTCTACAAGTCTTGAGTCTTAATCTTGTCTCTGGGATTCGGTTTTAGGGCAGTTTGTCTTTAGGAGGGAGAGAAACATCTGGATAAACCTCAGTAATTCAGATAACTCCTATATAACACTTCTGAAATTGTTACTGGTCCCCACTGGGACTCCAGTTGCACTTGTTGAGGAAATTATGTTCATGCTAAACTTCTGCCATTTAGTATCTTTCTGGTACGTACGTCACACTGTCTGCATATCACTTTGAATTCTGGGTTGCAAAGACATTTCAGTAATCATTCAGGCAGTTGGTAGCATTTGCAAACTGCTTGGTTACATTTCAGACCTGCCATATCCTTTTTGGGAAGCAACTTCCCCCCCCACACCCCTCAGGAGGCCTTTTATTCAAGGGAACCTGTTTTACCAAAGTCTGGTACCTGTTGAAACTGCTTCTGAAAAAGAAGTTACAAGTCCAAGATTTCGCCCTTTTGAGTCAGTAATTCACTGAGCATGAAAGCCAGGAAAATCTTTTCACATTTACTAAAAAAACTCCGCTCCCACAACTAAAGGAGCAAACCACTACTGGTTTGTACTAGGCAAACCTACAGCATGTGTGCTGTTACGGTATGTGTAGGATGGATTGCTGCTTTAATATTTATGCACTGACCGGAAATCTGTATCCTTTTTGTCCTGAAGTGAATGAAAGAACCAATCTTGAGAGATCACAAAGGAAGAAAAGCTGCTTAAGAAATAGACTTCAGTCCCTGCCAACTTTTCTGAGACATTCTAATTGAAAATGACTCCTGGTATTTCTTAAGAGATGCAAAATTCAAAAGAAAATGAAGGCCGCTTTTGAACAAAGGATTTTGCCCTGTACTGTACATTGGCTAAACTTACTCATAAATATACAATAGCTACCTTCCCAGTTCCTCTCTGAAGAACTTAGCAAGCAAAATTTTGCCTCTGCTGAGCGGAGTGAAGAGTTTAGAACCATTATAGTTTTCAAGGCTGATGGCCATATTCTTTTACTCTTAAGAAAATTGAGAAGCTCCTATTACCGAGCATCAGTGAAGAGTGAGAGATCTGCTTCTTGTTAGAAACTGGTCTTCCCAACTAGACCTTTGTCTTAAGGCGCCTGATTCATAATTTTTCTTTAGTTCTTTGTCAGAGAAGAAACCAAGGGGTTTTGTGTCAAAATATTCAGGGCTTTCTTTGTTGTTTTTTTTTTTTTTACACAAGACAAACTTTTGTATAGTATCTGTGTATACGGTATATTTAACTCTTTGTTTAGTTCCTATATTTTTTTTGTTTCTAAGTAGCATTCTTACAGAGCTGTTCTGCTTCTTGGGTTACTGGTGTAGCACACTTTTTCTTCAGGCAAAGACTCGTGAGTGAATTGACCGAACATCTTACTGTGATGAAGTCGTTCAGTGAAGGAATTGCATCATCCATCCTCCTCTGGCTGTTTCCTCTAAAAGTGCAGAGCTGCACCTTCACACAGAGCAGGAAAGGGAAGTGTGCCTGTGAAATCAGTGACCCCAGCCCTGTGCTGTGTGGATGGAGGACCGATGCGGCAGAGGTGGAGAAAAGGGGCAGTCAATCATCACTTACTCTCAGCTATACGGGGATCTTTCATGTGTACTTGAACAAGCATTCCCTAAGACAGGAATGCAACTTTTGGTGCCCAAAGGGACGCTCTTCTAAAACTTTTCCACACCAAGTAAATACTTCCTCTCCTTCAGTGCAAATCTTAATTTCTTTACCTCTGAAAAGTATTTAGCTTACAGCTGTTTGCTCATCCAGAAGCCATGTTTTCCATTCAGGCAGATC
Organism: Chionis minor; assembly: GCA_013398295.1. NCBI lineage: Eukaryota > Metazoa > Chordata > Aves > Charadriiformes > Chionidae > Chionis > Chionis minor. The sequence goes on along the minus strand of VZSF01009050.1, from coordinate 38,848 downwards.
ATAGGAAAGGTTGGAGGAAAGCGGTGAGCATGAGTTCTCCATTTCATCTAAGTGATCACCTTGTGGCATTGGATCTGGAGCGCTATATGTGAGCTCCCTTGCTGCATCACAGAGAAGAAAACGTGTGGAGATTTATCCAAATATACAATGCTCAGTCGAAGTTTGTACAGTTTATACATACAGTTTATATATATTATTTTTACAGTTTATTCTCAGCCTGTGAAAGTGTCAAGCACGCTGGGATCTGTGTGGGTGGCACCTTCTGCACAGAGATGAGGTACCTGCGGTCTGGTCTGTTCTGTTCTAACACTAGTGAAGCACTGAGCTGTCTGGGAATGCCTAGTATGATCCCTCAGCAGCTGCATCGCTGGCTTCGGCATCAGACCTGGCACTCAGGTGGCATTGGACCACTCTTTGGGAAAAGCACCGGTCATTTGACCTGTGTAACTTGAACATGGTTGTTAAAAGAAAGAAAAAACCAAAAGCAAGTCAGATGCCACTGCGATGGCTTGTATTCCTGTAAACGTCCCCAGCCTTGCAGTTGTTCACCTGTTCAGGAATTTCGATGTGAAGCTAGAGCACAACCATTAAGTGTTTCTGTGAAATATTGTGCTTTATCTTTCACTAAAAAGAGAAGCGTTTGGTTGCAGACGTTAGAGCTGTTGTTGTCTATATCCCCGAAAGGGGCTGGGTGAAGGAGATATTGACTGTGGTGTGTGTTGAAGGCCTTAAACTGTGACTCTTGGTATGAAGAATTGAAATTGAAACTGACCTTGAAGAATGCAGTGGATTTTTAACCCATGGAAGAATGTTTTGTGCTCTTAGTTAAGCAATTTGTACTGCTGTTTTCTGGGGAGGGAGGGAGGAAGGGAGGGAGAGGTTCAGTTCAATTTGTGTTTGGCCCTGGCTAGCAGCTGTTTAAGAGTTTTATCCGTATGTGAAGGCCAAAAATAGTGCAGTTCTCTGCACCGATATTCCTATGTAGCAACCATCGGTAGCTTGTTCCTGGGCTGCTGAAAGCGGGAGAATTATTGAGAGGGTCAGGGACTCCAGAAGCAGTGGCAGCTAGCAAATTCATTTCCTCAACAGTAGGTGAACACGTCTCACTTGAATATGCCAAGGGTTGGTGCCGTTCCAGACATACCCGTGGCAAAGTGAAACACGCACCAAACCATCTGACCGCTGTAAAGCTTCCCCCCCCCCCCCCCCCCAAAAATCTCATTCCTGTTCAGACAGTATTTCTGCTACCCCCTAATGGTATATTAAGCTAAGTGCATCTCCAGCCTTCCAATATTATTAACTTCAGACCAGTTTGAGAGAGATCAGAGGAACATTGGAGCCTGAGGCTTTAGGCTAGCAGCCCCAAAGCCAATGGTGGCCCACATTTCCACAAGCCCTGGGCAGAATTACCAAGTCACAGCACTTCGTTTTAAATTGCACTGTATTCTTATGCCTCTGTGTTGCTATAATGTACATATATATTGGATTTTTTTGTAGATAAGACATTTTAGATAAAATTTTTAAATGGGCTCCTCCAAAAATATTTTATGCCAGATGTCTAATTTTTTTTACACTTGGGATTAACATGAAGTTGGATGCTCTGTGGGCAGGGAAAAGATAAATGGATGGTACATTGGCTTTAAAAAGGTAACAATGCATGTTTAAAAAAAACAACACAACACTGGAGAAAAAATGCTTGGGAAAAAATCCATTCAGATATATTCTATGTTCTGCGTAATAAAGACTTTAAAAAAATGCGATATTGTGATTATTTTTTTTTCTTAAAGCTAATGAGGCTTTTTTGCTGTTAGGGAGACCAAACCCTCTTTTCCTTCCTTCCCAATCCCTCTACCCCTCCCACCCCGCCCCAAAAAAACCCCTCAAACCCAACAGACGAGTTTCATGCTGGAATGGTGGGTAAAACCACAGCCTGTTTGAGAGCTCAGATAGATCAGTGTCCCCCTTCAGCCTTGGACTCCAGAGCCAGGAAACCTTGCGGTGTCATGGGGATGCTTGGCTCTTTCCTACCAGTCCCAGGTCCTGATGTACAGCAAGAGCCCCCATGCACAGGCCAGAGAAGCTGCTTCTGCTGTGGAGAGACGGGTCTGCAGAGGTTACTGCCCTTCCCGAGGACGTGCTGCGTTCCCGCAGATGCCCACCGCAGCCCTGTGCTAGCCATGGAAGCTGGCTGCTTGGGAGCCAGGCTGCTGCCCTTGGGTGCTGTTAGCATGTCGGGCTGCTATCAGCTGTCATGCTGCTAATGCGATGTTTGAAAGGACTTCTTGATCCATCTCGCAGGGGATGCTTGACCTCACATCTGTCTTGCAGTCTGTGCCTTCTTTTAAACATTTCCTTCCATTCATCTCGCCCCTAAGTTTGCACAAACCAGATGTCAGTATTTGAAAAGGAGGTGCAGGTCCTGTTTTCAGCTGGGCCCAGGTGATTTGCAGGGTTGTGCTAAAGCTGCTGTAGAAATGTTGGACTTTGGGTTGCTGTTTTTTTGCTGCTAGGTTGTCCCTTTCTGGGGTCTGCCAGCACTGGCACTTTTCCTCAGTGGGCTGCAAAACCTCCCTTCAGTGTCTTCCCCTTAGAATTCCTATGTAGTCATTTCCCTAATAATTTCCTTCACGGGCTGACGGATGCCTGTGGCGATGGGTAAAAGGTGCTCTCTAGCCCCCAGGGAAACAGCCCCATCCTCCTTCCGCCGGGCTCTGGGGGCGAGGAGGGATGTTGCCGGCGCAGGGAAGAGCAGCTCGAGGAATAAACCGATTCTGAGCGACGGACACTTCCTCCCGCAGCTCGGGAACAGCCGAGCTTTCCCCGGGGAGCACAGAGCCCCGTTTCTGCCCGCCGCGGGCCGGACCGGGTTGGGGGGGGG